>OU452302.1:20397500-20805000 GCA_911728475.2 Pterostichus madidus
CGTAATGTTAACCACACCACCGTACTGAGATTAAAGCAGTTCATATATTCTATGTCTAATTGGAAATTTTTAATATCTGAATGTCACTAGTTTGCTTATTTGATGATACATATACGACTTATAAAGATCACATCCGCAGTAAATAATTAAAATACTTATAAACATGAGTAACATAGCTGAGTAGTAATAATTTATTATTCGGATACAGTATTCGACTACTTTTTGTGTATCCAAATGCTGTATTCAACTACATTTTAAAAATTGTATTTGATATCTGTATCCGCTATTTAAAATCTGTATCCGCTATATAATTGTAAAAGTATACAAGTCCAGGAATAACACGCTGTCATTCTTTTCTACTTATGATTCGGTAACTCAGGTTGTTAAGGAGAAATATGAAATTAAAGTTTTATTTGAAAATTTGAGTCTCAACATCTTTAAAGAATACAGCGTATGACGCATCAGCTGATGATACTCTCGATCTTTTGTAACTAGAAAATAATATATTTTCGTTTTATTTTTGCTGCTTGAAAAATTACTCGGTCAATCGAAGAAGAAATATAGCGGAGAAGATTTTCTTTGAATGTGCATACTAAGTTTAAAATCCTGATTTTAAGATACCTCGAATCTATATCGTTAAAAACCTCTAATTACTGCAGTACTTCTTCCCAAATTTAAATTAATGTGGTAAAATACGGTAAAGCACCCTCAAAAAACAATTGATGATTAATAGAGCTATTATAACTTCTACGAATTACATTTTGGCATAATAATTTTCAGACAATTTAGATAATAACGATAATAATGGAAAACGTTTCGACTAATTTTATGATTTCACCGGATATCAATATCTTTTGCCACCATGATTAATGCACCTTGACGCAATGCCCAAACCCATGAAAATTTTAAAGTCAATGTTTATTCCACGAAACTAAAATAATTTTAACAATTTAATGTATTACTATTTGTTAGAAAGTAGGTACTTCCTTTCAAATTTCAGTGTTGCTATTTTTATTTCTTATATGTATCCGTATTCGTTATCCGACAAAAGTGTTCGGATGCAAGAATTCAGAATATATTAAGTAGCAAAAGTATTTGTGTTTGGTTTACAATATGTGAATGTTATTGCTGATATTCGTATTCGGTATTCAAATACATTACAAGTATCCGACTCAGTTCTGGTGAATAGTAAGCGAGATTGTCAGATGAATTGATTAATACTGTAAAGCTAACATAAATATAGTCCGGCAGTACGGTAGGGTGGGTAGCGTTACGGAATTCGAATCCGGATATTCCGAGTTCGAATCCCACTCAAGCTAGAAAGTACTGTAATTGGGATTCAATTCCTGTTGTACAGAGTAACAGAAATAAATAAATAAATAAATAAATATTAGCATCCACAAAGTACAAAAAGTTCTCTTTATAATATTTGTATCTGCACAAAATAACACGAAGCATAAATAACACAAAACGAAACTTGGAAAAATATGTCTGATGAAGTGAGTTTGTCACATTTCGCGGGTTATTCAGACAACTTTGTTCCGTAGATACGAATATTATCTAACTCTCTCCTTTCTACAGTATACTTGGGTCTTTCAAAACTTGAGCAGTAGGTAATATTGTCTCACCGAATTTTATTTTTTCTCGAATTGAGTAAAAAAATGTTATGTCTGGTGCGTCCGGAATCGTTTTTTTAAATAGTTACAGCACTTTAAAAGTGTGCCTTATCAGACATATTTTTATTAATAACTCTGGTACTAGTTGTACTATATTTAGTATGAGGATACTACATGTTTAAATGCATGTTCATATTTTTTTGTTTCTGTATTTCTAGCCAGAAGCATCTTATATGGAAAAGTCATGAACGTTTTGCATCTTTATTTTTTTACCTATTAACATTTATTTCATTTCTACTGGTTCGATCCCCACAGCCGACAAAACATTTTCATCAATTTAAAATTACCCCTGTGGCTCCTCCACCACTAACATTTTTGGGGGCCTTGATTTGACGGCTAGTAACCGCACTTCATGCGCATAAATATATCACTTACCGAGATCTGCTTCAGCAGAGTGCCACACCCAGTAATGGGTAAAAGGCGTGATGATATATTTATTTATATTTATTTATTTTCATTTTTACTAATTTATTTTTATTTATTTATTTATACTACTCTGCACAAGAGAAACTGAATTCCAATTACAGCACAGGGTCTGGACTCACCGAGCCGCAGTGTACTAGTTCATATATTTTTAGCTTGAGTTGGATTTGAACTCGGGATTTCCGAATGCGAATGCCGTAACGCTACCCATACCATCGTAATGCCGGACATAATAATTATATAAAATATGCTATATAAAAATACACAAAAAGATTCTCTTGCTAAGACATGAAAAACAGCAGTTTTTTAAATAATTTAATTTATAGATAAAAATCAAGTAACCTACGGTAACTTGAGTGTTCTCTTTTACTTTTATCTAAATTTTTCGAGTGAGTTTATATTAATAATAATAATAATAATAATAATAATGATATATTTTGCTAAGAGAAATATTACATCTCCATACAAAAGGTAGTTAGTAACAATATAAATCAGAGATTACCAGTAACAAAATAAATAAAATTGTTTTGTATTACAAGATATATATTAATTGTCTACAATAAATGCTCGAAGTTGTAGGGCGTTTCTGACGTAGTTGTATATAACGTATGCATTTCCATTCGATATTTCCGTCATTAGAGTAGGCAAGTTAAGATCGTCATTAGGGCCGTGTTTCTTTAAGAATGTAATCCTGTATGGTGAAAATATAGGACACTGAAATAGAAAATGTATTATGTTGTTGGATTCATGTGTATTGCAAATGGTACAGATTTCATCCCCATTGAATTTGTGGCATATTCCTTCATGGTAAATGTAGAATAGGTTAATGTTTGTAGTACGTAATTGGCTGCAAATTTTAAGTATAGCATAGGGAATATTTGTATCCAGATAGTTCAGAGTTGTATTGAAGAATTTGAAAAAAAGGTTATTATAAGTGGAATTTAGGATGAGTTCAGAGTCGTTTTGGAAAAGTATTTCATTACATGCTATAAGTATGTTGTTAAATTCTTGTTTTAGAAGTAAAGGATTTTGTTCTTTCCATATCCAGTTGAAGTGTACTCTATTTAACACTCGTTCCAAATTTTTTTTATTAGTTTATTTTCAAATATAAAACTTTATTTTGGACTTCAATTATCTTTTATTTTTGTATAGAATATCAAAAAATATATACAATTTATAACACAACGTTTCGACAGTGGGTATCTACTGTCGTCATCAGGTGAACTGATACTACTGACTAATTCCTTAACATACGAGCCTTATATCTAGTGTTATGGTGGTGATCAAGGGTGACGGGTCTTGATTGATCTGTTGCAGCTGGTGGGCAGGGCGTCATGGGTGCCTGAGTATTGATGTTTAGCCCAGAATCTGCTGCGATGTGCTTCTTCAATTTTGGTCTGATTTTCGCTCTTGGATGGCTGAAGACTTCATGTTTGTTCTTTTATATGATGGCCGCTTCCTTGAATTTCCTTTTGTACCAATGGTCTTCTTTCTTGAGAATTTTCGCCCCTTCCCATTGAATACGGTGGTGATGTTCCCACGCATGGTCTGTTAATCCGGATTTCGATGTCTCTCCTCTCTCCGTGTGCTGTTTGTGCTCCTTAATTCTGGTCTCCAATGGTCGTTTGGTTTTTCCTATATATGTTTTCCCGCATTCACAATCCACCTGATAGATACCTGTTTGTTGTTTTGGTGACGGTTCTGGTTTTGTTCTTGATAGGATGTTCTTAATCGTGCGTGTTGTTTGGAATCTGGTTGATATTTTAAACTTATTGACAATCCGTTTTATTTTGTCAGATACTCCTTTTATGTAAGGAATGTGCAATTCGGTTTTCTTTTCCTCGACTCTGTTTGCCTGTTTTACTTTCCTAATTTGGTTTTTCTTCACTAGTTTCTTGATTGTATTTTCTGCGTATCCGTTTCGTTGAAGGATGTTTTTAACTTCTTGGACCTCTGTATCGTATCCTTGTACTATATTGCAGTGTGATTTTGCTCTGTCATTTGCATTTGCTACTCCAATCTTGATGTTTTCTGCATGGTTGGATTCGTAGTTGAGATAGCGTCCTTTGTGTGTTGGTTTACGGTAAACAGATGTTTATATGGTGTTGTTAACTCTCTCCACAAGTATGTCCAGGAATGGTATTCTATTGTTTTCTTCTTTCTCCATGGTGAATTTTATACTCGGTTTTTGAGAATTTATGTGAATGAGAAAATTTTCCAAATCTGCGTCACTATGGTTCCAGATGATGAATGTGTCATCTACGTACCTTATCCTCTTCTTCGGTTGATACCGGGCCGTGTTTATGGCGATATCTTCGAAGTGTTCCATGTAAATGTTGGCTATGACAGGTGAAAGTGTAGATCCCATTGGAAGACCATCAGTTTGTTGGTAGAAGTCGGTTTGTGCCTGAAAATAAGTAGTCTTCAGACAACATTCCAACAGTTCCATTATTGCGCTGATAGTTAAGTTTGATCTTCTGGATAATTATATGTCTTCTTGTAATTTTCTTGTCACCACCTTTAATGCCTTGTCGACGGGCACATTAGTAACGAGGCTCTCCACATCAAAGCTTATGAAACGGTCTTCTGGTTCTAATTGTGTAGACGTCATGATGTCAATGAAGTGTTTGGAGTCTTTAACAAAAGTGCTGCCCTTTCCTGCAAGTGTGGCTATGATTGGTAATATGAATTTGGCCAAGTTATAGCATGGAGATCCCCTGGAACTGATGATAGGCCTTAAGAGTCGTATTTACAGGCGGCATTTGACTTCAAAAAGTGTTTCAGCACTTACGCTTTTTCTCAGAATTTACAAAACATATTGACTTCATTCAAAAACTATGGTCAAGTTCAAGAATAGATCTAAGATCGTACTGTGTTAGATTTTTGTTCTTTGCCCTAGTTTTAAGAAAAACAATAGTTATTATCCGCAAAAAAATGCATTTTTTTAATGGTCATTTTTAATATAATACAAATTGAAAATAATAATTTCAACACAATACAATCCTAGATGACATCTTGAAGTATCTGGAAACATTTTTCAAAGTATGATAATAAGTTATTTACGAAAAAATCTATAGCAAGAGCTAAACCTTTGCAAATGAGTATTTCAAGAAGAAACATGTATCGTTCACTAGCGCTCTCATAGCGATGAATGCTGTCACTACTGCATATCTACTGTGTCATCTATAGTTTGCAGTCGAAAATATACAAAGCTTCGACCACACAATGTAGACAAAACATAGTGACACATTATAAAGTGGGGAAAGGGTATATAACTGAGGCTCGGATTTTAGGAAAAATGCACATTTTTTCATATTTTGCATATTTCACCTTTTTTATATTTTTATTTATCAAATTGAAAAAGATATTAGAGTCGATATGATTATTAAAAATAAAATTATTGGAAAAACTCTAAAACTTATAAGATCTTTTTGGAAATACCGAAAATGAAATAAGAAATTTAAAACAAGACATAACTAATTCCACATTATAAACTACATAAAACAATGTGTAATAATAAAAGTCCGGGAAAATATTCCAAATTATTAGAGGTTCGTCGATAAGCTAGACGCGAAAAATATGTTTCTACTAACAGAAGAAAATATTCAAGTTACAAATATGATAAACATGAGAAAAGGCGATATGTACAAGATTCAAATTATGGAGAAAATTATCAAAAACCAGATATACCGGACGAAGAATTAAAACAGGAAATGGAAATATTTTTGAAAAAACTTTAAAAAATAAAGATGAAATAAAATCTGTAGAACGAAGTACTTTATTACAAGCAGGATAAAGAACGCAGGAAGATTTTGACTCCTTCCAATTTTGAAACTATATGTAAAAGAAGAGAAGACACAAGTTGCCAGAAACTTGCAGAAAGACTGCTATATAAATCAGATTTGGCAGATATACCATCTCTCTGTCATGGTAAAAATAATTAAATGATTGCTTTGGACTGCGTACAATCAAAGGAAAATTTGAGAATAAACCCATGTAGATTATTTATTCATGAAAATATAAGTTAGGCAGATTAATAAAACGGATTAGAGCTAACACCGTTTTTAATATTATCTAGAACTCTGTTTGAATTTAAGACAGGTTCAAGAAATGAATTAAATTTGATGCTAATTCTTTCTCTCTTTAACTCGAGTTAAAATAAACTTGTTTCATACATTGAAAAGAGGTTTAAAAACGAAATAAAAAATGGTATTAGCGCTAATCCGCTTTATGAATCTGCCTGTTAGGAGCTACGCCTGATGTAGACAAAGAAATAATTATTGAAGTTAAATGTCCTATATCGGCATATAAAATGGATCCCGAGGAAGCAATAAAATCGAAGAAAATCACATTTTGGAAATATAATTCAACAACAGATTCATATGAAATTAATAAGAAACACAATTGGTTTTATCAAGTACAACGGCAGTTTGAAATGAGTAATAGAAATAAATGTATATTCGGTGTATGGACTGGCTTTGAAAATAATCCAACAAAAATAGTACATATACAAAGAGATAACGATTTTTTTAATACGATGCTGTCTAAATTGGATTTTTAAAATTTTAATTGTGTACTTCTAGAGCTTGTAGACCCTCGCCATTCAAGGAACTTACCAATTAGAGAACCTGAATATATAAAGGCTGCAATAGAAAAACGAAAATGTGCAAAAAAATTATTTTAGAGATTACTATTTATCTATATAGGCCGTTTGATCGTTTCCAAATTTATTTATTTATTTATGTTTGTTTTATGCTGTCAATTTGACACAATATTATTTCATTTGATTTGTTTTAATCAGGGCTATTACTTATATTAAAAATGTACAACTTTACTTTGTTGTTTATATACAAATATTTTACTTAGAATAATACATCCTTTGTATGTTTCGTTTAGTTGATTTAAATAGTTCGAGTAAATTTCCCAATACATATTTATACCTACATCCGATCCCAGCCGATTCCCGAGAATTCTTCGTTGACCGTCACTGCAAACTTTACTTAGCCCATGTACGAAGCCCCGCCCCGATAGCGCACATGGCTAAACCCCTCTCATGCCGACCTCGGAGAGCACCACTAGCACAAAGTGTAAATACGACTCTTAATGGTACGTCCTTCATATGTATCTTTGGTAATCCGTAAAGATGTGGTTATTTACTATGGTGTGGTGTCAATCTGGATCTGTTAAAGTCATTCAGGAACTGATAATTTTATAATTTTGTAAGATAAAAAAAAATGCTACTAGTCAAAAATATAACTTCATGTTTTTTATCAGTTGTGTTTGTAAAGCTATAAGACAGACAAATGAAATTAAAAATTTTATGACAATTAATTAATATTTTTTCTTTATTGTGAATGTTGTAAATTTTGCTTGATTATAGCATATTCTGTTTAGTCCCATTACTCATCAATTATTTACCAGATATCAAATGTGTTACAATGGAAAGACCACAAATTTTTATGATTTAATTTAATAAATATAATTGCAATCATATTCCCCTTCTTTAATCTCGAGTGGAATTAACATGCCTTCGTCATTTCATTATTAATTATGTATTGTAAATTTAATTAATATTTAATGATTGACAACATTCACAAAAAGCAGATTAACATTTATAAAATTACAAATATCAAATTTGTTTGTACATAACCACCGCTTAAAGCATTTCAACGTGATGGTTAGCATGATGTCGATAACATGAAAATAATCAGAAAATTTATATTAATTTAAAACATTCGGTAAAAAAATTATTTGTTCAACACAGCAAAAAAACCAAATTTATTTGACTACAGTTTTATAGTCGAAGAGCAGCGAGTAAATTTGCAAATTTTTGGCCTAGTTAAATAAATAATAATAATTATTATTATTATTATCATTTATTTACATTACTCAAAGAGCGATTATCTAAAGTATTTATATTATTCAAACTGTCAACCTATTTGTATTTATTATAAAAATATTATTCCCGCCTTTACCTATCATAGTGCCAACTGTAAAATAAAAAGGACTCCATTATTATATTGCCAACTGATACTTCTGATGATTCTGTAGTATGTAATCGATTTCATCATTATTATATATTTTGTTTTTATATATAATTTAAAATATTATAATTTAAGCTACTATACTGAAAAATAAAGTCTAATATTGGGAAATTTTCAATGTTTAGGTACTTAAAGTAGGTACATAGTTGCTGAAAGTTTTAAATCCACTTTCAGATAAACATGTATTCAACTTAAAACTTTTAATACTTTTTATTCTAGGAACACGTTTCAAATCGGATATTGTTCGAAGTTTCCACATTAATAATAAAATACTTTTAGATATTGCCGTGTTTTATTTTGAAGTCCTTATAATCTCGGAAGTTATATAACAAGTATCGTTTACTGTGATTATATATTAACGTATGTGCTTACATCTAGGGCTAGAAAATATGTTAGTGTTGCCAGCGCTAAAGTTATCTATCGCATAACTACGTTAAAAGTTTTATTAACTTGAAAAATATTTAAATTTACAGTATTTTACATCCTTTCTTTTCAAGTAGTATAAATAATTTCATTATCTATAAAATATTTTAAAATTATCTAATATAAGTACTTCCTTTATTTTTACTACTCATATTTAAGTCTAATTTATACAGCGACATTTATCGTTAGGATTTAAATGCGAAGTAAAATCTTAGTTTAAAAAGAAAGGGTTTTTTACTGGATATTAATTTTAATTACTAATCTAAAACATTTAAAGGTTCTTAAATAGCAATTCATCATCATCAACCTATTAAAAACAAAATGTGTTAATGTGTTTTTATGATTATTATTCTTAAATTAAAAATTGTTTTCTTAAACCTTGCATTAAAGATTTGTATGTCTAATCTGGTGTAATTTATTTTGATTAGACAGATTTTTTTCATGCTTTCATAACTAGTGACCGGATTTATAAGCACAAAAAATAACTAAAAAAAGCGCTTTAAAAAGTACAAAATGTAGGGAAAAAAAGCACAAAAAAGCAAAAAAAAAAAAATAAATTTCGTAAAGTATATTTATTTATATATATTAAATAGGTACATGTTTTAGTGTATATAGTTATATTATTATATTTTATATTCTTGTATTATATTTATATTGTATAGTAATAGTATATAAAGTACAAAATATTGTAGATCTAAACATAGTCGTATTTTATATTTAACACTCTAAATAAAATATATAGAAGCTTTGAATCACTCCGGTTGAAAACAGTTAATCACTAAATGTTGTTCCAAATTCTCCATTGAAAACTTTTGCCTTCTTTCGCATAAAATATTCTTATACGCAGAGAAACTTCTCTCGACATCTACACTTGTTATGGGTGCGTATTTGAAATTAGGTATTAAAGTCGGATCCAGGTCAAAATCATCAACAATGTTACCGTTTAAATTATTTGATATTTTTAATAATTTTTGAAACCCCTCATTCTTAGAAAAAACTTCCTCAGGCAAATAAAAATTTGTTAATCCATCGTCAATAAAATTTGAAATTGTATTACTGTTAGTTTTATTTAATTGTTTAAAGCATATTAAAAAAAACCTTTCGACGAAATTTCATTATTTAGTACCCCTATTATTAAATTAGCTACGTATCTACCGCACGTGTCTGTAGTTTCGTCAACACAAAACCATATATAATTGTTTCCTTCATTGTTTCATCGTAAATAAGGCTTGCATATTTTTTTCGGAGATTACTTTCATCTGGAATTTGACGTTTACAATACTTATCCAAAAATGCTTTAAAAGATGAATTTTGCAATTTGTTTAAAGGATTATTTGATTTTATCATAGTTTTGCACAGATCGTAATTAAATTGTTTTTGTTCGCTCCATGTAGAAAATGTGGCTATGGATTTTTTAATAGTTTGTTGTTTGCTCTTTTTCAATCGTAAGTTACAGTACATTATTTACAAACATTTAAAAAAAATTATTACTATTTTTGTGCAAGTTTGACAAAATATTTTATTATTTTCAAATTTCAATTCAGGATAGGCTCGTATCCATTCTTCAACAGTGGGTTTCTGCTTCGGCATTATGCAATATACAATTTACAATTCACAATTATTGTATTGAAGTTAACACGATATAACACTTGCAATGAAAACAGTAAAACTAAACAAGGCGCAACCTGAGACCGATATGCTGCATTCATGAATCACGAAATCGGGGAACCCCAAAGAACAAATATATATGCGCATGCGTCATTTCATTAAACATTGCGTAATAAATAATTTTTATAAATTCTATTTAATAATATCAAATACAGTTAAAATAAAGCTCTGAATAAGCATAAAACTAAGAAAAAAGCTTAAAAACGCAAAAAAAGTAAAAAAAGCATAATAAACTTTATGTCAAATGATACGTTTTATACTAATACGTGAACATTTTAAGACTAATTGTTATTGCTTTTAATATTAAGAGAAAGCATAAAACTTAGAAATCCGGTCTCTATTCATAACATTGTTTTCGTTAGGTATGATGGACTTCATTTGTACATGTAGTGCTGTAGTAATGTATAGGAATTTAAATGCTAAAATGGCGAGTACAGCAAGACTAATTACAAATAAATAAAATTTACTCATATTGAGTGAGTTTATTTTTCTAACAGTAAATAGCCTAATTAATGACCCAGTTTTACATATTTGCAATTATAATTTATATTTAATTATTCATACTACATAATGGAATAGAACAGTGAGTCGATGAAGTTCAAGGCGAGGGCGGCGAATTATCCAAATAATAGTGACGGCGGCGGCGACGTACTTGTTATATCGTCGGCGCGCCGGCAGACGCCGGCGTTTTGTACAAAAAAATAATGTAATTTATAAACTCATATATGCACATTATGTGAAAATCATGTTATTAATTTATTACATAAATATAAAAAAAGCAAAAGTAAAGATATACAGATTATTTAACCCGGGCAACTTAAGATATTTTTGAAAAATAATAAAAGTAACGAACTCTATTATTTGTAATTATTTTATAGATACTCTAAAAATAGTTTGCCTTGTATAACTAAGACTTTAGGAAACGGTATTATGTAAAAAACTACAAAATCTATTATAAAATTTTTATTTAAAAAAATCATACACTTTTATATACGGTAACCTTGATTGACAATTATTTCCCACAAATATTTGGTATTTTGGTAGTTTTAGAGGGCGATGCTAATATTACCATACGTTAATAACTATTTATGTAACAAGTACATAATGCAGGACTTTATTGGAGCTGTAATTTATGGTCGAACAATCGCAGCGAACGAGGCTGATAAATTAGTCAATTATACAGGAATTGTGTACAAAGGTTTATGTTCGACTGCATTAGAGATGATATATTTTCTTAAAAAATGTTGCTGTAAAAAACTTACATGTGGCTATGTTGTTATTTTTTTTTAAACAATGTTATTTATAATCATGAAACTATCAAATTTATCAACAATAAATAGACCAGTGTGTTCTAATATCTCAAGACTGAGAAGAATCCCAAAAGAAAAAAAATTAATTGCGATAGGTATAATAATTATTTTGATGGGAGCCAATTTTACTATTTTATAAAAACTAGTCCAATAAAGTGATATTTTATGGTCCCCAAACAATGTTAAAAATCAAGTAGTTGTGGTGCAGTCGAACATAAAATCATTTTAAGGCCACTACAACGAAAAAGTTCGATAAAGTAATATTGTACAGGTTAAAATTTTTGACAAATGTATACAAACTGAATAAAAAATTTGATTAGCCTAGGTTCCAGGAGTTGTAACCGAGCAGGCCGCTAATGTACCTATTTATACTTACAGAAAAATATATTCATAAATATAAACCGAGTCTAGGAAAGTTCACCGAAAACAATTCACCGAATACAATTCACCGAAAAACAATTCACCAAAGTAGCAATTCACCGACAGACAGTTCACCGAAATGCTAATTAATTTTCCTTTACACTTTATTCAGACTTGTGAATAGTAGCAAAATGCAGGCGTATTTAAAAATAGAAAATTGATTCCTTTGTCATGCCTCATTTCATTTTTATAAACCTATATGTTTTACATTAATAACACAAATTATTTGCTATGCCTCGTAAATGCTCATGTATGTTATTCTTGTTGTAATTTGAAACTAGATGCTCTGTCCTCATAGCATAGTCTCTGTACTTTTTATGCATCGGTGCGCCGTCTTGGCCGCACACGTACTGCTCTATTTGAATAAATCCTAATAACTTATTGGCAGCAATGCTTTTATTAGTACTATACATGCGCGAGTGCAGTAATGTCATTAGAAACTGTCCTAGCAAATTTTAGCCGATTCAATAATAATTACATTAACCCTGCAATAATTAACGATATTTAACGTAATTGATAATATTCAAAAGATTCGGAATTTACGGTAAGTATCCTTTTCTAGATGCCTGCATTTTTCTACCAGTTCTAAGGAACATTAAAAATACTACAATTTAATTATCATTTCGATGAATATGTTTATCGATTCTATTGTATTTCGGTGAATTGTTTGTTCGGTGAATTGTTACTTCGGTGAATTGTTTTTCGGTGAATTGTATTCGGTGAATTTTATTCGGTGAATTATTTTCGGTGAACTTCCCGGCACCCATTTAAACCAGCCGAAAGTGCATTTTCAGGATATTTGATTGAATAGATTTTATTTGTGCATTATGTACAACAAATATGAAAATTATCTAAAAGTGATCTAATATTACAAAAAATTATTTACTTAACTTTGTATAACAAAAATGACAGGTCATAAAAAAAATCTCATTATTCTTTAGCATTGGTCGTTAACTCATTTTAGATATATTAAGATGAAATTACACTTTAGTTTGCATATTTTCCCGTTGGTTGCGTTGTCTATTCCGAGCTGAATTTAATTGTTTTGTAATAAAGACGCTCGAAGAAATATAAAAATAATTAGTTATGATATATATGGAGGAATTCTGTCTAAACCTATAAGTCTATAAATGATAAACAAAATCACAACGAAACTAATAATTTTATATAATATTTTCAACTTGTCAACTAATATAGATATGATTTTCTTGATTATTTAAAGATTTAGGAATCTATAAACTTATAGATTTATTACAGAATTCCACCAATAATGTGTAATGTTACATAACTGTTGATTTTTATAATTCACCAGAAAATTATTAATTTCATATTAACATAACATTCATTGCATATTTTCGAAAGCTTTAAACAATCCGTATAGATATTGCATATTCAAGGTGGAAATATAAGCCAGACGCCGGAAAAATATCAGCGACCCGACGCCATGAAAAATATAGCTACGGCGCGGCGGCGGAACGGTGCGACGCACACTGGGGCAAATCGAGATTTTACTGTTCAAAACTCGCTGGAGACCTTAATAACCATCGGATCTGGATTTTTTTCTTTCTAAATTAAAGGTAATTAAATTCCCTACACATCTATCCAGGCAGATTTTTAAATTACTATGTAAAATTTTATTAATTACATAATAAGCTGCCAAAAAACTATAAAATATTAAAAATTTAAACAATGAAAATTATTTATTGTTATATTATTTTTATATATTACAGCAATATGGCAGATTTTACAAAGCTATTGACAGATGTCAACTTTATATTATCTTGAGAATAATTACAATACGGATTTAATGAATAGATTAGAAATTTATTAAGGGTATTTTAAGACAAGGAATCCGTATTGTAATTATTCTCAACATAATATAAAGTTTACATCTGTCAAAAGCTTTGTAAAATCTGTCATGTTGAAAAATAATATAAGAATACATTTCATTTTCATTGTTTAAATATTTAATATTTTTTACAGTTTTTTGACAGTTTATTATGTAATTACTAAAATTTGACAGAATTCTTTAAAAATCTGCCTCGACAGATGTGCAAGAAATGTAATTATCTTTATTTAAAAAAAAATTATGCAGATCCGATGGATATAAAGGTCTCCGCCGATTTTTGAACAGTAAAATCCCTACTGTGCGACGGTGTACAAGTCCATATGGGGGTAGATAATTCAGTGATATCGTGTCGGCCTATGAATTTGAGAACTTAAATTCGATGCCCATATCCAGAAATTTTGTTCCACATTTTAATTACCCTTGTGATAACATTTACGAGACTGGTAACCGCACCCACCGAGAGCAGCTACGGCAGAATGCCACACCCAGTAATTATACTCAGGTTTGGTGAATGTATGATAAGCCGATAGGATATATTTGTTAAATAAATGGATAACTGGCTTGTTAAGGTCTCTATTAAAAAGACGAGATTTCGGTTCTGATTAGAACCACTATCAAGTCTAAAATTATTTGTTACAACGTTAATACAACATTACTAGTTTACAAAATTAATTAAATAACAAATCTTAATTAAATGAAGTTAAATTGACATCTTATAAATAAATTTGCAACCGTAAGGTTGAAGTAAAAATAAATTAAATTTTACATTTCTGTTTGAAAGTGGGAAAGGGGAATGACCATGTGTAAGGGAATGGTTCAACATTCCCTTACACATGGTCATTCCCTGGTTTTGATGATGTTGAGATTGTTCACAATGAAGCTAACAGAAGTAAAAGAATGTTTGTGGAAAGTCTGTACATCAACCTACAAGATAATGCGCTGAATCACAAAACAGATTTCGCATTTTCCAATGATCAATTTATAATCATCCACAATTTACTTAAAACATAACCTTTCTTGTCGCATATTCTTTTTGTTGACGTTTCAAGGTTGTTATTGTTAACTACTCATCGTTGTGTTGTTTTGATACTAGATGGACCTACTGTGTTCTTTTGGTACGCCGTCTACAATTTAGAAAAATGTTTGTTACGAATTTTAGTCATCTGTTGACTCATGAAAGTGAAGCTTCACTTTCAAACAGAAATGTAAAATTTAATTTATTTTTACTTCAACCTTACGGTTGCAAATTTATTTATAAGATGTCAATTTAACTTCATTTAATTAAGGTATGTTATTTAATTAATTTTATAAACTAGTAATGTTGTATTAACGTTGTAACAAATAATTTTAGACTTGATAATGGTTCTAATCAGAACAGGCCAGTTATCCATTTATTTAACAAATATATTCAGGTTTGTTAAAAAAAAGTGACTGCAAATTTCACGGACTATGTATATTAGATTCTCGATTTTTTTTATTTGTTACGTTGGTACACATGTTCCCAACATATGTTCACATGATTAACCATTTTGCATTTATAATTTGATTTTGATAGATATAAAGGTTAGACGTATTTTAGTGTGCTTGAAGATTTTTTGCAATCGAAATCGACTTAATTTCTGAATTAGAGTTTTACTGATAAAAGTCAAAAACTAATATTATCTGTGATAAAGAAAGTGTCAAGCTTGGTTTCTAGTTGGTTCTAAAAGCATTAATTTTTTTTGTGGCTTCTTAGCGGGCCAATTGCTAATGTTTTTTCCGTTATTACGTTTTCAGGTCTTATTAGTCAACAGCAATGCGGGTTTCTCTAGACGGTTGCTAAACTCGCGTTATCGCTTGGATCAATTCCAACGAGTTGTGCCATGGCCTTTGACAAGTATTAATTAAAAATGGTAATATGCCGGTGTCTGGACCCAGAGATTTTCTCCTTATGTGCATCATAGTTATTCTATCTCTGAATTCTTTAACATTCATATTAAAATCAAAACAAAATAAACTTGGTAGTCATTGAATAAAACAATATTCCGTATGAAGTTTTGTAATTTTATTTAAAATACCTGGTTCACTTTGCATTCGGGATTCAAATGATGACGTTCACGTTCTAGCGTAGAATAAACACTATCAAGACAAAGAGTTTCTGTTTTATGTTTGAATATATTTGCATACTTTATGTTTTTTACTTTTTACGTAACTGAAAAGGACGGGGTATGCTTAAATGTGAGAAATGGTGCGACATAATACTTTATTTATTTTCTCATCAATTTTTATTTGCTGTAAAATTTATGAACACAAGTTGATAAAAATTCTGATATTCATTTAAGACCACCTATGGTACAAAATACGACATTTGATAAATCGATATTAGATTTTTTTTCTTTATCCAAGTAATTTCCGCACACATGCGGAAACCTACCAATAAATTTTCATCTTGTCTCCAGCACAAAACAGCATCGAAGAATATTTTAACAGCGATATGTCACAGGGCCCGGAGTGCTTCCTGAACGCACCCATTTTCATTTTTCTCGCGCGTTTAGCTGAGCGAGCTGAGCGGTGACTCTATGCATAAAAAGTGTCAACCCATTTCAACTTTCCGCGCCTCTCTGTACGTTCGCATGTTTATTGAACCATTCCGTACTCTGAATGAAGTTCGTAATCGACCCAAACAAAATTTAAAAACCATCAAAACGCAGTAACTACTTGTGGAAAGTAGAGAGTAAAAAAAGACAAAATGGAAGAGATGTATTCAGATTCGTGTTCGTTGGTTCCACATAACATTCAATTTTTTTTTCTTCCTTTTTATAACGCCAGGCAATATATATTCAGCACTTTTTGTCGCAAAGAATAGACGAAAAACAGGAATATTTTTATATGGATTCTTTCTCTAATCCAGTTGAATCTCTGAAGCTGGATATTACATTTTACTTTCTCAATTATATTTTTGTTCTATTCTAATAAAATCTTTTATGAAATCATTAATATAACTGCTAGCAGTTTGATTATCGGAGATGAAACTTATTAAAACTTTTCCTGGAATAAAAGTACTTTGCTTTTTATGTACGCAGTTTCAAACTTTCAGATTGTTTCTGCTAATTTGCAACATGTTATACTTCAAGCAATAAAACAAAAACACATTGTGTCCCTTTTTATATGTTTTTAAACATTTTACGGACTAAATAGAAATAACTATTTCGTATTAATTTACTCGGTTGCATTACATTAAGTAAAATTAACAAAAACGTCCAGTTTTAATTAGAGAGTAGAGTAATTTTAAAACAAAAATGTAAATACTAAAGAAAACCTGCGTTGAAGTTAATTTTTTTTATATACCTATAGGTAATATGTACGTTAAGATAGTCGTAAAATAAGAGTCACTAACTTTAATGTTTATGACAGATATGTAAACAAAGAATTTGTTTAAGCAAGGATGTGTATCTGATTCTACAACAATTTTTTGTTTTTTCAATCATCTTTGCCATTACCTTTTAACATGGAGTTAGCTAACAATATATTTAACATTGTTTTTTTCTATTTCGGTGTTCTTATATAAACGCACTGTAAACACGTTACTAAGGAGATCTATAAGCGCACTGTTTTTGGCGCTTTTTATTTTGTACGAGTGGTATGAATGCTCTTAAATCTGACAGATGAATGACACATAACCTCAAAATTGTAAACTGTCGATGTTGAAATATTACTCACAAAATATGCTAGAATCAGATAAAATTCAAAACATTCACAATACAGAAAAAAATATTGATTAATTGTCAAAAAATATGATATTTCAATTGTCTGTGTTATGAGAAGGGCTACCAACACGAATGATACAAAACATCAACTTATATTATTGACAAGTCACAGTTTTTAAAAATCTAATAAAATTATAAAATTACCTCAATAGAAAAAATAGTATAAAGAACACGTTTCATAAGGCCCGTTAACGCACTCGTCCTTTGTAAAACTCGCCGCAGTGTCAGCTCGTTTTCCAAATTTGGACTCGTGCATTAACAGATTGCCTTATGAAACTAGTTCTATTATTCAACCGAGCCTTGGACCAATACATTGCTGTCAACATATTCAATCAAGAATAAAAGTTTTTTTTATATTAATTTAATTTTTGCCTACTGTTTCATATATATATATATATATATATATATATATATATATATATATATATATATATATATATATATATATATATCGTCAAAATACGTCCCCCAAAGACGTCCGTATCATGTTTAACTTATTATTATTATTAATAATAAGAATAAGAATCGGACCCCATCCACTTTGAAAATCTCAATATTTTACGGATTTATTTCAGAAAAATAGTTCATTTTTTGGACTATAATATATATATTTTAAGCTCCACATAAAACTATGGAATGATATTAATTTAAATCATCATTTATATCTCTTTTACCCTTTCGATTGTCGAGATTTCCCGTCTCACCGCGCCGCAATGTGGTGTTGCCTACTTGAGTCGTTGGACAGGGGTGCCGGAAAGTTCACCGAAAACAATTCACCGAATAAAATTCACCGAAAAACAATTCACCGAAGTAACAATTCACCGAACAAACAATTCACCGAAATACAATTCATCGAAAAACATATTCATCGAAATGATAATTTCATTGTAGTATTTTTAATGTTCCTTAGAATTGGTAGAAAAATACAGGCATTTAGAAAAGGATACTTACCGTAAATTCCGAATCTTTTGAATATTATCCATTACGTTAAATATCGTTAGTTATTGCAGGGTTAATGTAATTATTATTGAATCGGCTAAAATTTGTTTAAGCTGGGACAGTTTCTAATGACATTACTGGACTCGCGCATGTATAGTACTAATAATAGTATCGCTGCCAATATGTTATTTGGATTTATTCAAATAGAGCAGTATGTGTGTTGCCAAGACGGCGCACCGATGCATAAAAAGTACAGAGACTGTGCTATGAGGACAGAGCATCTATTTCCAAATTACAACAAGAATAACATACATGAGTATTTACGAGGCAAAGCAAATAATTTATGTTATTAATGTAAAACATATAGTTTTATAAAAATGAAATGAGACATGACAAAGGAATCAATTTTCTATTTTTAAATACGCCTGCATTTTGCTGCCATTCATAAGCCTGGATAAGGTGTGAAGGAAAATTAATTAACATTTCGGTGAATTGTCTTTCGGTGAATTGTATTTCGGTGAATTGATACTTCGGTGAATTGTTTTTCGGTGAATTGTATTCGGTGAATTGCATTCGGTGAATTGCATTCGGTGAATTGTTTTCGGTGAACTTTCCTAGACCCGTTGAAAAGTCACCCATCCAAGTACTCTGTTGTGAAGCGTGCTTAACATTGGTACTAATAACGCTTATTAATTTAAATATGGCGTTAAATTTTTTTTTTCAATAATGTTCCAATTTTTTGACATCAGTATTATGTTAGTTGATAAAAATTGCATAATTTTGCCATATATATATATAGCAATATCGTCAAACAATAAAATTAGCAATAGTGAGCCATTTGTGGTAAACAGCCTGTCCTCTACAATATAAACCGGGCACGAGATAATGCAATTATTTAAATAAACTCAGGAGTATGAATCCATTATTTGCTAAGTTAGCCCCAGGGAAAACACAAGTGTTACCTCGGTATATTCCATTAGACCCAGGGTAGTCTTAAATAGAAATAACATTGACCCGAGATAAACTTTAGTCAATATTTGGCGCAACCCCACTGTAAACGTGGTGCATCAGTATCAGCAACAAAAGCGACGTGGGGTGAAAGTGTCTGTTCCTGTTTCATCTCGTGAAATTTGACAAGAATATTGCGAAACAAATTAGTTATTAACTCTTTGTTATCCTTGGACTTTAGAGAGTTTATAATGACGTTAACGAAAGGAAAGTGAAATTCTGATTTAATAATGTGATATTCAAGTCAAGATTGTTTTGTAAGTTATATGATGACTTATTAAGTTTTAATTTTAATTAATAATCCATTTTATGTCGAATGTAATGTTAAATGTTTAGTTATTCGGAAGAAATTTCATTTTTGAAAATAGATATTAACAAAACCAAAAACAGAATTAATTATTTTTATGTCACTCTAAACTCGAGACTATAGCCATGCTTATGTACAGATCACAGTAAGTAATTAAATGAGATTGAATGAATAGTATCTTATAAAACTAACCACTTTTAACATCCGAAGACAGCAATTCCAATGCTAACGAGACCGTTTTTGAAACGACATGACAAAATTTACTGTATGGGATCCATTATGTTTGACGCGACTTTTGTACTCGCAGTTCAAATTTTGAATGTGATTTAAGCAGTTTTCTTTATGGTTACGTTTATAATCTTGTTAGAACATTGATTACGAAACTAAATTATACGGCACACAAAAAAATATATTATATTTTTTCGAGTAATAATAATAATAATAATACGTATTTATTTAGCTTTAAGCTAGTTTACACAAAATACAAAAGAGAATACATATACAAGAAATGCTTAAAAAATAAATGCAAATAACTAAGTGATTGAATAACATGAGGTAGTTAACATAAAATCCTTAATTCTCCTTTTAAATATTGACAATGAAGTACTTTTTTTTAATGTCATCACTTAAGTTATTAAAGTTATGAACACATTTGAGGAATATAGAATATCTTTTTACATTTTCCACATACAAATTTATAATTCCCCTGGTATTATACTTGTGGATATCTTTATTATACATAATGTTGTCCATTAGATATTGAGGTACTAATCCATTAACTATTATATATATATATATATATATATATATATATATATATATATATATATATATATATATTAAAGCATTATAGTTAAAATCTGAGAAACATCAAGCCATTGCAAAGAGTGTAACATATCTATAATTCTAGTATATTTGTTACATTTTAATATACATCGCATTCTGTAATTTTTGTAGTTATCCTTTATTACAAGCTAATAATATAGTTCCACAATAATTAAAATGTGGTAGTATAATACAATTATATACCAAAAATTTCGCCCTAAATGTTAGTTTTTTACCTAACCTGCATAAAAAATTTACTTTTTTAGCAACTTTTTTCAATATAAAATCAATATGAATCTAAAATTTTAAGTTACCATCTACAATAACCCCTAAATATTTAATATTTGTCACAAAGTCCATATTATTTACATCCATCTTAACAAATAAATTGGATTGGTTAATTTTTACTCTACTTTTCTTACTTCCTAATATTATACATTTAGTTTTAGAACAATTTAATTTAAGTTTGTTATTTTTTAACCATATATCAATGTTGTTTAGATCTTCATTCATAGTTTGTATTAACAACACTGGATCATCACTGGCAAAATAAAATAGTATGTCGTCAGCAAAAAGATGTATACTGCAACTATTTAAACAGTTAGGCATATCATTAATATATATTACAAAAAGTAGCGCTCCCAGTACACTTCCTTGCGGTACGCCCTGATCACAATTAATCGCTGATGAAATTGTTTCTCAATACTTCGCTCGCTGTCTACGATTCCCTAAGTACGATATAAACCACTTTAACACTGTGTCGTTAAATCCATATTGGTGTAATTTAATTATCAATTTATCACGGTCTATAGTCTCAAAAGCTCTTTTTAAATCTAAAAACAGTATCTGACAAAAGAAAGCGTTTTTAAATGATTTACAAAAACAGAATAGTTTTATGTAACTACTGTTAAAAGCATCACTTTATTGCACGAGTGGGAAGCCTACGGCTCATGGTGGAAAGCCACGATTTCAAGACACTTTTCTACACGAATTGTGTACACTATATTTTCTACGATCGAATTTTAACTAATTATACTAATTTTAACGTTTACATTTCAAACGTCAAAAACATATATTTTGTAGGTAACTTGGTTAAGTTTGTGCTGTTACTTTTATACGGATATTGCAAAATTATTTGTCCCTGTACTTGTTAAAAATTCAGAATTAAAGGTTAATACCGTTGACACAATTTTATCCTTGTCTCGTTAGCTTCTACGAAGGCATACGAACTGTATGCTTTGGATACGTAAACGTACTAAACAGAAATCTTTACTGAAAAGTAAGGATTGTTTTCCTAATTAGAATTCGTTCAAGGATTTATGGTTAGATAGAAATTTAACCACATTATAAATACAATATATAACATACGTTTGTATCAAGTCACCTAAGAAAAATACATACAGAAATATGTTTAATATTATTTCCGGCGTAGACTTATTTTTATCATAGACGATAAAATTTGACGGTTACAAAAAATATCAGTTTACCGCGGCACAGCGGTTAAAAAATTCTGCACTAAAGTATCAATAATTACATGAATATTTCCATAGTAAGATTTAGTTTAAACTATCACTGTAATTTTCGCTCTTATTCGTGCGACTTTAATTGCAATGACACAATACAGTAGTATTTTAATTCTTTTTAAATTTTCCCAATAGTCCATTAATAATATTAAAGTACATATTTTGCAATAACAAATTTTAATTTCTTGGAGTAAAATATATGATACTTACTCGTATTTCAGTAACCTAATATGTTATGTTATTAATTTAATTATATTATAGTGTAATTATTAGTGTATTAGTAAAACTATGAAAAATAATTAAAATGTTTAAATTTTACATCTCCTCTTTATTAGCATCTGGCATGTTGTTATTCCAAATTATACATTTAATAACATAAAATTGTTTGACAGCAAAACATGAAAAAAATTTCCACTGAAAAATTGTATAATATCAATTCATTGGCATTCAAAGCAAATGCAATAAAATTGACAGGAAAATTTCAATTCAATTACTAATCAATTAGTCCGTTCGACAAATGGTCACTAGAATGAACGCAATCCAATTAATTGAAATTTAATTTTAACAGCTCAAGGTAATATCATTACCGCAGACTGGCAACCGACACGGATATCAGCTGGCCTGAACGTTATTCGCGTCTAGGACACATGTGCCTAGTATTAAAATTTAGTTAGTTTAACCGACGAACTTGCATCACTGCCACTAATGTGTTTTCGAACGATAATTTAACTAACCTTACCTAAACTTAGTACTCGGAATAAAAGTTAATTATGTTTCAACCTATTTTTCTCGATTATTACATATCTTTAACCAGTGGGATATTACCGCCTCCGAAATCAGAGGCCTCGAGTGCAGAGAATTTATATATACAGATGAAATTAAATAATTGTCCGATAAATAACTTATTACATACTATTTATTTATTTATTTATTTATTTAAACATACACTGCCCGACAGGTAAACCCAATTAGAGGGCAGGAAAATACAAAAGTGACATAGAAAGCAAAATAATTCAAAATTTATAATCAAATAGTTGACTAAATATGATAAGTTATTTAATTATTTCGATAAAATAGAATAAAAACGTCTTGGATTATGTTGAAAAACATCAACATTACCAAATTAAGACTGATAAATTAGACACATACGATATATAGGAGACGAGGAGAAAACATTAGTCCGAGGAGTAGGAATATAAAAGGTGCATGAATTACGTGTAAGGACAAGAGGAGTATGAAAGCAAAGAAGATTCAAGCAGTAGGGATCATCTATTTCGCCATGAATCAATTTACAAAGATGATGAGCTAAATTCAGTTCACGTCGTTCTAAAAGACTGCGAATGCTGAACATTTCTAATAAGATATTATAAGAAATCGAATTATCAGGATAAATATGATTAATTTTTTAAAATACAAATTTTAGAAACCTTGTTTGAATATATTCGATGCGATTCTGATAAATTTCATAGAATGGATTCCATATAATAGAACAATATTCTAACTTAGAGCGGATAAATGAATAATACAGAGAAAATAGTGGAGAGATATCATGAAATAAACGGGTATTACGAATAATGAAACCAAGCAATCGAATGGCTGACTTATAAATACGATTAATATGATTAATAAAGGTTAGTTTGGAATCAAATGTAACACCTAAGTCGTCTATATAGGTGCAGCGTGATAAGATTATCTGGTCTAGGGTATAGTTATATGTAATAATTGAATTTTTCCTGGAGAATGACACTACTTTACATTTATTAAGGTTAAGGTCTAGATTGTTAGTAATACACCAAAGAGATAAATTTAGTAAATCATTTTGAAGAAGGTTACAATCATTAATCGAAGAAATAGAACAAACAAATTTTAAATCATCAGCAAATAAAAGTTTATTACATTGCAAAATATCAGTGATATCATTAATAAATAGTAGGAACAGAAGAGGGCCTAGATTCGACCCTTGAGGAACACCAGACGTTGCAACAAACGGGGCTGATTTATGTCCCAAGAATTGTACGAAGAGTTGACAATGAGAAAGATAGGATGAAAGAAGAGCAATTAAAGGAGCAGAGATGGAAAAGGACTGAAGCTTAGAAATCAAGATGTTATGATCAATGCGATCAAACGCTTTAGAGAAATCTGTATAGATACAGTCAACTTGACCTTTTGAATCTAGGACAGAAGAAACGATATGGGTAAAATAGGTTAAATTACTGGCAGTAGATCTTTTCTGCATGAATCCATGTTGGGAGAGTGATATTAAATTCTTAACTTTAGGATATATAGAAAGGTATATAAATTTTTCGAAAATTTTACTGAAATTAGGTAACACTGCAATAGGGCGATAGTTCATAATATTAGAGATATCATCAGACTTGTGTATTGGTGTTATACGAGTTATTTTCCATCTATCTGGAAAGGTTCTAGTTTTAATAATGAAATTGAAGATATGAAAGAGAGCATTTGAAAGAGGATAAGCACAGTCCTTAATAAAAAAACTGGGAATAAGATCAGAACCGCACGAGAAGCTTGATTTCAATTTACTGATAATATCAGTTATTTCATCTCTGGAAACATGATTTAGAGAAATAAGGTTATCAGAGGAAACTTTAATAATTGGAGGATTGGTATTGGAAGAACAAGAATAAACCGATTTAAAATAAGAGGCAAAACCATTAGCTATTTGATCGGGGGTATTTAAATTCGAATTATTAAATGTCATAACATTTGGAAATGCTGATGTTTTTCGTTTGGAATTAATAAATGTCCAAAATTTGTTTGGATCAACATCAATGGAGGAATCACAATCAGAAATGTAATTCCTATAGGCGTTTCTGATATCAGATTTTAATTTTGCACGAAGCTCTTTGAATAGAGTAAAATAATGAGAGTTATTAAAATTATTACTCAACTTGCGAAAATGTTCTTTACGTTTAATATCCGCTCTAATTTCGGAGGTAAACCAGGGTGGATATGGAATTTTGAAAGATTTTTTTAATGATACACATTCATAGAAAAAAGAATAAATAACACTATATAGAAGGTCACAAGCTGAGTTTACATCGTTGAAATTAACTAACTCATTCCAGTTAAACTCACTAATTAAATTGTAAAGTTAAAAAGTAAAGTAAAGTAAACTATCATAAGAATATGCTCCATTCGAAATAAAAATCAAATCTATGTTCAACTAAATCATAAATATTAAGTGAATAACTTATTTAAAACTATTTTTTAAGTAAACAGGGTTGAATTAATGCAATGATATATTTTATAATTTGCATCATATTTTCTAGAAACTTATAACATAAAGAACAAATAATTGGTAATAATTTTTTTAATTATTTATATTAAGTATTCCCAATTTTCAATATTTATTTTTAGTTAAGCCTCAAATAATATATTCCTGTAGGCCCCGAAGAGTACTTAATGCGGTACTGCTTTTTACTGTGGATGAAAATTCGAACTCGATTACCATATTCGATAAATTAATTATCGCCACATTTTATAAATTACCCTTATGGCTTCCTCTTAATGGACATGTTTGGAATTCGTAATTTGACAGTTAGTGATCGCATTTTAGGAGTAAAATTTATCACTTACCAAAATCTCAAAGGATTTAAGTTGTGTTAGT
The DNA here is from genome assembly GCA_911728475.2 of Pterostichus madidus. Classification (NCBI taxonomy): domain Eukaryota; kingdom Metazoa; phylum Arthropoda; class Insecta; order Coleoptera; family Carabidae; genus Pterostichus; species Pterostichus madidus. Next base: position 20,423,293 of record OU452302.1, read on the forward strand.
TATTTGTTTTATTTATGATAAACTAAATTTTGTAGTAGCTTCAATTGACAGAGTTAAAATTGCATCATTAACTACCTTCTGTTACAAATTTTTATTATTGCTTAAGATTTGCTCACCAATTTTCAATTTTATTCCAAAAATCTCCTGGACATTACTAAAAAATAAAATTCACTATTTGCATTTGCTTGTTTTAAGTTGAATAGAAATTTTTGGTATGTTTATTCGTCACTTTATAATTCATACGTAGATGGAGTGCAGTTCAAAACTTACAGGTACTTCTACGTACTGATTTTACGATTGACATTATTTTAGTATCTACACCAGCACCTAATAATTACAAAATATGTGAAAGACCGAGTTTTGCACGAGAATTAATGGAAAATGGGAAGATTAAAATGAAAAATAAGAAACCAAGAGATAAATAAATAAAAATATTTTTCTCATCAGTTTTCTTTCGAATTTTAACATATATATCAAAAACAGTTACTGATTTTATTCTTAATCAATTTATTAGATCAAATTACTTTGCCTTAAGGTACTCACATACTTTTATTTTGAATAACTAAATTTTCATTCATTTTCTCCTAATTTTTTTCTTCATGTAATGAGTAGCATAACTAAATTAAAATTTTATATTGTTAGAAAATATTGTTTCTACGACTGAAATAGACATTTCAAACTACGAGTTGAAAGTAGAAAGTTAACGTTTGACGCTTGCTGTGCAGAAATAAGATTTTTCCGCTCGCCAAGCGGTAAAATAATAGTTTATCATCGTATGCTTGGATACGTGAAAATTGTCGTCTAAATTTACAAACAGAAAAACTGCCAGAAATGATTTTAAATTATTTTTTAAGCGTTTTTAAATAGTCGTAAAAAAATATTGTGGTAAGTACATAAATAGCTAGTGTATGTACCACGGGCATTAATCTAATTTATAGGTCTTAGGTATATATATATATATATATCTATATATATACAAGCCCAAATTCATAATAGTTGGACTAGTAAATTCTTTTCATATTTTCGTGCAATAAAGTAAATTTTTGTCGCTGTATTTATTTTCTATGAATTTATTTATACTTAATGTGTAACTGTAGTGTATTTTAGTTCATAATTTTTTTTTATTGAATTCGATAGGTTAACATTAAAAATATTTAATTATTAACAATGGAAGAATATTTCATAATAGTTGGACTATTTAAAGTATGTATTATTTGGAAATAAATAATTACAAAAGAAATAAAACCATAGCAGAGACCGTTGCCTAGCAACTGTAAGTAACTTGTTGAAACAATTTCCAGTAACATATTTTAGTTTATTAACAATTATGGTTCGTGGTAAGCCTTTATCTGCAGATTTAAGGAAAGTAATAAGTAATTTGGCAAATAATGGTGAATCTGCGTATAAAATAACAGCAGAATTAAATTTATCGCGGTCTAAAATTCGAAGTATATTAAATTGCTATAAGTAGAGTGATTTTGTTGATTTGAATAAGAAAACCGGCCGTCCATCAACATTTTCGCCGGCAGATTACCGCATTTTAACAAAAATAATTAGAGAAGACCGTCGTTCTACTACTGCTGAAATTGCTACAAAGTAGGGAAATGCACTTGATAGATCCGTATCAGCACGCACTACATTAAGAGCGTTTCTAAAAGTGGATTATGGATTTTATAAGGTGAGTCAAATAGACTTCATGAAAGCTAAAACATCAATGATATGTTACAAAATCCAAAAGGCAAAATCAAAACCATTGTGGACGGTTTCTTAGCGACAAAATAGGTTGAAATGGGTGAAATGCTGCAAAAATTGGGTTCAGTGACAATGGAACTCTATCACATGGAGCGACGAGTCACGTTCTGAGGTCTGTGTTGGAGATGAAAGGAGAAGGATTCTTCGAAAGAAAAATTAGTCATTTCAAAAAGATTGCCTACAACGTCAAGTCAAATTTCCAGCATCAGTCATGGTATTAGGTTGCATGTCTGTCAAAGGAGTGGGCAATCTTCATTTTGTGAATGGTATTGTGAATACGGATAAATATATAGGAATTCTTCAAGATCGTCTTTTATCGTCTATTACCCGTTTACAAAATTCGTATGGAGATTTTATATTTCAGCATGATGGTGCATAATTCTCGTAAAACTAACAGTTGGATTGTAAAAAATAATATTCCGGTATTGGATTGGTTATCATCTAACAACGATCTGTTTCCAAACGAGACATTGTGGGGAAAATGAAAAAACAATTGCGAAAGAGTTCAGCACGCACGAAACAAGAGTTAAAGGTTAAGCTCAATGCTATATGGAACTCATTTGCTCCAGAATTTTGCCAAACTTTTGTAAATTCAATACTAAAACGTTTATTAGAAGTATTTGAATCAAAAGATGATGCAACAAAATATTACATTTTGAAATAAATTGATTATTTACATGAACTAATAAAATACTAAACTTAAAGTTTTAATACGGCTTCATTCTTAAAACACTAATATAATCACGAGATTAGCTTTGTTTTAAGAAAATGTGCAAAAAATTTACTGGTCCAACTATTATGGATTTGGGCTCGTATATAAATATATATATATATATATATATATATATATATATATATATATATATATATATATATACAGAGCTAGGCAAGCTACTTCAAAAAAGTAGCTAAGCTACAGCTACAGCTATTCTTTAAAAAAGTAGCTGAGCTACAGCTATAAGCTACATTTTGTAAAATATAGCTAAGCTACAACTAAAAGCTTTCATTAAAGTAGCAGTTAAATTTTAAAGCTACTTTTTCAATTATTGTGAATTATTATTATATGATCAGTTGATCAGTCTTTTGTTATAATGACTGTTAATAAATCGCAAATGGACAAATGTACTGTTAATTTGTTATGGTATAATTCTTACTTATATCGGAATAAATGAACAGTCACATTAACAGAAGACTCCTAAACAGTCAATGTTTAGTTCATCTAATATTTAATACAAAAACAGGATAGGTTAAGAACAAGTGAAAAATAAAATATGTTAATAGATTTTACACTATATAATAACTTGTTATCCTACAGTTATAGAAAACAATAAAGAAGGAATTCAAATACAAAACAAAAAATAATAGGTATTTCTTAATGAACAGTGGTAGCTTTAAGTTACAAAAAGTAGCTTTGGGCTACAAAAAGTACCTTAAAGCTACAAAAAGTAGCTTTAAAAGTAGCTTCAGTTGTTATAACAATATTTTTAAGCTAACAAAAAAAATATATAGCTCGCTACAAGCTACAGCTATATTTTTTCACATTTAGCTAAGCTACAGCTACAGCTAAGGTAAATGCAGCTAAGCTAGTAGCTAAGCTACAAAAGTAGCTAGCTCTGTATATATATATATATATATATATATATATATATATATATATATATATATATATATATATAGCCGACAAAACATTTTCACCAATTTAAACAATAATTATTCCGTGGCTGCCTCACCATTAACATCTTTGGGGGGCCGTGATTTGACAGCTGGTAACCGAACACACGCATAACTATGTTATATCATTTACCGAGATCTGCTTTGGCAGAGTGCCACATCCAGTAATTGGTAAAATGCGTGATGATATATATATTTTTTTTCTATGACAGTGCAAAAATTAATTATTTTTTACACTTAAGTGTCAACAAAATTATTGTGTTTTCAATTGTAATATATACACAAAATGATAGTGAAACAATGAATTCGCAACAACCTTTAATATTATTTGAGAAAATAAAAATGATTTATATAAATAATTTCTTGTAGTGTAAAATGCTAAATTGTCAGTAATAAAGTAACAAGAGAGTGAGAATAAATTGAAAATCATTTGCCAGGCAATAGACAGGAAAGCCCGTAGGGCTTAAGTGGCTATTGCCCATTAGAAACATGTTTGAGAATGATATTGGAGAATTATTTTCTAATTTATCGAACTCTCTAGTAATGTTTAATTAGATTATTTTTAACTCAGCTGTTGAGGTCGATTCATCCAACTTAAAAGATTTTGAACTGAGTCCATATCAATTGATTACTTTTAAATGTATTCTTAAAAATTTGTTGGTGTATTTCTGTATCTAAAATGAAACTAAATAGATTTTTTTCAGTCATTTTACTTGACGCGTTGACAGTTTTAAATAATTATTTGACAACTACCTATATTGGTTAAACCGCAGACACGTGACATACAATGAACCATTTAATTGGTTTTGAGAAACGTCATAAAACAATCGTAGGAAAAATAGTATGTACTGAAAAGCCATTGGAAAACTTGTGGGATTGGTATACTCGCGTGCGTGCGTGTTCCATCTTACACAGATGCTTTCCAATGATGCGTTTTCAACATTTATATTACAATATACTACTTTTCTCATCATCAATTTATAAATATTTCCTTTTATCTTGATTATGGTTAAATAAATTTAAAATAAAATAAGCATGCAATGGTAAGTACTCATTTCGCATGATTAAGTTTAAAGTATGAACCGGAGGCGAATTCATACGAGTAAGAAATTGATATCCCATGCGAGTTATAGACTATGATTTTTCTACGTCTACAATATTGTTGTACTATTAATTTGATATGGCATTGATATCTCACGTTAGCTATGATAGAAAATTTGTGTTCAATATACTGTATTTCCGTAGCAATGTACACAGTGAATCAATATCTTATCGTAGAAAAAAATAATTTATTACGGAATGAAAATATCATTTTGTTCAACTGCATAACAACTACTTATTTATGACACTATTAAATGTCCATAAATGGCACTTTATTGGACTAGTATTATAAAATAATATGTATTTAAATATAATATAATTAGTAGAAGCCCCCTAGCAATTACTTTCTCAATAATACATATATTGGTATAATATGGATGTTTTCAAGAATAGAGGAATAATATTATTATTATTGTTTCAGGCATTTGAAGAACTGGAAGAACTGCTAGCAAAGTACGATATTTGTATAGCGGTGAAAGAAAAACTCACGAAAGATTCAGGCGTGGCAGGAGAAATCGCTTATGACAACATTGTGCTGAAACTGCTTACTAAACCAAGAGCTCGAGGTAAGTAATAATCGCAGAAACCTCCTGCTGAAATCCTATGCTGAAAATACCGCCTGTCCTCACATAGTGAAAACGCCAAGATGGCAAAGTTCACAGCATCAAAATGCTGCGAATGCTAGAATTCATTTAATTTCAGTCCAGTAGTAAACTTTTATTGTCTTCATAAAAGAATATTTTTAAAACTAAGTGTCTAGCATTTATAGCTAAATGCAATTGCAATAGTTGTGTCACGTATTGCGACAGTTGCGTTTTTAGAAAGAATACATAAAGCATTATTTTCTTACTGCTTTCAAAACTTTCAATGTTATTAATACAATGATGCAATTGTAAATATTCAGTTCTCCAATTTCGTCCGTGTACGAATACGAAGTAAGCAGGATAATTAAATTTAATTAAAAACTTTAACTGTTATACATCCAGCTAGTAAATACTTTACTCTTTTAATAATGTGAACAAATTTTAACATCGTTTTGTGTTCATAGAGTGACATAGGAGTAGAGATGGGAATTCTAGTTCATTTGAGTGAACTAGTTCATTCGTTCTCGTTCACCAAAAAGATTAATTCACTGAACTAATCCATTAGTTCACTTTCGTTCACGAAATTTTTAAGACTATGATGAACGGAAATCGTTTTGTATTGTGATTCACGAGCGAGAGAACAAGTGAACTTTTAAGATCTGGTTCTAGTATAATTTGACAGCAAGTATGAAAGAAGAAAAAAATAAAAGACAAAATTGGTTTTTTAAAGTTGTATTTTTAAATAAATAAAAAATACAGAAAATAAAATTATAAAAATAAAAAACAACAATAAAGACAATATAAATACGACATACGAAGATATCTAAAATAAAAGCAAATGAAAGAAATTAAAAAGTAATATTTAAAAATAATATTTGTGACACGAACGAACGAAGTATGAAGTAAGCTCCTCTTGTAATTAGTCTCGTTCACTCGTTCACTTGTTCTCCGTTCTCTGCTTTCGTTCGACCTCATCGGTCGTGCCGTGAATCATATCCGAATAGTTCGCAGTGAACTAGTAGTCTCGTTCACTCGTTCACTTGTTCTCTGTTCTCCGCTTTCGTTCGACCTCATCGGCCGTGCCGCCGTTGTGGTGAATCATATCCGAATAGTTCGCAGTGAACTAGTCTTTAATAAACTCACGAACTAGTTCGTGTCGTTCACTATAAGGAATAGTTCATATGAACTAGTTCGTTCACGAACTACACACCTCTACATAGGAGGACTGTGATGTACTTATATGTGCTCTTGATAAAAATTTAGAATCAAACCAAATTTCAACTATAATTTATTTGTTACTACGTAAACGGAACATTCTACAAAGTGACTGACGCCCAGTAAATTTCTTTGAAAGCTTCCAAATAGAAAAAAACATTCAATAGAATAATCACTGCTATATAGTTTCAAATTTTATTTTTCACAATGAATAGCAAATAAAAACGATATTGCTTTGTATCTCAGTTCTCAGTGTAATAATAATGTTGGTGGAAGAATATCGCTACATTATTTTCCGAAAGATAAAATTATGCGAAAAAATGGGTGGTAGCATGGAATTGATAACATATTTCACCATATACGAGTATGAATGTTGGTTCTGTTCATTTTATACCAAATAGGTTTGTTCCAGCTCAAAATTCTGAACTGGTACTGATACCGAACTAGTTACTAGTAGTTCGGTTCTATTATGAAGTTAGAACTGTTTCGCTGGAACACAAATTTATAAACTAGTTCGCTATATTCTTAAGAGATGTAACTGCTATAATGCAACTATCTTCAATCGTATTATTGTTTACGTCATCTAATATAAAAAAGTTAGATCTGTTTGTTATAAATAAGATGTCACTCTTCTTATAATTCGAAATAAAATGTTAATAGTAATATCAAATCTGTCCGCAACATCCCAAAAACTGGCTGTCTGATGACCAGCAAACTAACAAAATATTAAAAAAAAATTGTGCTGTAATTTTTAAATAGTCCCCTCTACAAATTCTACTATAAAAGTCGCTAAGTGCAAATTTTTCAGTAATGATATGTAGAACATCTCTGATTCATCTAAAATGTTGTTTAAATTGTCTGTCAACTCCTCCATGTAATTCTCAATATTTGGGTTCTCCGTATTTAAGAAAGCCATATTCAATAAATCAAATTATTCGTTACCATCACTCACTCCTGTCACTGTCACTACTAGAAAAATCAATCATGTTTTATTTTATGTAAAGTTTGAAAAGGTTAAGGTGCAATGATGATGCCAGTATTTCATGTTAAATATGTCAGTTGTTAATTTCATGCCGTGACTAAAACGTTCAAAGCCACAGTTTATCAACATGTTATTAATATGTTATTTAACACCATGAAAACCAATATGTTAAATTACATTATAATAACGGAAGTAGATAGAGATTATTATAACTGTGCAGTTATTGAAAATTAGGAGCATCTCAATTTTTTGTTTAGTTCCAAAGGCCCCTAATCTGCATCATAAATATGTTTTTCTTCCGATGTTCTTATAAAACGTAATGAAAACACGTCGTTAACGAGATCTAAAAGCGCAATGTTCTCATTTTGTAGGAGAGATATGAATGCTTTTAAATCTGATAGATGAATGACATATAACCTCAACATTGCATATTATCTTATATCTTTCTTCTAGGTGATGGGACTAAAAATAATATTCTATAATCAGACAAAATTCACAACATTCAGAATACAGGAAAAAAATATTGATTATATTGTCAAAAAAATTTAAACTTCAATTGTTTGTTTTATTAAAAGCGATAAAAAACACCAAATTATATTTTTGACAAGTCGCATTTTTTTAAATCTAATGGAATTATAAAATAGCCTCATTAGAAAAAATTGTACCAAAAAGCACGTTTCAAAAGGATTGTTATCGCACTCGTTCTTTGTAAAACTCTCCATTATGCGGATCGTTTTCCAAATTTGGACTTTTGAATTAACAAAATGCCTCGTGAAACTAGTTCTTTAATTATACTATTTATGCAGACAAAAACACAATTAGTTTCTATTTTCATTTTTCATTTAATATTTAAATACGTAACTCTAGTTCTAAAGAACATCTAAGATCTCACTAGGGTATTGAGTCCCTGTGCAACGGCATACCTTGAATACCCATATTTACGCCATTTATTATAAAATTTAATTCGAACAGTGCATTTAATTTGCAGCTGTGCATGACACTGATTTAACATTTTGAGAGCATTTTACAGAAATAATATTTCCATTACAAATAAGAAATTGCTTTGTGTTCTATCAGTTCATACTGCGTTTCCATCTCACAGTTACAAACAATTTCTGATTGCTTTACAAACTTTACAAACGAAAATAAGATGTACCAATATCAGAAATTCTGATTTAGATATTGCCTGCTTGCCTGTATAAATTGAATAAGAATAACCGAGTGCGTTTGCTGCTGCATGGAGTGTCTGTCCCTAGAGATTCAAGATAAAATCCCAATACACGGCAATGTGAAAAACAAGTTTTTGGCGCTAAAGTCTCCCTTGTGGCCGTCCTTTGCTAACAACTTTAGATGTCCGTGATTCGGATGTTGGTAAATGCTTTAGCACTCCTTTGTATGTAATACGTCATCTACCATATTGACAAGCATTGAAATACTATCTCTGTAAGAATACGAAAAAGCATATATATATATATATATATACTATAAATGACTTTTATAGTATCCAATACCACTCATCTTAAATATACTCAAACCCTCTCTGTGTTATACTCAAGAATGCGATAATATCGATACCACTAAAGAATCGATATAATCTACTTTTTGATACCAACAATTTTTGTAATCGATATCATATCAAAATCGGCACTTATTTCAAGGTGCTGTAATCGTTGACGTCTTATTAATATATACTCGTATATATATATATAAAATTTAAAGCGTCAATAATTTTTTTGAAGGGCATGATTAAACGAAAAGATAATTTGTATGATTTAGGAGTGTTTTGGCCATCCAAAACACGAACATAGGCTTATAACATGTGATATCAGTTTTTTGGTGTGCATAGCTTCCCAATAAATTTTATAGAAAAGTACTTTAGTTGTAGAGAATAAAATTACGGATCTTTTGATATAAAATATATTTCATTTATGTATTCCATCAGAACGCAAAAATTTATTAAATATTTGCAATATTCGCAAAAAGGCTTCCATAAAAAACTTAAAAAGATGGGCCTTTCAAGACTTTTTTGAATTTTTTATATATTAATCTACGTAATAAAATAATTATACCCAAATTTTTTATTTTTTAAAAAAACTTGCATTAAGCATGATAAAAATATTTAAACTTTCGAAACAAATGAATATGACGTACTTGCATCTTAGCTCAAAGAGAGACAGATAAGACAGAGATAAATAACACGTAACTTGTCGTTGTCAGTAGAATCCTCAGACAAAACATAACTAGACGGATAACATCGGCGTTTGTTGTGAGTCAGAAAGGAATAGAATAACTGGTCGGTTAGGCGGGTGCGCGGAAAGGAGCAACTTGCATAGCATCAAAGTGTACTCGCTCCTTGCCGCGCATCCGGCGGACCATCAAGTTATTTTATTCCTCTCTGCTTCACAACACTGCATTGACTTGAATACGGCATAATTCGTCTAGTATTATACGTCATTGGTAGAATCGTAGAATGCTGAATGCTTATTTCTTCTTCGTCTTCTTGAGCACCGACAAACGTTTCAGACAAAGCTCTGTGATTGGCTTAATGCAACTACGTCATTGCAATATGGCAGTGCGACCGTTTTAAATTATTCAACTTTAACTTTCATATTTCAGCAATAAAGATATAATTTATGGTATGATTTTATATTGTATTAAATATGATATAAGGTCAAGAATTTATTTTAATAAATATATATTAAAAAGCTCTACCAATTGAATCCCCCATTGTCTATTGTCAAAAATATTGACTAAATATAATATAATTTAAATATATAATTAATATGTATAATACAAATACTGTGATAATTTTTCTGCTATAGGTCCATTTTATTATCTGCAGTTTTTCTTTGTGTGAGAAATCGTTAATTATTTTGGTGTTTTTCGTTCTTTGTCCGTGATTTACTATTAACGTCAGTATTTTGACAATAGACAGTTGTTTAAACTTTTTCATAGATGTCTTTTTTTTGCTAATAACATACATATTTAATTAACTTTTGCGCTTTGATGAAATACACAAATGAAATGTGTTTTATATAAAAAAATTCGTAATTATTTTTCTGTAAAATTAACTAGGAAGCTAAAAAACTGATATTACATGTTATAAGCCTTTTGGATTGATACACTATGTAAATTTTCGTTTTTTAAATAAAATTATTTTTAATTTCATATTTCAAGAATTTTTATTAAATATAAACTGATTAAAATCATATTTCACGGACCATAATATTTTAGTTTCTTTTTATGATTAATAAAATTTATTTCACGTTTAGCACGCCGTTGAAATAAATTTCACTTTATGTGGTTCCTTCAGCAGAGTAAAATACTTCAACGTGAAAGTGAGTTTCAAAAAGACGTGCGCGCAGAATAAATCACGTTTCTAGGATCGAGAACATGATCACCAGGTACCCGGTAAGGAGGTCTCGTCCTACTGTGCTGAAAAATTGAGTTCATTGTCTCATTTTATTTCTACAATGATATTGATGTTAGTTAAAAATTTGTTAAAATTGTTAAAGAAAACATACAAGGAACAGATAATTATTTTCTCTATTCAGAAATATTTAATTATTCATTAAATTTCAATCAGGAAATGTAATCACGGGCGGATCTAAAAATTATTCAAGGGGGAGGGGAGAAAATTTGTTTCTTTAAGGATAACAGTAAATAATTATTAAGAAGTTTTAAGCCATTTGAAATGTATGATTATTAAACACTATTACAGTCATTTGATACTGACACACAATTATAAAAATTCACACTAAACAATTCTTACTAAACAATTCTTACTAAACAATTCTCACTAATATATTGTTCGCCATTCTAGCTAGAATAAACAAAAAGATCATAAAACCCGATAATAATTCATTTATATATGGCCAGAAAAAATATGGCCCAAGGGGGTGGGGAATGGCCCCCATGCCCTCTCCGTGGATCCGCCCTTGAGTGTAATTATATTGAATCTTTCTGGTTTTATACGTTTTAACTAATATTCATGTTATAAAATACACGTTGATGTATTTTATTTACTAACGTACTAATTGTCGTAACATCTTATTTTGAGTCCTTAATCATTGTAATCTTTTTCAATAATCCGTCACATAATAGCTACTTACTGCCGGTACCAAACACAATATATTTATTTGACAAACAAAAGGAAATTGTGTTCAATTAAAAGCTACTTTTTGTTTAAAGTTTAAGCATTGAATTGTGTTCATATCCCAGATAAACCAATAAGAAATACAATCTCGAGCGCTTTGTTCGAACGAAGTTTGTTTTTCGTTCGTATATTATGTGCAAAATAAACAAATATTAAATAAAAATCTAAAATGCCTTACATTTCTGGTTGACTCTATTATACTAATATAATAAAAATTTAATGTTGAATGTGATATCGTATTCTTATTTCTATCTTTTATATATTTTTAATTTTACATTTCATTAAATTAGAGAGGTTTTCACCTTATATTATTTGTAAAATGATATTAAATATCGACAATTAAGTATATTTTTATGCATCTGTAAAAATAAGATTATGTTTACGTACGCAATTCTGTTTTTGAATTTAATCTATTTTATACAATACTTATTTACGATATAAGTATCGTAACGAGTTATATTATGAAATGAGATGGAAAACTTATTCAAAGAGACCGCATACCAAGTTGAGTTTCGTATTAATATAATACGATATGAATATCGTACAACGTTTTATCTATTATCGCGAATTTTATTCAAAAATATAATAAAAATAAATATGTTCTTTGACGTTTTATCGAAACATTAACGAAATTACAAAAAAATGCAAAATTCCCATGAATTATAATTACTTGTATTTGTATTGTATATCCATAGCAAAATATGTTATTACGACACTCAGAATAGTTAAATAATTTTCATGTTTGTAACAATAGTATTTTTACCATTCGCTAAAATTGTTAACATACGTATTAGAAACAAATTTTAAACAAAAAGTCAGTTTAATTTATTAAATAATAATATTAATAGATACAAAATAATTATAATTTAAATATTGTGTACACCTCCTTTGTATATTATATATAGAATACAAGAAAATATTCATATTTCCATATATTAAATTATCAAGACATCTATGCAAATAACTATTAAATGCGATTAGTACTGAAATAATTCTTGTACAACCTAAAAATAAATTGAAATTTATCATGTGACGGTATCACATCACATTTGTTACTGTCACTTTTATTTAATCTAATTAATTTTGTTAATTAACCCGTCTTATTTGTTATAACACAACTAATAATTTACGTAATGTTTGATTCAGTATTAATAGCGAATCGTTAAATTTCTTGTGTTAGTTGCAGTTCATGGTTTAACGAGAAAAGTAGTGGTGAGATAGTTAGATATTGTGTTAAAGTATTTCTAGCGTGAAATTTTTTTTTACAACTCCGAATGAAACTCGGCGCACGTAAACAAGGGATACTCATACGCATCTTGTTAAAATATTAAATACATTCATCGTCTGTGAACAAATATATTCGCTTGTAAAGTTGTGTTCTTATACATGGGGCTTATGGCGATCGTCATTCAGAATCGTACATATTTGGTTTGTGTACCTCTAAAAATTTGCAGTTTAATTTGAAAAACTAGTAAGATGTTCTAGAACTATCCATGTATTTTATCAGAAGCAAAAAGTCTTTTATCGTTTAGCAATGGATATATAACCATGTAAAGCCTTGTTTTTAACGAAAAATTAAGAATCCCAATTTATAATGGCAACGTCACACGGTGGTACGGTATTTAAAATTCACTAGACCAACAACCTATTAACAGTTCATGATATTCAAATCATAATAGTTATATACATAAAAAAAATATATATCATAATAGGTATAAAACATTTATTCTGTATTTTACCTTTCCCAAGCGTCAGTTTCGCCATTCGACAACCGATGGCGCCACCGTCACACTAGAACTACCTTAATGCTAGTTAGAGTTTCGAGGAATATTCAGGATAGTTTTAGAGGTAAATTCTCCAAGAGTATGTGAGTTGAGTTGAATGATGGTATTGTGGAGATAGCTAATGTGATGTGAGCGCTTATACGACCGTGACCGAGCGCGTTAGATGGAGATCGTCGTTGACTCCCAACGGTGCAGCGAGCAGCTTTGGCCTGTAGTGGCCCTAGCCAGGCCGTCAACGGTGTAGCTCAGCATTGGGTTGTAGTACCAGTTTATCGACGAGATACGAACGTTATGTGGCTTGTTGAGTATCTAAGTGAATGTGTTCTCACTGAGCCTTAGTGCTTAATTAGCATATTCGTTCCAGATGCTTAATCGTGTACGATAACTTACATTTTCCTTGGACAGGTAATTGTTTTAGTTTAATGGGCTCCATTTTATGTAAGTAATATTATATTATTATATAGCTTATTTGTAACCATCGCCCCTGCGCTTCATCCTACGAAATATCATGTATCATAATACAATAATCATGTTAACTTCTCTATCTCAACATTTTATTTTTTATATTGAAATATCAGTCAAACATTGAGAGACATAAATAATGTTATTAAGTTTATAATGGCACAGTGGTAGCAAGTCGGCCTGTGGATCCAAAGAACCCTGGTTCGATCCCCACAGCCGAAAAAACATTTTCACCAATTTAAAATTACCTCCCCCACCACTAATATCTTTGGGGGCCGTGATTTAACGGCTGGTAACCGCATTTCACGCGCATAAATATATCACTTACTGTGATCTGCTTCGATAGAGTGCCACACACAGTAATGGGTAAAAGGCGTGATGATATATATAATTTTTTGTTTGGTAAAAGAAAACTTTTTATTGTATAGTTTTATTTAAATTATTATTTTAAAAAATGGAGGCTATTTTCAATAAACATCGTTTCGCGCGAATTTTTTTTTATTAACATCAAACAATTTTATAACAATACAAATATAATTTTTTGTTAAAAATCCTCCAAGTTTAGCTTTTCAAAAATTTAATCCATCATATTATTTTTCTCTCCTTTAGTAAAATTACACATAACATATGGAAAAAGTATTGGAAACTTATATTTAATAATTAAAACAATTTTTGGTTTAAGTTCTGCAAATTCGATTTATTTCGACGTTTCGGTACACTGATCGTGTACCTTTGTAGGAAATGTACCGAAACGTCGAATAAAACAAAATTTACAGAACTTAGACAAAAAATTGTTTTAATTACTGAAACTGTAAATATGAAACAATTAATAATACAATATTTTAAATTATATAATACTATAGTAGCTAATTCCTATATTAAAACTTTTAAAGCCACCCAATTTAATCGAAAATTGTGTTTCAAACAAATAAAATAAAAGTTTTAAACTAAGTCAACAGTAAGTATGAGAACAACTAAATTAATATTTGCTTTGACTTTTTGCAGTTGATAAATTTCACATTTCTCTCTCAAAAATTCAATTTAACATGTCTGCAGGGAAATCAGAAATGAAACGTATACCTAAAGGAATCAAACTTTGTACGTATATCTACGATTGTAATAAAGACTCGAACTATGAATATTTTCCAACTGTTAACCAACTAAATTAAAATGTTCTAAAAATAGAAGTTCAAGTTCACGATATCAATCATTGTTTCTTACAATACAATGCTCGTATTTTATGGACAAAATAGATTTGTCAACTTTGAAAACTATTTTCAAATAACATAAAATCAATTGTGAAATAGATCAATTTAAATTTATTAAAATTACCGCAATTCCAAGTTCAGTAGGTCACACGCGATAAGATACATAGGTAAGTAATAGCTTCCAAATGTATTTTTAATACAATCTGTTATTGTATTAAAATTAATAGATAGCCATATTTAAATAAGAGTTAAAATTAAAAACAATGAATAATCTAATAAGTACATAGATGCAAAATATTCATTGCTGAAAGAAATAATAATTTGTTTAGTGGCACGCAAAATCAATCATATACCTAATTAAAAAATAGTTATCATTACAAAAGTAAATAATTTAAATGAGACAAAAGAAAACAAATATTTGGTACGAAATGAGAAATATTATTATTATTAAATATGGCTCAGTGACCACACATACAGTAGTTATTGCGCAGAACAAGTAACTAATAGAATAATGGCCACTTATAACAAAATGTTGTTACCTAGTTCTTTTTGTGTTATCGCAATGAACTAAAATATAATTGTCGGTAAAGTAGGACATTTTAATTTTTATTTTATATTATACTGCATCTGTTTTACAAAATAATATAAATTCATTAATAGTTATTCATTAATAGTTATCACCGGCATGTTTACACTTTACTCGTTGTTTATTTCTTGGCAATAAGAACATAGCTTAATAATAGAATACTGCATCACAAGAGTTGTAAGAAGCACATTACCTACGAATGAAAAAGTTACACAAGAACCGGATAGTGTTGAGTGCATGATATTACGAGTACGTAATTGCTTTTCAAGTTTTGTACTGTAATTTTTCTTAAAGGAATTTTGTATTATTTATTTCATTGTATTATCTTATTTATACTGCAAACTTCTTCTTACGCATAGTCATATGTAAAATCGTAAGAACTCACGGCTGTGCACAGAGCTGGGCAAAATCACGAACAAAAGGAATTAAATCACAATGCACAAATCAAACAACTATTTTTTTGTGACAATTCTCAATTCCACTACATTTTCAAAATGAATTAATTCATAAATCAAAGTGATTTGTGCTTTATTTATGTAAAATATAAATCACAAGCCTTTTTGTGAATTGGAGCTTGAGGTTTGGGGCTTGGGGCATTTACAAATACTAAATGTTATCAATTTATTTAATATTTATTTTAAAGAAAACTAGGTTAAGGAAAACTATGTCAAAGATATATGCACAACTGAATGAAACAGATATTAGTAAATATGTTCAAAGGAATGAATTACGTCATCAAATGTTTACATTAAATATGTACCCGGTTTTAAATTGTATTGCATTGTAACAGTTTAGCTTTTAAAATTATTATAGACTAATGCTGGGTTGCATGAAAGGTCTATCGGGTTATTAGCAACTAACGGTTCAATAAGTTTCAGAAATTCGCTATTGATACTGTTGCTAGATAAACAATTCTTTAACTAAAGATCTCTTTATTCTTTTCTTGCAACCCAGCATAAGAGTCTTCAAAAATACGAATTTTATTTGTAAAAATATACAAAATTGCTAGTAATTTGAAAAAAAAAATGTTTAGTGTAACACAATCACGAATCAATTCACAGATCACCGACAGCTACAGCCAGAAATTTAACATTTTAACGTGCACAAGCATTTCCAATCTGAATAATAAAAATAATATACTGTTATACACATATAATCCAAAAAATATAGAAACAGTAAAAAATGAAAAATAAATTATAACGCACGTATGATTGAATTAAGCCCTTTCAATTGAATTAAGCTCTTTCAATTGAATGAAGCCCTTTCATTTGAGTTAGGCCCAAAAATATGATTTAAGCCTTTTTTCAGCTCTAGAACAATTCACAAGCCCAAATCAATTTCTTTGAAGGTCTTAACAAATAAATTAAAAACAATTTTATTTTAAGGATTTTTAGATCTCTTTTTAAATTGCATAATCTAAAATGACTACGTTTGTTTTCATCTTCATATTTTCTTCTTCATGTATTTGAATAGTTTTCATATTCCCCTCAAGATTACGTTGAATGAAAACGTTGTTTGCTTGAAATACAGTAGTGTGTCTAGCGTTGCGGAATTCGAATCCGGAGATCTCAAGTTCGAATCCCAATTAATCTAAAAATTATATGAACTATTACAATGCGACTCAGTGAGGTCAGCTTGAAAATGTGATTCAATTCCTGTTGTACAGAGCAGCATAAGTAAATAAATAAATAATATAAATTCGTTATTAGGAATCATACGAAAACGTCATTATGTATTGATGTACATAGGTACCATTTTCTGTACATATACGAATATCTTATATGAATTGTACATATATTTAACTATGACGTGTTTTATAATAATAATTATTATTATACGATAGCAATAAATAATGAATTATTACTTGAACTGTCAAATTGATTTATTTCATTGAGAGATGGCTAACAGAGTAACTAATACAACTGTCCAGACTCTGATTTATTGTAAAAACAAAATTTTGTTTTATTTTTAGAAAGTTAACTTAATAGTAGATATTAGTGGTCGTCGTTTTTTAAATATTTTACATCCGATTCGATCCGACTCAATTAAAAAACCGATCCGATCCGATTCGACTCAGTTCAAGAACCGATCCGAGATCCTAGCCGAAATCCGATCCGAGATTCTATTCGACATGCGATCCTAGATCCTATTTAACATCCGATTCGAGATCTGATATGATCCAAAATTTGATCCGACATCTGGTCAATCCGTGATTCGATCTGACATCTATTAGATCCGTACAGTTTTTCCTATTTATATGTAACCAAGTCGACGATTGCTTCTGATGATCTATAAGCCGAAATCGATAAACAAATTCGTTATATTTATTGTTTAATAAATTTTGTGAAATTACATCAAGTGTTTGATTATTTTATATGCATTTAAGTAACTACAAAAAGGTTTTAAAATGTGACTCACATACCACTGTTAAATTTGCAATTTTAATAGCAAACCACAATACATTTTGAATATACTATTGTAATATTGCGCTTTCTTATTCTATTTACATTTATTTAATATTATCTATTCATTTAAAATTAAGTAATATTGGCTATTCATTGTTCTGTTCTCCATTATCGCGAAAATATCGAATGCGAGGAACGACGGGCTTTTTGGTTCGGGAATAGGTACGTGTTGATTATAACAACCGAGAAAAATAAAAAATCGTACTTGAAAATATTTATGTTTTAAGGATTGGCAGTTACTGTTAAAAGTACGAATCCCGTTTTTTTGTTATAATCAACATAGTAATGTATTGTTGTAATCAATGTATTATTACAATCAGTATGTTGTTATAATCAAAATATTTTTATAATCAACATATAAGAACTCACACTTTGGTCTTTGATGCGGGCGCCCATATAAAGAAATAAAAATCATAATGCTTTTAATCTTTTAATTTGAATGGCATCTGTTAATAAAATGCAAGCTGAAAACTCTTGCATTGTTCTCTCGAACTCGGTGCAACAAAATTATTTTGAAAAAATTAATCTAAACTAAACTTTTCAAACTTCAATAAACTAAATCTATTAAATATTGCAGCAACTACTCACACAATAAAGTAAATATATAATATATGTTTAAGACACAAGATCGAAAAATGCAGTATTTAGTACGAATGAAGCAAATTTACAGATTTTTTTTTTAATTCACATATTATTTTAGCGACCAAAATAGCTTTTTACATAACAAGTGCGCGAATGGTGCACGAGTTTGGTACAATGCTTTTTGTAAAGAGCAAAAATTATATAATCGACAATGAGGAAATTTATTAAATATGAAGCGTGAATTTATATTGACATTTGTTACTTGAAAACAAATTGTTTATTTTTTATCGTAAAGTTTGTTAAAATATGTCTGTTTGATGACGTTATAAGCTAATGTCTCTATTTCTTTATAAATTCCTTAAAATATGTGTACCTATATAAGTACGATTACAGTTTTAATAGTCAAAATTAAATTTACAAGGTAATGTAAACCGATGGAAAGTTCGTTTTTGTGCACTTGTGCGCAAAGTAATTGAAAAAACACCCATTTTATATGATTTTTACTATTAAAACGTTATTTGTACTTATTTATATACACACATTTTAAGGAATTTATAAAAAAAAAGTAGAGCCATTACCTTATAAAGCCATCAAAAAGACATATTTTAATAAACTTTTTGAGAAAAAATTAACAATTTGTTTTCAAATAACAAATGTCATTTCATAGCATACTTAACTGTCAATATAAATTCACACTTCAAATTTAATAAATTTCCTCATTGTCCATCATATAATTTTTGCTCGTTACAAAAAGCATTGCTCAAAACTCGTGCGCGAAGACGCCATTTGTACTGTTCGCGTAAATTAAAGCACTCGCTTCGCTCGTGCTTTAAAATTGCGCTCATGTGCAAAGTGTGTCTTCGCGCACTAGTTATGTAAATAGTTTTCTACTATAAGTAAAATGTGTAGGGTTTTTGAAAGTCATTGGTGACAAAGTGAACATTGCAGACCGTTACAGTAGCGTCATTTGGTGGGCCCTGTACAATAGAATGAAACTACTTACACACTATTTTTTAATGTAGTTTCCTGCCTCTGCAATACACTATTTCTAGTACTCAAAAAGTATCTTAATCTCAGAAGAATATAGAAGTTTTTTGGTTGTATTTTGATCCGTTCTTGCACAGCGTCAATAACCTGTTCATTCGAATTGAATTTCTTCCCTCCTAAGGATCTTTTAAGTGGACCGACGACGTAATGATAGTTCGATAGTCGGACTATTATCTCTATGGTTATTTTAGGAATTTTTAGGAGGAAAGAAATTCAATTTGAATGAGTACATTGCTGACGTTGCGCAAGAATGCAGCCAGAAACTTCTACACTTCTGCGTTTACAAAGCTTTCTGAGTAATGTAGGTATTGCAATTGCTGGAGACTACATTGAATAATGGTAAGTAGTTTCAGTGTACTATATTCAATTTATAAAATGTAACTCACAAATTATTCTTTATATTAAATAAATAAACTAATTTTTTATTTAAAATTTTCTTTTACAAATGATGATATTTATCTTTAAATATTTAAAATTTAATTTACTTATTTAATTTAAAATTATGCAAGTATATCTATATACTTACAGGCGATTCCTATGTTAAATCTTTCCGTATATGATTGTGTAATTTTTCTTTCTATAATAAAATAAAATAAAATACTATTTCAATGATAAAATCTTATTGTTAATTAAATTTTCGTATAATTTTTTTTATTAATCTCTTACAATGCTATAGCACAAATCTCGAGAATAATGAAAATGAAATTTCTTATTACACACTTCAGTTAATTATCAACATGAAAAACGACGTAATTTCGTTATTCACCAAAGACAAAATCGGCAATAAAAAATTCGTGTTCGCTCATGTATAAACGATTGTAGAATCCCGAGAGGTATAAGACTACATTACTATGCATCGAGCGAAAGTTTGTGGACCACAAATGATTTACAGAAGCAGAGCACGTTGAAGAAGATGCCAAAATAATTTTCAAAATGCCCGAATTTCCACCCAGTAAGATGTTGTCAGAATAGAGATTAAAATTTTACATAATAACGTGTATCTTAATACGTGCTTATATTTTCATTTCTTCTGTTGTTTTTTTTTATATTCTTGCGCGTCGTTATATAAAGCTTTAAGCTTAAATTGTAGTATGAAAAATTATTAACAAGTTTTTATTTTTAAGTTTTTGCCACAAATATACTTTTTAAAAGAAAATTAATATATTTTCTCTACATCAATCTCAAAAACATGTCGTTTTTAAATAATTTCTAGCGTCAAAAGTATTACAGTCTTATTTATTTCATCTCATTAATTTTATTAGTTAGCCCGTCTATGTTTATGTCATCTGCTTTTATTAACGCAACTAAGTATTTACGTATAATGGGGTAATGGCTCAGTGGTATCAAGTCAGCCTGTGGAACCAAAGAACCCTGGTTCGATCTCCACAGTCGACAAAACATTTTCACCAATTTAAATTTACCCCTGTAGCTCCCCTGCCACTAACATCTTTGGGGGCCGCGATTTGACGGCTGGTAACCGCACTTCGCGCTCATAAATATATCACTTACCGAGGTCTGCTTCGGCAGAGTGCTACACCCAGTAATGGGTAGAAGGCGTGTTGATATATTGACATTTATTTATTTAAGTATTTACGTAATGTTTAATTGACAATTAATTTACCGAGTCGTCGGATTTCTTACGTTAGTTTCATGTCTTCGTTTAACGAGTAAAGTAGTGGTGAGATAATTGATATTGTGTTAGTGCTTGATAGAGTTTCGAGGAATATTCAGGATAGCTTTAGAGGTGAGTCGTCCTTGCGTATATGAGTTGTGTTGGATGATGTTATTGTTGAGTTAGCGTAAGTGTGAGCGCTTGTTACGGCTGTGGCCGGGTATGGGTATATGGAGTTCGTAGTTAATTCTCCATGGCGCAGCGATTAGTTTTGGGCTGTAGTGGTACCTTAGTCAGACCGCCAACGATACAGCGTGCAGCCTTGTACGCTATAGTAATCCTAACCAGGTGTACCAACGAGATACGAAATGATATCGAATGTTATGTGACTTGATCAATTTGATCTGTGGAGTATGATGGAAATAATTGGGGGTGTGTTCTCACTGAGCTTCAGTGCTTAATTAGTATATTCTTCCCAGATGCTAAACCGTGATTAGATATCTTAGACCTTTTTTTGGACATGTAATTATTTCAGTTTAATGGGCTCTATTTTAGGTAAGTACTGTTAATTAGATTAATTATAAATATTGCCGCTGCGTTTTACTTCCTTAAAACCAGCCCTCATAACAAAAGGAAGTTATATTTAAAGGCCGTGCAAAAATTTAAAAAAAGACGCATGTTGCTTTTTTTTGGCTTCTTTGGCAGACCAACTACTTAGGTCATATGCCGCCATTAGGCCTTGATCTGCGTTTTAGATATTATGATCAACAGCAACGCGGGTTTCTCTTGACGCTCACCTATCTAAGTACTACCCGCGCGCAACGTTACTTTAGGGGGTAATGTAGCTAGGTTGCGCACAACATAAACATGCTTTTGAATGGGACATGAAATGTGGACTAAATATGGTCGGAATAACTTAATTTTTTTTTAAATTGAAGACAAAGATTGAATCTATATTTATTGTGTGTTGAAATTTTTGATTTAGTTTTAATTTAGTTTTTACGATGTTATAAACTACAGAGCAGTGTTACTCAATGAATGAATAAAAATTGCAAATTTCAACACTGAAATAACATAGATTGTACTTTTATCTTTAAAATAAACCCTTGTTTATGAAAATATATTTATATTTAGTACCAATTTTAACCCCCCAACGAAGTACTATTTCCATGAAAACTCGACTCTAGTAGACGGCGTGAGCTACCGCTACTAGTGGTATAAACTGATACTAATATTAGGCTCCGCCCCTTGGCCTTCTGTCTATGTAGGATACATTTGCACAGAAATTTCTGTTACACACATTTCTTACGATTTATTTTATTTCTGTATATTAAAATGGGTAAAGCAAGGTTAAATTTACATGCTGTTAGAAGAAAGAGTACTAATCTACGGGAATATAACAGGTTTCATATATAAGAAAGTCTCCTCAACTATTATTTGTGCGCGTGATTGTTACATCGTGTATCTAGTGAATTTCAATTTCTTACATCTTATGATTCACCAAGGGGCGTATCCCAACGACTAGAATTGAGCCAGCCTCCTTGTTACCCGCCACCACACATCGCTGGGAACGATTGGCTTTTCAGTTGGGTACATTACGCTCTTAACTCGCGTTATCGCTTAGATCAGTTCCAACGAGTGCAGCCATAGCCGTTGACAATGTTGCTATTAGTTATTATTTAGCAGAAAAACGTAATTAAATAGTTGCTACAAAACAAACTTAACTATGAAACCCACAAAATAAATATTTTTGACGTTTGAAATGTCAACAGTTAGATTAGTATAATTAATGAAAACTAGATCGTAGAAAGATAATATGCAACTCTTATTAAAAAAATCTTTATTGCACTCATGAGTTTACAACACTCGTCGACGGATCGTACTGCAAGCTTTCCACACGTCTAATAAAGTAACACTTTTAATACTAGTTGCATAAATAACTATTTATATACATATTTCTAAATATAAACATTTTGCAGAGAAATATTATCACGAAAAGCATGAGAGAACAGTTTTTCCTTGCGCATTGTTTCCCATATAATTTTAAGCAAATATTCTTCAAATAAAAGTTTTAGAGATTAAACTTCTGTTTCTAAATAAAGAAACTGAATTTATTTTCTGTGTTTTGTTACGGCAGGAATTAAATATGGAGATTTACAAAATTACAATTTAATATTGTTAAAATTAAATATTAAACAAATGCGCGACTTGGTTCTGTAATAGTTATTTTTATAACAAGTGACGAAAAAAGCTTGTTACGTGCACGAGCACTTATCCTTTTTCGGCACGTGTTATAAACAACATTTTTCCTGCAACTGTGTGATTTAGAAAATCACTAAAGTATAATCAAATTTTTTAAAATTTTTGTTATTACACGAGAACGATGTTTTACGGCGTTGCTATGGTTTGTTTGTTGATTGCTTATACATTGTTCTACGTTATTTAAAAATATTTCACTAATTTCAAGATAATTTCTTAAAAATCGTCTAGATTGGAATACTACACTCAGTGATTTTTCTTTATCATATACATCTCCAAAGGTAATTGTTGGATCTATTCTTAACAATGACAAGCAACCTGTTGCTGGTACTTATAAAACCTCCGAAATTGTTGTCAATAATATTACTGTTAATAATATGAACAGTGGCGGAAGAAATCAATGTTTCTTTAGACAGAACAAAAGTTTCCACTTCAAATTATGTCAATATAAGCAACTGTAACAACGTGTTATTAATACTCGTATACACAAACAATCAATATTATGTATTTAACTTACTCTTTAAATAAAACCGTTTATCTATATATTTTACTTTGTTCGGTTATATTTATTAATTATCATATTTAATAATGATATAGTTGAGTTCTTGCCTGCTCAATGTGATGTGTACGGATTAGATATACTGCAGTTTAAAGTTAGCTTTATAAACGTCAAAATAAATCACTGCATATTTCTTCTTCTTCCATAAGAATATGTGCCTAAAATATGAAATTCCGTGCTTCGCCCGTAATTTAAATCGCTCTCACTTATATTATCTATTGACAATTGCGTAAAGTACAAATTACTTTCGGTACTAGTGTTTCTTTGCTTACAGAAACACACTTGGTCTGAATTTGTCTACTTTCCATACGTAACCAAGGCAATAATAGTTACGTAATAACAAATAAATCGCACAATTGTAGGAAAAATATTTTGACACATTGAAGTTTTGTATTATTTAAAAGTAAATTTTTAATTTGTCTTTTACATTATTTTTACAAATTTATTAAAATTGAAAATTATTGACATGAAGAAAAATTATAAATATTTAAATGGCATTATACAGGGAAAAGTTTCACAGAAAAATTAAATATATTTGTTTGTGATTTTGTTTTAATTCCGTGGTTACCGCTATTTAAATTGTAATTTTGTAAATTTTCATATTTAATTTCTGCCGTTACAAAAGATAGCAAATTAATTTAGTTTTTTGTTTTAGATGCAGACTTTTAAGCTCTTTTGTTCGAAGCATTTTTGTATAAAATAATTTGGGAAGCAATGCGCACGGAAGAACTGTTTTCTCATGTTAAATGCATATGGCCCGCTTTTTATGATATACCCGGTAAATATAAATAACTTTTATGAAACTTTTGTAACGAATACTTTTTTTCAAATGAATTCAATTTACTTGACATACATTTTTGTTCTATTTTAATATGATATCTTTTATTAATGTAGTATTCTCAAACATTGAAACAGGAGAAAGTATTACAGTTATTTGATTAAAACTTTGTTTGCCCTGTTTCTTTTTGATATTAATATTATCCTTCAAACAAGTTTTTTAAACTTTATTGAATGTAAGATTGAGTAAAATAAATAAATATATCATCACGCCTTCTACCCATTACTGGGTGTGGCACTCTGCTGAAGCAGATCTCGGTAAGTGATATATTTTGCGCGTGAAGTGCGGTTACCAGTCGTCAAATCACGGCCCCCAAACATGTTAGTGGTGGAGGAGCCACAGGGATAGCTTTTTCAAATTATGAACATTTGTCGCCTGTGGGAATCGAACCAGGGACCTCAGGATCCACAGGCCGACTTCATACCACTGAGCTAGCCATCCCATTAAGATTGAGTTAGAACTTTATATTGAATTTCATATTTGAATATAATAAAAACAAATTTAATACACCACAAATAAAATAGAAATGAAAATAATTATTTTTCATGTTGTCATGCCAATCAGCAAACTAGCTTCAAAGATTTTCTTTATATTGAATTATTATGAACTTAAACCTGAATTTCTGAAAATTAGTTATATGTGGTATTATAATAATCGTAGGAGATACGTTAGTTAGTTTCACTTGTTATCATCCTTGTGTATTATTTTTTAATTAATAAATTTTAATCTCTATAAATGTGAGAAATATTAATCAATGTATTATAGAATGTTAATAATCACAATTTGACATATACATTAATTTTAACGACCAAACCGTATAATAACCACAGACATACAACAAAACTGAAATTACTCAGGAATAAATGATTGCTTCATTTAAATAAGCCGATCTGTGTTTCACATTTACTGTTAACACAACTATAAATCAAACTGCAATGAAATTAATTCAGCATACAACAATCATATTTAAACATTTAAATCATAATCAACAATTCTGAATGATAACGTTTCCTCCCAACACGTAACTCCTACATAACCAGAAGTTAAATATTTAAACACCTAAAATAACAGGGGTTATGAATGGCTAGGGTTAGATACAAGGTATAACGAGACTTATGGCCGACTAAGGGTCAAACTACTTTGTTAAAATCGAGTAAGAGGCTTATGCAGGATTACTGAACTATACGTTAATGTTCAAAACAGAATCAAACGATCACTTTTGCATTCATGTTGTAAGCTCTAAATTCTCTCTGTTGTAGTCTAGATGCAGAGTTTGACTTAGTCATCAATGTGCCTGTAACACTTATTTCTGCATGAACAAATTTCCGTTCACTACATAGAATAACCAAAGCCGGCTAGATCTAGGATAAGCCTAATTTTACTAAGCTGGATTATTAAAATGTTTTTAATTTTTAAAGTAACAATTTTTTTTATTATCACTTACATCAATTATTAAAATTATATTTCTAACTTTAAAATATCACTTAATTGTCTTATTTTTTAATACATATAAATAGTTTTTTTTTTTAATTTGTCGTATTTAGGTAAAACTTATGTTATTGATATCATATTTCTACTTTTCATTATAATATTTTCAATTTGCAGTAAAGCGTCAAAATTTATAAAATAATAATATTTTCTGCTTTACCTACATTACAAATAATTATCAACATTAATTTACAGAAAACGAGATTCTTGATATTCATAATAATAGAGTTGGGGGTGGCGCCTTGTAGTGAAATTGTAACATGAATAAGACATAAAAAGTTTGTACAGAAAAGTCAGCTGTCAGCCCAAAGAGAGCGGCAATTTTAGATCTTGCACAACATAACATTTATCCTAGATCCGGCATTGAGAGTAACTAATTTAGTTATTGCCACTGAACAAGTAACCATAGAAGAAGGGACAGCTATAACAAAAGATTGTTACGCAGTTACTGGTGACATCTCTTGTTGCCCCAAGTAATTATTATTAAAAATATCGATAATATAGGATACATATTTATCATTCTCATGATCGTAATGACTAAAATATTTCAAAAATTATTAAAATCAAAATATATTACAAAACAACAAGAATTAGTAAAAAGCTAGTTTTATTGAATAATATTTAAAATATTAATTAAACACATACTAATGAATATGAATAATATACATTTTCGCCTTCTTATGCACACTCTCATTTATCATTTCGCTACTGTTTTCAGTATCCGTATTGTTATATGTTGTTATTACTGTTGTTATTGATAAATATGAGATATTTTCATCCCGAATTGTTGAAAATGAATTTATATTTACTAAAAAATAATTTTCATAATTATAAAAATTTCTAATTTTACAATATTGTATTAATTACTTACATTGGTCAATATGTGGAACAGTCCCAATTTTTTTGATGATGTGTATCGAAACTGTCAATTTTGAAAATGAAGACTACATACGACATTGTGCTGAAGAGTACTACTATAAGGCACATCAATTAAATCATTTTTATTAGTATTGTTTTAAAGCAATGTTTTAAGTAATCAATTATTTCGTGGTAAAACATGGAAAAACACATTCTTACAATTTTTTTTCTGCTACAATGTGGTTCCAGACACTCCTAAAATTATAAAATAGTATAAAATTAAATATAAAATTATAAAAGATACCTACTCACCATTAAGTATAGATTGCAATAATGGCTACAGATATATTTATTATTTACAAATTTTAATTGTCAAAATATAAAACATCATTTGTCAAACATTTAAATAAGTAATCTGTTTCACAGTCAACCATTTAAATTGTACCTACTATGATTCCTGTTATTAATTTTAAATTGATTTAGTTCATTTGGGGCAGCAAGAGATGGCATTAAAAATCGCGTAACAAGGTAACTAATGCAGCTGTCCAAGCCCTGGTTATTGCATACCAACGGTTTTTGAATAGATTCACATGTCAGTGCAATTTAATAGATAATAGCCAACTTCTTATTTTCATGTTCATTGTATGATTTAGGTAGGTAATTAATATTTTGCAAGCGGCAACTATAACTAGGATGATAAATAGTAGATATTTGTTTATAACTTTTAATTATTCGTATCACTTGTAATTAACAATAGTCTAATGGATAAGAGCACAGTATAGAAATTGAAAATTATTGTAAATAAATAAAATAAATATATCATAACGCCTTCTACCCATTACTGGGTGTGGCACTCTGCTGAAGTAGATCTCGGTAAGTGATATATTTTGCGCGTGAAGTGCGGTTACCAGTCGTCAAATCACGGCCCCCAAACATGTTAGTGGTGGAGGAGCCACAGGGAGAGCTTTTACAAATTATGAAAATTTGTCGCCTGTGGGAATCCAACCAGGGACCTCAGGATCCACAGGCCGACTTCATACCACTGAGCTAGCCATCCCATTAAAAATTATTGTCGGCAGTATAATTAATAAAAATCTGAAAGAATTTCGATTTATATAAATTACAATATGATTAAATGAATAATTAAAGGAGATTATTTAAAAATTTTGGTACTTTTATATTATTAATCATTTATATCTCATCCTTCATACGTCTTACTATATAAATCTGTTTAATATTTTATAATAGCAATAAACCATCGAAATATATAGCAATAGGTTATGTGACTGCACTCAAATTACAATACTCTTCTTTATTATATTCAGTCTTTCCCATAGGCTTTTTCAATAATTATATAACATTTCTATTTAGTAAATACAGGGTGGCGCGATGGCCGAGCGTGTTAATGTACATCTCCTAACATGCTGACGTCATCCGACCAGTGGGTCATCAGTTCGAATCCGCCTGTCGACAATGTGTGATTTGTCGTTAAATATAAAAATACAGTTACATGTATTATCACGCTTGGACGCTATGAGCTAGTCACTCATACACCGGAAATAATGTAACATCGACTATGAAAACCAGCAGTACGGCAGTGTAAAAACTGCGGCTCGGTGGGCCTGGTCCCTATGTTCCACTGAGGAATGATGGGAAAACAGTATAAATACAGAGTGATCAAATGGAATTGTTATAGTTGGCAATACAATTCCAGAGATCTTTTTATTCCACAGTTGGCACAACGCCAGGTAAAGGCGGAAATACTATTTGACATTTCTAATAAATACAAATAAGTTATGTCAGGAGTCTGACAGCTAATAGAATTTTGACATTTTAAATAATAGAATTACTTTAGAAATAAATGTAATAATAAATGTACTCAAATTTAAATTTATAATGTCACTGTCAACAACAGGAAATGAATTTATGTATCAGGCTTACCAATTTCAAGTAGTTTTTTTTATTGCCAACTGTAACAATTCCTTTTGAATACTCTGTATGTTAAGACATTAGAGCACAGATCACAATATACTACTACAGATAAGAAACTGCCATGTTACACACTAGGACTGTATTTTGCGCCATCTGAGTAGTGGAAGTCTAACTAAAGTCATGTATATAGGCAACCTGGTATGCATATTTAGGTAGCTTGTAATTTTGATTATTATTTTATGTTTATTTAAACTACCTAAAATAAAAATTCGTAAACACAATATAAACATTTATTACAATATACTCGTGTATACAATTTATTTATAATTTGAACTGTTTCAATCGCAGTTTTATCCAATTCTTGTGAATTTGAAAATGTATTATAACTTCCTCATCTAAGTATTATTTATTATATGATCACTTACTTACCAGTAGCAGTGCAGTTTTTTACACAACAATTGATATTAGTTGATGACATTATTTATATGAAATTATTTCACAAATAAAAATTTATTGGATATTTGACAGATTAAAAAATTTTAAATACATACAAATGACAACTACAGGAACAATCTAGTAAACAATGATTGCCGATATTGTAGTTACCTAAAATGGATGTCATTACATAAAGACTATTAGCGCCATTCCTTAGGTGGAAGTCTAACTAAAAACACAGTCCCATGGTTATCTATATAACTTTCTGCTGCCTGCATTAGAGTAAACCAAAATTCAAAAAAAAAATTAGCTATTGATAAAAACTATTTTAAGAAATATAATACTTATTTATGTCATAAGGATCGTAATGTCAATTATTACGAGTATGGTTCTGGTCGTGAAGATCATTCATCGAGGCGAAACCGGGTTTGATAACACAACGTGTAACATTATGATTGATTACGATCTGTATTACATACAAAATATTGTATGCTGACGTAAATTAGTGAAAAATATAAAATAAATTATTTGACGTTTAACAAAAACCAATTATTTTAAAAAACCAGGTATATTATTTTCGATATTTAGATTTAGTAACAACGTTTTGATAATCTCATTAAAGTCCTTCGACTATAATAAATGTCATTATAGTACTCAAATTTCAACGAATCATATAAGCATATAAAGCATATAAAATAATTTGTATTAATTTTAAAATAAAATATACTTACATAGATCCAAATTTATTAGCAACAATAAAACTTTACGATATAAAACCAACAACAAAATTAATAACAATAATAATATGCTACCTAGAGACATTATATAGGGAGTTAAGTTAAATTATATTACAACTACAGAACTTTCTTTGTTTAGCATTTTATGCTCATTAATACAAATATTAATAATTTTTTAAGTATATACTGTCGTAAACAGATATTATTTTAAAAAGGAAAATTTACTGTTACATCAATCAATAAATAAATAAATAAATATATCATCACGCCTTCTACCCATTACTGGGTGTGGCACTCTGCTGAAGCAGATCTCGGTAAGTAATATATTAAATCAATCAATAAATCAATATTTTTGTTCTTGTATAAACACTGAGAAAAATTTTGTCTATTAACATGAAAATTAACAGCTAGTTCTTTAGAATTTGTTTAAAATTCAAAATACAAATTTATAAACTTTCATTATTTATAGTACATACATACATCCATACATATCTTCACACTATATCCCAACAAATGGGGTAGCACGAACCCTAAAATCACTCATAAAATATTCAATCATTACATTCATCAAATAATCAGCCCTCGTCAAACATTACCATTCAAACATTATTTATAGTTATTATTAGTAAAGATTTTAATAGTGTTGAATTAGTATTAGCGGGTAAATAATTAAAATAATTAACATCGGTAGTTAATTGAATTTGTTTAATGTAAATTACATGGCAATGACATCAAAGAATTACTTTCCATTAGATTGCAAATAAATCGTAATGAAAGAGAATCTATTAAAATCTAAATTACATTTTAAGTAGGTAGGTACTTTAGCAAAATTAGCAAATAGTAGAAATAAAGTAAATATACGTAATTGACTTTTTTGCCGCTAGTTTTAAATTGTAAGCACATTAGGATTCACTATTCGTTTCTAATTTAAATCTAAATTTATCTAGATAAGCACAGAATTGAAATAATTTGAAACTGCAGATAATAAAACCTGTAATAATATAATAATCGATTAAAAAAACTGCACACTTTCAAGTGAAGTACTTTTCTCAGTGAAACACAGCAGTTTATAATGCACAATGAGTCCTCCGATGCCGGTGATTGCGTAGACCATATCTGATCTCATTTAGGTCTATTATCAGTTGATTGCGGTCTCGTCTTACTTCTATAATGGCCATTGGGTTTTACGTTTATGACAATATGCTCTCGGATTTCAAGTGCCCTACCTTTCTACCCGCAACGAGCCGCACTTTATTTTGTATTCATCCTTTCAGCTTCAGTCGCGCTAGCGAATTATGAAGGTTTATCTACATAGGTACCGCAATGCCGTAGTAAATTTCTATTTTCAATAGAATTGAATGACATATTCTACGAAGTTTGAATAATAATCATTACTATTTTATCTAAAGCTATTTAAAATTCCTAAATATATTCGAGCCATGACTTACTCAGCGAAATGCAATTGTATCTCTTGATATATTATAATTCTAGTTATTAATAAATAATCGCTTGTTAATTTTATGTAGGTACATAAATCCCACACAAGCCGTATTCGTAAATACCTACAAATATTGACAAATATACACCTAATTAACGACTACGTTCCCCCATATATGCTTGCCGTGCACTTTCTCACGAATTCCTGAATACTGCCTTTACGGTTATTCAATACAAGAGGTCGTCGAGTAGACTGTAGGCTTCAACGAGTCAGAATAGGCAAGCAAGTATAGTCGAGAGTCGTTTCACTTTGACTTGATGTAAATATTCGATGAGGCATGTCCATTATAAAATAAATAATATATCATCACGTCTTTTACCCCATAGGGCAAAGGTTCCCAAACTATTTGGGTTCACGTCACCCTTAGAGTATCAGAATGATTTCATGATGCCCCGGGAGAAAACAGGTATATTTAACTAACAGTTGTAATGAAAACTTGTAGTGTATTCCGAAAATGAACCGGTTAGTTTTTTCAGTAACCGGTTTCATTACGGAACACGGTTTTTGAAAATTGTGGTTAGTTTTTAATAACCAAACTAACCGTGCTCGAGCGGCGGTTAGTTTGGTTACTTCACAGCTGTTGTTGACAAGTTTGAAACGTGTTTGGCGGTTTTTGCAGTGTTTGTGGATTTTTGTCTTATAAAACTATATTTTTATGATGACTGATAAATAAACATGTGATACAAAATGTATTTTTATTATTTAACAGTATATATTCATATTAGATGAATTTATTATTTGTTCAGAAGCACGTATTTACTTTTTTCTTTATGTTATTTTTTTATCCCTATATTTAAGTTAAAACAGCTGTGATGCAGAATACAATATTTTTATAATATAAACATTTTTCCATATTAAATAAATTTCACATTTCGAAACTCATCTGTCAAGTGACAACTGTCATCGTGAAAGTGTTCCGTTATGACGTCATTCTAACCGTAACCGTGGTAAAATTGAACCGCACCGTGGTTCATTTTCGGAATATACTATTGATAAGGTTAGGCTGGTTAATAAAAAAAAATCAAAATTATAAATATTTTATATTATACCTACCATAATTGTACAGCAATTTAGTTGTGCCACTATTGCTATCTCGAGAACTATAAGAGTTACAAGATTGGTTAAATTAGCAAAGAAGTACCATTTTCTAAATTTATTACAAAACTATTAACATAATATATTTTAGACCAGTGATTCTCAAAATACGGGGTGCAACTTTCTTATTTTAAATAGAAACATAGTTTTTTTATTTGCTTATTCGATTCAGTATTTTTTTTAAATTTAAAGACTACAAAGTTCAATAGTCTCACATTACAATTTTTTTTACAAAAATGCATATTAAATTGACATTAGTTTAATTAAAATCGCATAGAATAAGCTTGCTATGACAGAAACAAATGATCAAATCATAATATTTTTGTTTGTGAAAAAATAAATAAATAAATTTTAATAGTCATTTGCTTCTGTCATAGCACACTGATTCTTGTGCGATTTCAATTAAATTAATGTAAATTTTTGTCAAAAATTTTGTAATGTGAAGGTACTAAACTTTAGTCATTGAATTCAGAAAAAAAATAATGAATCGAACAAGCAAATAAAATACAGGTTCCCATTTAAAATAAGAAAGTTGGATTCCGTTTTTGAGAACCACAGGATTAAAAAAAATTTTTTTTAATAGTTTTGTAATAGACTTGCAAAACGGTATTTCTTTGCTAATTTAATTAACCTTGTAGCTCTTATAGTTTTCGAGATAGCAATGGCGGCACAAATAAATTGAACACACTGTATATCCATAAATATTAAATAAGAATATATTTCAGTTAATATTATAGTTGGTGAGACGGTTGAGTCTGTAGTCTCTGCATATCTTCTCAAATACTGGAAAAATTCGCGGCATACTTGTATACACGTGACAGCGTCCCAGGGCGCTGTAGCAGATCTGGGTATGTGATTTATTTGTGTCCGTGAAGTGCGGTTACCAGGTTGTCGATTCTCACTATAAGCTATAATCCCTCTGTAATGTTCTGAGGTTATCGGGGTTAATTAGATAAATAAAGCGCAACCAATATTTATATTTTTGAGAGCGAACTGTCTGTGTAAAAGCAGGTAGTTGAAGGTTAGCGTTGGTTTTTTGGAAGACGTTGGTTTCTTGAAATTTTCCCTTGGATCGAGGGTAAAGCTGCATTCACAACACGAAATTAGTAAGTAGTGTTAGTGTTATGGTTAGTGGTTATAGTTAGTAGTTACAGATTAAAATACATCGTTCACAATGTCCCAAATTAATGATTTCGAATTTATGTTTCTGCCGGTAAAGTAGTGCACATTTTTGAAAATTATAGATATTACAAGAAATTATAATAGATGTCACAGTTCTCAACTTAAAATTTTGACAAATAGTTACAGTTTTGTTTGTTTGAGTTCTGATATTTTGTCTGTAGTTCTGATTTGGTAGAACTGGTTTTCTTCTATTTTTCTTTAAAATTGGTCCTACAAGTGCTAACAACAAATCAAATTGAGCTATGGTCATTCTGGTGTAATTAAAGAACATGTCTTCATCATATGACCTCATTTCTTGGATCAAATTATCCCAGTCTCCCTGATTTGTTCGGTTTTGGTTGATTGGGCGAACCCACCATCTTCTATTTGTTTTTTGATTTCTTTTCATTTGCAAAATTAAAAGTAGCAACTATTTTTTTTAACTTCGATTCATTTTCGTTACATAAAATTCAAACTGAGAAAACCAACTGCCACTTTACTCCTCGTTTTTGATTAGCTGTGCCGTTAACCACTAACTAAAAGTTTGAAGTTTACAAACTTCTACGCTAACTACGATTAGCGTAGACCTGCGCTGGGCTAAGTTCGTTGTTGTGACCGCTACTAGAGGAATACATATGTCAAACTTCTAACGCTAACCATAACTACTAACACTAACCACTAATTTCGTGTTGTGAATGGGGCTTAACGGTAAGGCTGCAGGGTCCGTCTTAACCGTACATATATTTGGGAAAACGCTCATAATCTTAGACGGTGGCTCGCATTTTTACTTTTTTCTATTGACCACTGCACTAAACTATATCGTTAGTAAAACGCCAAAAGCACGAAAGTTCAAAATATACTAATGTGGTATTTTCGTTCTTTAAACAAGTTATCAAATCACGAAACTATTATACGATTATTTTAATAAACTACAAAACTGATGTTTCATGTTTCGTTTATATGTAAACATTCGTGCCTTTGGCATAACAATATTTGTACAATAACAAATATTTTGAAGCATAAACGTCAAAATCAACAAATTTGGAAATTCGTGTTTTGGCGTTTTACTAACGATATTTCCTAATTACATTTATATTCAGTGAACTTTGGTACTCACAGTCAAAAATTAAAAGGAAAAATGGTAGGACAAGCAAACCAGCTTATTATTGGTATTGGATTATTTTGTGGTTTCGCAGATACAAAATATTTAAGAGATCAGAGACGTATATTTATAAAATACATTTCTTTGAAGTATCACAGTTACATAAAAATTTAATTAAAAAGTATATTTTTTCATATAGTACATACATATACAGGAATATAACGGTAAATATAAAAATCCTAATTAAAACAAATACTTACTGAGTTTGCTCAACTAAAGGCAGTAGGTACAAAATTTTACTAAATTCAACCTGTTAAAGTATCTATTGAACTCCTTGCTCTGTAAGGTTTCAGCCTACATATTAGGATTTACACCCAAATTCACTAGAACTTTTGACACAATAATTGAAATAAATTTCATATTAGACTGTATAGTACGAAAAATAAATAAATAAATAGTAAAATATACTACTAACAAAGGCTGTTATGATTTAAATTGTTTGATTTTATTTTAAAAAATCGTTGATTTAAATTAAAAATTAAAATGTTATCATTAAAATTAACAAATTTGTTACGTAAAATGAATTCTCGGTGACTGCATATGTTAGACGCAATTTTTAAGATAGAAAATGGTAAAAATTATACTTAAATATGAGATCGAGGTTGGGTTCAAATAAAGATGACTCATTTTTTATGGTGCCAAATTACGTGACCATCGTAAAAAAACATATTTAGTCATATCTTCAATTTCTAAACTTAATTCAAGCTTATAACTTATCAACAGTTTAACACAAAAACAAATGATTGAAATTCGTACGTCTTATACAATATAGAGTTCTATAGGCACTTGCAAATAATTTAATATTAACGATATTTAATACATTGTGACGTACTTCTAAAGACATGCAATGTGTACGTAATTCGTATGTACATTCGTTACTGGTACTGCGACGTATATACCTACTTGATAGAAAATCAATGTCAGTGGCTAGAGATGCTGTTGAGAAGGAGAACAATATTTCTCGTCTAGAAAATACAAGTGGAGAGGGCGAGATAAAAATTTATTGCAACGAGACGTGAAATACCTGCGGTAAAACGATAATTCTAAAACTTTTGCACCTTAAAAAAAAATCTGTAGGTAGCAAATTTTCTCAGTCGAATATTTGTGTTACCTTGTTCAAAGATATTCTATGTTTATAAAAATTTAGTTAAAATATCATACTGTAAATTATATTATGTATAATTTATATTTGCATAGAAAAACTAAATTAATATTTAAAATTATTATATATACAAAAGGCAGCTTAGAGATTCTTCATATTCTTAATACATAACCTAAGAAGTTAAGTGAGTTATCAATATTCCTTTCAAATTTTTAAAAGACATTTTCCAAGTTATAGGTCAGCCATATATTGAACAGCTCCTTGGAATACAGAATGCTTGTTTAGACTCTAAAAGCATCAATAATTTGCCCCGTCCCAAAAATCACAAATGTATAACAATTGCTTATTTTTCGGCCAATAAATATATCATGCGTGCGAAAAAGTTATTGAAATTATTGTGCACAAACAACTTCTAACTTACTTTAATAAAAATAGTTTATTATTAATGAGTAGTCAGGATTTAAATTAATCACTCATGTGAATCCGCCATTATTTTCATTTTAAATTATTAGAAGTTATTGTTAGATGATAACAAAACAACTTGTGCCGCATTCTTAGATCTAACGTGTGCATTTGAAACAATTAATAGACAAGAACTTTCGGTAAAATTATCTAGGTACGGTATAAAGAATAAAGTTTTGAAATGGTTCTCAAACGAGGTAATATTCTATCTGGTAATATAGGTGTTCCACAGGGTAGTGTCTTAGGCCAGTTATTATTTATCATTTATATAAATAAAATAAACTAAACTGTAAATATTTATAAAATTCGCTTATTTGCTGATGACACCTTAACTTATTGTAGTAGTAACAAATGGAAAAATATGTGCAATGTAAATAATCTCGGACTTAAATTTCTATTCAAATGGTTGAACGTCAACAAATTGAAGTTAAATACAGAAAAATCTAAATATTATTAATATAGAAAAAATATTTAAGTAGTGTACATTTTATAATAAAAATTGGTGAAAGTAACTTCGAATTAGATGAAAAAATTAAATATTTAGGCATGATAATTGACAGACAACTGAAATTTAACTGCATGGGCAAAAATGTTCACACATTGAATACAATTTTATATTTATGTAACCATAAGCAAACTGATAGATTACAAATACTTCAAAATATTGGCGATGCGTATTATCCTATTATGTAACCGTTTCACGAGGATAAAGAGTATGTTAGAAGTTCTTAATTGGTTATATGTGAAGCAAATCTGTAGTATAAATGCAATGTTATTTATATATAAAATTATAAATAACAAGCTACCAAATTATTTTTTGAAAATGTGAAATTTGCTAGAGATGTTCATATATACAAACAGACAAATTAACCATTTTTATTTTCTTATACACGGTATAAGGAAGTATTGGAATAAATTTTAATTTTCGCTTTATCTAGTTATCTATGTTTTTTTCGGAAAAACAAATACATCATTCTTCTTCTTTAACGGCGCTACAGCCCGAGTCGGACCTGGACCTACCGGGCACACCGAGCCGCAGTTTTTACGCTGCCGTACTGCCGGTTTTCTGAGTCGATATTAGTTACTTTTTAAGGCATATGTATAAGTGACTAGCTTATAGCGTCCGAGTATGATTAATACAAGTAACTGCATTTTTTATTTTAACGACAAATCATACTTTGTCGACAGGCGGATTCGAACTGACGAACCTTGGTTCGGGTGACGTCACAGTATGTTAAGAGATGTGCATTAACACGCTCAGCCACCGTGCCTGTGAAAATACATCATTAAAATGGTCAATTAATTTGGCAACTTTGCCTCAATTTAATCGACGTCGTATCTCACGGTTCTTCAGATACCAAGGGTTAGGCTCGAAAAACGGACACCCTGTATATGCCTCATCAGTAAAGTTAGTCAACATTACAAAAAAATTATGCGTAAACAAATTTGATATTTTATGTTTCAAACAGATAAATGCTGAATTACTGAAAAACTAAATTACATGTTTAATAATATTATATAACATTCATATATTCTAAATATTAAATATGCTGTGTATAAGAAAGTTGTGTGGTGCCCACACCAGATTTTTATATTTGTAAAAAAAAGCACATCAAATATTTTCGGTAAAGAATTAAAAGCTTAAAATAAATAGCTATAATACTAGCGGTCAGCCTGGCTTCGCTAGGCCTTCACGCTAGGCTCCGCGAACACTGAAATAGGATTCACTTCTGCAAGACAATTGACACTATATAAATCAAATTATTTCCGAAGTAAAAGTTCTCAATTTTGCATGTCTGTCCTTTAAAATACATTTAATTGATACCAACCACAATAGGTTACGAAACTCTGGCACTACAAAATTGACAATAAAAAAAAGTCCAATTCAGCACACGAACTCTTTAAGCAACCTTTCATTTGACACCAAAGACGATAGGTTTTGATACATTTTTACTAAAACAATTGCCGATCGAATAATATTTAGTTTTCTACGCGAGCTCTTCAATAGACCTTTCATTTGATACCAAACACGATAGGTTTTGATACATTTTTACTAAAACAATTGCCGATCGAATAATATTTAACTTTCTACCCGAGCCCTTCAATAGACCTTTCATTTCATACCAAACACGATAGGTTTTGATGCATTTTTACTAACACAATTGCCGATCGAATAATATTTCATTTTCTACGCGAGTCCTTTTATAGACCTTTCATTTGATACGAAACACGATAGGTTTTGATGCATTTTTACTAAAACAATTGCCGATTGAATAATATTTCATTTTCTACGCGAACCCTTCTATAGACCTTTCATTTGATACCAAACACGATAGGTTTTGATGCACTCTTAATAAAACAATTGCCGATCGGATATTTAATTTTGTACGCGAGCCCTTCAAAAGACCTTTCATTTGATACCAAACACGATAAGTTTTGATACACCCTTACTAAAACAATTGCCGATCGAATAATATTTAATTTTGCATGCGAGCCCTTCAAAAGACCTTTCATTTGATACCAAACACGATAGGTTTTGATGCATTTTTACTAAAACAATTGCCGATCGAATAATATTTAATTTTGTACGCGAGCCCTTCAATAGACCTTTCATTTGATACCAAACACGATAGGTTTTGATGTATTTTTACTAGAACTATTGCCGATCGAATAATATTCAATTTTGTACGCGAGCCCTTCTATAGACCTTTCATTTGATACCAAACACGATAGGTTTTGATGCGTTTTTACTAAAACAATTACCGATCAAATAATATTTAATTTTCTATGCGAGCCCTTCAATAGACCTTTCATTTGATACCAAACACGACAGGTTTTGATGCATTTTTACTAAAACAATTGCCGATCGAATAATATTTAATTTTGTACGCGAGCCCTTTAAAAGAACTTTCATTTGATACCAAACACGATAGGTTTTGATTCACTCTTACTAAAACAATTGCCGATCGAATAATATTTAATTTTGCACGCGAGCCCTTTAAAAGAACTTTCATTTGATACCAAACACGATAGATTTTAATGTGCTTTTACTAAAACAATTTCCGATCGAATAATATTCAATTTTGTACGTGGGCCCTTCAACATACCTTTCATTTGATACCAAACACGATAGGTTTTGATGCACTCTTACTAAAACAATTGCCGATCGAATAATATTCAATTTTGTACGCGAGCCCTTCAATAGACCTTTCATTTGATACCAAACACGATATGTTTTGATGCACTCTTACTAAAACAATTGCCGATTGAATAATATTTAATTTTGTACGTGAGCCCTTTAAAAGAACTTTCATTTGATACCAAACACGAAAGGTATTGATGCACTCTTACTAAAAAAATTGCCGATCGGTTAATATTTCATTTTGTACGCGAGCCCTTCAAAAGACCTTTCATTTGATACCAAACACGATAAGTTTTGATGCACTCTTACTAAAACAATTGCCGATCGAATAATATTTAATTTTGCACGCGAGCCCTTCAAAAGACCTTTCATTTGATACCAAACACGATATGTTTTGAAGCACTTTAACTAAAACAATTGCCGATCGAAAAAATTCGAATTCTGTATGCGAGCCCTTCAAAGGACCTTTTATTTGATACCAAACACGATAGGTTTTGAAGCACTTTCACTAAAACAATTACTGATTGAAAAAATCTCATTTCTACATGCGTGACCTTCAAAACTTTGGTATTATACCATATACGATAAATTTTGATAATAAATTTAAATAAATAATAATAAAATTGTATTTAATGTACATTGCCGTGAATAATATTTGCGTAGTTTTACTATATATTTTTACCGAGGACAATTTTGTTTTGGTTTACATGTATACTTTATATAACTTGTCAATTTGACGTTTAAACGAACTTCAGAGTGAACTGTCAAAAATTTACTTTTTAAATACACATATTTGAAATGTGTAATTATAATAAAAACGTCCCCTCATTTCCCCAATATGTGTAAAATATTTCAAAACTACTCACAGATATTTCATATTTACGTAATTTATAATTAAAAATGCGACATGTCCACTGACAAATGTCAATTCTCAAATCTATGAATTTCAAAACCTGGATCTAGTATATGAGATGTAATATTGTTCCTAAATTATAGATTTGTCAAATTGAAGTTTTGTGTTAAAAAACTTTTATATAAACATGAAATCAATTGAAAACAGTTCAAAACATATATCCTCAATCCTATAATATCTTAATATATTTACAAAATTGCTCTAACTTGTCTCGAAATTAATATAATTGTGTTAAAAAGTTTCATGCGTAACGTCAATGAATTTTTCTGCTTACGGTCAAATCGTCCGTAGATGTTCTTCTTAAAAAATGCAAAGCCAACACAATCTTAATTAAAAATGCGTGTTTTTTCAAGTTTTCTCGCACATCATGTGCACGAAAAATCGAAGACTAACAAAAGGCACCCCCCATGATTGACCTCTATCAAATAAAAAAAGTTTCAAATTAATCGGACAAAGCGTCTAGGCTGTAGAGGTGAGCAATTGACCGTGTTGAATCTATACTCATATACCCCCTTACGCTAATAGTAGTTGGACTAGCGGTCGGCCTGGCGTTGCCAGGCCTCACGCTAGGCTCCGCGGACACTGAAGTAAGGTTCACTTCTGTATGACAATTGACAAAAAATAAACTGAATTAATTCCAATATAAAACTTTTCAATTCTGTACGTTTATTCATGCGAAGACCTATTAATTGATGCCAAACACAATAGTTTTTAAATCTGTATCACGAAAACAATTACCGCTCAAAAAAATCAATTTAATTCGCGTGCCCTTTAAAAGACATTTCATTTGATACCAAACACGATAAGTTTTAAAACACTATCACGAAAACAATTGAAGATCTAAAAGTATTTCATTTTGTACGCGTGCTCTTCAAAAGACCTTTCATTTTATATTAAACATGATTGATTTTAAAGTACTTTCACTAAAACAATTCTCGGTCGAAAAAAATCCCAATTTTATATTCGAGCCCTTCAAAGGCCTGTAATTTAATATCAAATATGATAGGTTTTGAAACACCTTTACTAAAACAATGGAAGATTAAAAAAAAAATTAATTTAACACGCGTGCTCTTTAAAAGACCTTTCAATTGAAAACAAACATGATACGTTTTGAAACACTTTCACTAAAACAATTGACTATCGAAAATTATTACATTTTGTAAGCGAGTCCTTCAAAAGACCTTTCATTTAATGCCAAACACAATAGGTTTTGAAGCACTTTTACTAAAACAAGAGCCGATCTAAAAGTATTTAATTTTGTACGCGAGTTCTTCAAAAGACCTTT
Source organism: Pterostichus madidus (assembly GCA_911728475.2). NCBI lineage: Eukaryota > Metazoa > Arthropoda > Insecta > Coleoptera > Carabidae > Pterostichus > Pterostichus madidus. The sequence goes on from OU452302.1 coordinate 20,465,426, forward strand.
CAGTTTATATCAAACATGATTGATTTTGAAGTATTTTCACTAAAACAATTCTCGGTCGAAAAAAATACCAATTTTATATTTGAATCCTTCAAAAGGCATGTCATTTAATATCATGATAGCTTTTGAACACCATTACTAAAACAATAGACGATCAAAAAATAATAATTCATTTAACACGCGTGCCCTATAAAATACCTTTCATTTGAAACCAAACACGATGGAATTTGAAACACTTTTAGTAAGACAATTGACGATTGAAATGTATTAAGTTTTGTACGCAAGCCCTTCAAAAGACCTTTCATTTGATAGCAAACACGATAGGTTTTGAATGACTTTCAGTAAAACAATTGTCGATCGAATAAAATTTCATGGTGCACGCGATTCCTTCAAAAGACCATCCATTTGATATCCAACACGATAGGTTTTGATGTACTTTTACTAAAACAATTGACAAACGAAAATATTTCAATTTTTCATGCAAGCCCGTTGAGAGACCTTTCATTTCATACCAAACACAATATGTTTTGAAGTACTTTCACTAAAACAATTGCGGATCGAAAAAGTCAATTTTGCATGCGAGCCCTTTAAAAGACCTTCTATTTGATACCAAACGCGGTATGATTCGGAATAACTTTAAGTTTAAAACAATTGACTGTCGTAAAATTTCAATAAAATTCCGAAAACATTTTGCTAAACTAACTTTTTTTTTATTTCATCTGATAGTTCTTCAAATGAGACCAAACAAGTTATGATTTGGAATACTTTAAATTTGAAACAATTCCCCATCGTAAAATTTCAACTTTTTTAATTTCATCTGAAACTTATTTTAAAGCCCTTTCAAATGACACCTACCATGTTTTATTTCCGAATACATTTTGCCATATATTAAAAATCCTTCGGACATCATTTCTGATGACATTCCACATTTATATTATATATATATATACATGAAATCAATTAAAAATTTTCTTTAAACTTTTTTGAAAAACTGTTGGATAACGCTGGAATATTATTTCTGACATAGTTTTTTCGAGTTACCTTTGTTTGCATTGTAGAATGCTGCGGTCAATTTTTTTTTTTTATTGTATTTGAAATGCCTAATTATAATAAAAACATCCCCTCATTTCCACAATATGCGTAAAGTATTTCAAAACTACGCACAACAATTTAATATTCAAGTAATTTATAATTAAAAATGCGACATGTCCACTGACAAATGTCAAAATGACAGTAGATGTTTTTCTTTAAAATTTCAAAGCCTCCATATTCTTTATACTTTATAAAACTTGTCAATTTGACGTTTTGCTTTAAAACCAACTTCATAGTGCAGTGTCAAAAATTTACTTTTTAAATACACCTATTTGAAATGTATAATTATAATAAAAACGTCCCCTCATTTCCACAATATGCGTAAAGTATTTCAAAACTACTCACAAAAGTTTCAATTTTAAGTAATTTATAATTAAAAATGCGACATGTCCACTGACAAACGTCAAAGTGACAGTAGATCTTCTTCTTAAAAATTTCCAAGCCTCCACACTCTTAGTTGATTTTGCCCCAAAAACGCATGTTTTTTCAAGTTTTCTCGCACATCATGTGCACGAAAAATCTGAGACTATCAAAAGGCACTCCACGTGATTGACCTCTATTAAATAAAAAAAGTTGCAAATAAATCGGATAAACCGTCTAGGCTGTAGCGATTTACAAATGGGCGTGATGAATCCATAGATATAAATAAATATATAAATATACCTTCTCAAAATAGTATATAGGACTAGCGATCGGCCTGGCTTTGCCAGGCCTTCACGCTATGCTCCGCGGACACTGAAATAGGATTCACTTCTGTAAGACAATTGACACTATATAAATCAAATTATTAGGTTTTGATGCATTTTTACTAAAACAATTTCCGATCGAATAATATTTAATTTTCTACGCGAGCCCTTCAATAGACCTTTCATTTGATACCAAACACGATAGGTTTTGATGTATTTTTACTAAAACAATTGCCGATCGAATAATATTTCATTTTCTACGCGAGCCCTTCAATAGACCTTTCATTTGATACCAAACACGATAGGTTTTGATGCATTTTTACTAAAACAATTGCCGATTGAATAATATTTAATTTTCTATGCGAGCCCTTCAATAGACCTTTCATTTGATACCAAACACGATAGGTTTTGATGTATTTTTACTAAAACAATTTCCGATCGAATAATATTTAATTTTTCTACGCGTGCCCTTCAATAGACCTTTCATTTGATACCAAACACGATAGATTTTGATGCACTTTTACTAAAACAATTGCCGATCGAATAATATTTAATTTTCTACGCGAGCCCTTCAATAGACCTTTCATTTGATACCAAACACGATAGGTTTTGATGCGTTTTTACTAAAACAATTGCCGATCGAACAATATTTAATTTTCTACGCGTGCCCTTCAATAGACCTTTCATTTGATACCAAACACGATAGGTTTTGATGCATTTTTACTAAAACAATTGCCGATCGAATAATATTTAATTTTGCACGCGAACCCTTCAAAAGACCTTTCATTTGATACCAAACACGATATGTTTTGAAGCACTCTTACTAAAATAATTGCCGATCGGATAATATTTAATTTTCTACGCGAGCCCTTCAAAAGACCTTTCATTTGATACCAAACACGATAGGTTTTGATGCACTCTTACTAAAACAATTGCCGATTGAATAATATTTAATTTTGTACACGAGCCCTTTAAAAGAACTTTCATTTGATACCAAACACGAAAGGTATTGATGCACTCTTACTAAAAAAATTGCCGATCGGTTAATATTTCATTTTGTACGCGAGCCCTTCAAAAGACCTTTCATTTGATACCAAACACGATAAGTTTTGATGCACTCTTACTAAAACAATTGCCGATCGAATAATATTTAATTTTGCACGTGGGCCCTTCAACATACCTTTCATTTGATACCAAACACGATATGTTTTGAAGCACTTTAACTAAAACAATTGCCGATCGAAAAAATTCGAATTCTGTATGCGAGCCCTTCAAAGGACCTTTTATTTGATACCAAACACGATAGGTTTTGAAGCACTTTCACTAAAACAATTACTGATTGAAAAAATCTCATTTCTACATGCGTGACCTTCAAAACTTTGGTATTATACCATATACGATAAATTTTGATAATAAATTTAAATAAATAATAATAAAATTGTATTTAATGTACATTGCCGTGAATAATATTTGCGTAGTTTTACTATATATTTTTACCGAGGACAATTTTGGTTTGGTTTACCTGTATACTTTATATAACTTGTCAATTTGACGTTTAAACCAACTTCAGAGTGAACTCTCAAAAATTTACTTTTTAAATACACATATTTGAAATGTGTAATTATAATAAAAACGTCTCCTCATTTCCCCAATATGTGTAAAATATTTCAAAACTACTCACAGATATTTCATATTTACGTAATTTATAATTAAAAATGCGACATGTCCACTGACAAATGTCAATTCTCAAATCTATGAATTTCAAAACCTGGATCTAGTATATGAGATGTAATATTGTTCCTAAATTATAGATTTGTCAAATTGAAGTTTTGTGTTAAAAAACTTTTATATAAACATGAAATCAATTGAAAACAGTTCAAAACATATATCCTCAATCCTATAATATCTTAATATATTTACAAAATTGCTCTAACTTGTCTCGAAATTAATATAATTGTGTTAAAAAGTTTCATGCGTAACGTCAATGAATTTTTCTGCTTACGGTCAAATCGTCCGTAGATGTTCTTCTTAAAAAATGCAAAGCCAACACAATCTTAATTAAAAATGCGTGTTTTTTCAAGTTTTCTCGCACATCATGTGCACGAAAAATCGAAGACTAACAAAAGGCACCCCCCATGATTGACCTCTATCAAATAAAAAAAGTTTCAAATTAATCGGACAAAGCGTCTAGGCTGTAGAGGTGAGCAATTGACCGTGTTGAATCTATACTCATATACCCCCTTACGCTAATAGTAGTTGGACTAGCGATCGGCCTGGCTTTGCCAGGCCTTCACGCTATGCTCCGCGGTCACTGAAATAGGATTCACTTCTGTAAGACAATTGACACTATATAAATCAAATTATTAGGTTTTGATGCATTTTTACTAAAACAATTTCCGATCGAATAATATTTAATTTTCTACGCGAGCCCTTCAATAGACCTTTCATTTGATACCAAACACGATAGGTTTTGATGTATTTTTACTAAAACAATTGCCGATCGAATAATATTTCATTTTCTACGCGAGCCCTTCAATAGACCTTTCATTTGATACCAAACACGATAGGTTTTGATGCATTTTTACTAAAACAATTGCCGATTGAATAATATTTAATTTTCTATGCGAGCCCTTCAATAGACCTTTCATTTGATACCAAACACGATATGTTTTGAAGCACTCTTACTAAAACAATTGCCGATCGGATAATATTTAATTTTCTACGCGAGCCCTTCAAAAGACCTTTCATTTGATACCAAACACGATAGGTTTTGATGCACTCTTACTAAAACAATTGCCGATTGAATAATATTTAATTTTGTACGCGAGCCCTTTAAAAGAACTTTCATTTGATACCAAACACGAAAGGTATTGATGCACTCTTACTAAAACAATTGCCGATCGAATAATACTTAATTTTGTACGCGAGCCCTTCTATAGACCTTTCATTTGATACCAAACACGATAGGTTTTGATGCACTCTTAATAAAACAATTGCCGATCGGATAATATTTAATTTTGTACGCGAGCCCTTCAAAAGACCTTTCATTTGATACCAAACACGATAAGTTTTGATACACTCTTACTAAAACAATTGCCGATCGAATAATATTTAATTTTGCATGCGAGCCCTTCAAAAGACCTTTCATTTGATACCAAACACGATAGGTTTTGATGCATTTTTACTAAAATAATTGCCGATCGAATAATATTTAATTTTGTACGCGAGCCCTTCAATAGACCTTTCATTTGATACCAAACACGATAGGTTTTGATGCATTTTTACTAAAACAATTGCCGATTGAATAATATTTCATTTTCTACGCGAACCCTTCTATAGACCTTTCATTTGATACCAAACACGATAGGTTTTGATGCACTCTTAATAAAACAATTGCCGATCGGATAATATTTAATTTTGTACGCGAGCCCTTCAAAAGACCTTTCATTTGATACCAAACACGATAAGTTTTGATACACTCTTACTAAAACAATTGCCGATCGAATAATATTTAATTTTGCATGCGAGCCCTTCAAAAGACCTTTCATTTGATACCAAACACGATAGGTTTTGATGCATTTTTACTAAAACAATTGCCGATCGAATAATATTTAATTTTGTACGCGAGCCCTTCAATAGACCTTTCATTTGATACCAAACACGATAGGTTTTGATGCATTTTTACTAAAACAATTGCCGATTGAATAATATTTCATTTTCTACGCGAACCCTTCTATAGACCTTTCATTTGATACCAAACACGATAGGTTTTGATGCGTTTTTACTAAAACAATTGCCGATCAAATAATATTTAATTTTCTATGCGAGCCCTTCAATAGACCTTTCATTTGATACCAAACACGATAGGTTTTGATGCATTTTTACTAAAACAATTGCCGATCGAATAATATTTAATTTTGTACGCGAGCCCTTTAAAAGAACTTTCATTTGATACCAAACACGATAGGTTTTGATTCACTCTTACTAAAACAATTGCCGATCGAATAATATTTAATTTTGCACGCGAGCCCTTTAAAAGAACTTTCATTTGATACCAAACACGATAGGTTTTAATGTGCTTTTACTAAAACAATTTCCGATCGAATAATATTCAATTTTGTACGTGGGCCCTTCAACATACCTTTCATTTGATACCAAACACGATAGGTTTTGATGCACTCTTACTAAAACAATTGCCGATTGAATAATATTTAATTTTCTATGCGAGCCCTTCAATAGACCTTTCATTTGATACCAAACACGATAGGTTTTGATGCATTTTTACTAAAACAATTGCCGATCGAATAATATTTAATTTTGTACGCGAGCCCTTTAAAAGAACTTTCATTTGATACCAAACACGATAGGTTTTGATTCACTCTTACTAAAACAATTGCCGATCGAATAATATTTAATTTTGCACGCGAGCCCTTTAAAAGAACTTTCATTTGATACCAAACACGATAGGTTTTAATGTGCTTTTACTAAAACAATTGCCGATCGAATAATATTCAATTTTGTACGCGAGCCCTTCAATAGACCTTTCATTTGATACCAAACACGATAGGTTTTGATGCACTCTTGCTAAAACAATTGCCGATTGAATAATATTTAATTTTGTACGCGAGCCCTTTAAAAGAACTTTCATTTGATACCAAACACGATAGGTTTTGATGCACTCTTACTAAAACAATTGCCGATTGAATAATATTTAATTTTGTACGCGAGCCCTTTAAAAGAACTTTCATTTGATACCAAACACGAAAGGTATTGATGCACTCTTACTAAAAAAATTGCCGATCGGTTAATATTTCATTTTGTACGCGAGCCCTTCAAAAGACCTTTCATTTGATACCAAACACGATAAGTTTTGATGCACTCTTACTAAAACAATTGCCGATCGAATAATATTTAATTTTGCACGCGAGCCCTTCAAAAGACCTTTCATTTGATACCAAACACGATATGTTTTGAAGCACTTTAACTAAAACAATTGCCGATCGAAAAAATTCGAATTCTGTATGCGAGCCCTTCAAAGGACCTTTTATTTGATACCAAACACGATAGGTTTTGAAGCACTTTCACTAAAACAATTACTGATTGAAAAAATCTCATTTCTACATGCGTAACTTTGGTATTATACCATATACGATAAATTTTGATAATAAATTTAAATAAATAATAATAAAATTGTATTTAATGTACATTGCCGTGAATAATATTTGCGTAGTTTTACTATATATTTTTACCGAGGACAATTTTGGTTTGGTTTACCTGTATACTTTATATAACTTGTCAATTTGACGTTTAAACCAACTTCAGAGTGAACTGTCAAAAATTTACTTTTTAAATACACATATTTGAAATGTGTAATTATAATAAAAACGTCCCCTCATTTCCCCAATATGTGTAAAATATTTCAAAACTACTCACAGATATTTCATATTTACGTAATTTATAATTAAAAATGCGACATGTCCACTGACAAATGTCAATTCTCAAATCTATGAATTTCAAAACCTGGATCTAGTATATGAGATGTAATATTGTTCCTAAATTATAGATTTGTCAAATTGAAATTTTGTGTTAAAAAACTTTTATATAATCATGAAATCAATTGAAAACAGTTCAAAACATATATCCTCAATCCTATAATATCTTAATATATTTACAAAATTGCTCTAACTTGTCTCGAAATTAATATAATTGTGTTAAAAAGTTTCATGCGTAACGTCAATGAATTTTTCTGCTTACGGTCAAATCGTCCGTAGATGTTCTTCTTAAAAAATGCAAAGCCAACACAATCTTAATGAAAAATGCGTGTTGTTTCAAGTTTTCTCGCACATCATGTGCACGAAAAATCGAAGACTAACAAAAGGCACCCCCCATGATTGACCTCTATCAAATAAAAAAAGTTTCAAATTAATCGGACAAAGCGTCTAGGCTGTAGAGGTGAGCAATTGACCGTGTTGAATCTATACTCATATACCCCCTTACGCTAATAGTAGTTGGATACAACACATAGTGTGATAAAGTTACAAATTTCAAAAAAATAGTATATAATATTTGTGTATGTATAAGATTTTGTAACATTTGTAAAGTACCCTTATTTCTTTTTGGAATGTAAATAGCTTATAGCTAAATAAATAAATTTATTATTATATTACGGGGTAGCTAGCTCAGTAGTATCAAGTCGACCTGTAGATCCTGAGAACCCTGGTTCGATTGCCACAGACAACAAATAATTTTCACCATTAAAAAAAAAAACTACCCTTGTGGCTCCCCCGCCAGTAACATCTTTGGGGCCGTGGTTTGACGGGTGGTAACCGCACTTCTCGCGCAAAATATATCACTTACCGAGATCTGCTTCGGCAGAGTGCCACACCCAGTAATAGGTAGAAGGCGTGATGATATATTAATTTATTTTTTTTATTATTATGTTATATTATTATTATTATTATTAAATTATATATTATTTTAACAAAATTAATCATATAGCACTGAATTAAATTATATAAAAAGGAAAAGAAACTTTCAAGTTAAATTGGCGTAAAATTACGGTTCCATTTCCCGATTTAAATATTTTTCGTCGACAGACAAAGACAAAGCGTTTTACTGACCAAGACCAACTGGGATAGTGAGTGTGAATCATTTGTTACATTCCTCGCTTGTGTATTTACAATTTGGAACACGTAGCAGGTCTCTGAATAAACTTCAGAGATTCACGCGTGAAAAAGCTTTTCTGTCGTTACGAGTTGCCGCAGAATTCACAGTCAACTGAATTTAAAAGTTAGGCCGAAATGGACACAAAAAAGGAAAAACAAATAAAATACGACAAACAAAAACTTGTACACATGTTTAACAAGGTATACGCCTTGTTCTTTTTTATCCATCGTTATAAAGAAATGATGGATTTCTTGATGTTATAGTAAACTGATGTTTTTCTTTGTAAATATTTGTATTGAGTATAACACTGGTAATGTAATAAAATTATTTTTATATTAAACAAAAATGTTGTTACTGCAAATTTATAAAACTATAAAATAATAATCTGTATCATATTCAAGGATTTATTGTTGAATTTTAGACTCTAATGAAGTTTATTTAAAATTTGACGTTTCGACCTTTAGTTCTGGTTATTTCCAAGCAAAAGCTACATGTTAAATATATAAAGAATCAGTCCTATACTGATTCTTAAAGCGTACATAAACCCCAATATGACCTAATTATAAGTAATTTATTATTGGACAATGTAAAAACTTAAAGTAATTAATTGAAGCATTGTGTAGAAGAAATACATAAACATCATTTAGGAAAACTTAGTCAAATATTTCATTTGCATATTATTGTACATTATTTCAAAAGAATATCTTATTCTGTAGCAGATCCCTAACAAATTTTTGTTTGCCAATTTTACTTTATTTTTTGTCGATTAATTAGGATTCTAATTTTAATTTGGACAATTTTAAACATAATGAACCTAATGCAACTAAGGTATTCTTCTAGAAAATTACAATTTATTAATCCTTAACTGACTCTTGAAAATTTAAAAAATAAAATATGTCTTTCCCACTTTACTATTTCTTAATTTTATAAATTTGTAGTTACATTCATATTGAATAAAAATTAATGTTACATGGTGTTATTCTCAACACAAATACAAAAAATCCAACAAATGGTTTTGTATTTCTTTTCTACTTCATTTACATTCTATTTTTATCTTTCCATGTCAATATTCTTCGAAGTTTAATGACTATACAGCACATTCATGACCTTATCTGCATCTACTTCTACCACCTAAACAGAGATGTCAGGTACTCAGCTTTTGTTACACACGCAAACATAATAAAGCGAAAAGTAATTTGACATTTTATCACATCAAGTAAGCACATTGTCTCTTTCAAAGTAGGAACGCAAGGGAACTCAAGACAACGCAGTAAATTGTTCGAAAACGTGAAGTATTTTAAATGAGACGAATTTTATTTTTAGATAGATTCAACGTATCTATGTCTACAGCTAACAAAATGAATTCTTTTTTCACGTCTTTATTGGACTTCAGTTCTATTTAAATTTCAAATCAATATTTTCTAACAAGTAATAAAAGGAACATTTTTAAAAGAAAACATTTCAGTATTTGCTAACATCAATAGCTTTGTTACCACTTTTATCAATAAGTTCAACTTGTGTAAGGAAAAGAATTTCTTACAATATTATTTCCACAGAACTTGTTTTCTAACGTAGGTAACAGAGCTTTTGACAAATATAAATAAAAAACATTTGAATTAATAATTGGATAACAGGAGTATTGTTTTTGTTTACTGGTTATTCGACGTGTTTATGTTATTTAACATATGTCTTAATAATTGTTACTTAATATTTTTTTGTCACAAGCACTAAATCTGATATTAACGATATATTTTGGTTTTGTACAAATTTTCCGTAGGACGACGTGCAAGGACGTATATAAGAGGGAGGGAGGATATGGGGTTCAATTCTCCTTCCCCCCACATTCAAAATTAACAATATACAGTTAGTAGAGTGTTTTAATAAGCCAAAAATGTAGGAATGTAATAATGGACATAGGCTTAAGTTATAATAATTTCATGAAGATTCATTGACAATGTTTCGAACAAGGTTATGGCCATTTTCAGGTCAAACCTACGATGTAAAACAACAATTAAACGTAATTAAAGTTGAGGGTTGATTATTCAGGGCAAACATATAGCAAATAAATTTTAGGTAGCTTTATCTACAAATAAAGAAACAAAAAAATTTTATTATGCCATTTTTACCATCAAAATTAATGGTGTAATATTCATAATAATAATTGTAGATCAAATAAGCCAGCTATAATCAAAAATAATATTTTTATACGATCATGTCGGAAAGTATGCTATTTCAGCAGTCATTTGTTTAACGGAAAGTTATCGTTCCCTGAGCAACAGCGTTTATTTTACTCTCCAATAGCAACAATGGGGCGAGTAATATTTCCGCTTGTTTAAAAATGATTTAAATTTGTTTCTCAAGCGTTTTAAATGGTTGTATAAAATATATTGTGCGCAGTTAATCTTAACCGAGATATTCAAAGTTAAAGTTTAAATAAGAATCAATGGTAATTTTAATTTAGCAAATAAATCAAGTTATTTATGATTATGAACTTATATAATGCTCCATTTCTTCTTATATTGCTTATAGCCCGCTTATTTGATCAGCAATTGTTTTGTCGGATAACTGGCACTACTTCACCTATTTAACTGTCTCTCTTTCTCTTTAAAAGTAGCAATGGCGGGTTTCTAATGATAGATACGTATGGAAGTGTATATTGCAACCACTAAAAAAATTCTCGATTAATCTTTGAAAATTTTAAATCCTCCTCCAATAGATATTTTTGGCTCGCCACTGACGAGGGATTTTTTACATTTTTCCTAATATCAGTTTGATCGAGTGATTTTGCTACAAGCAAAAAAAATAGTGCATGAAAATAAAAATTTATCTAGAGAAAATCCAAGAGATCGCCTGTTAAAATAATTTCTCGAGACAAATAAAATAAAATTATACATATTATTAAATTCACAGCATAAAACAAAAATTAAATAATTTTGTGACTAATTGATACAAATAAAAATAACTAAATATATCATCACGCCTTTTACCTACTATTGAATGTGGCACTCTGCCGTAGCAGATCTCCGTAAGTAATACGAGTCTCGTATTTGTGCGCGTGAAGTGTAGTTACTAGCCATAAAATAACCCTCCATCCCAAATATGTTAGTGGAGGGAGAGCCACAGGGGTAATTTTAATTTGATGAAAGTTGTTTTTCAGTTGTGAGAATCATTTGTATAAATACATTTGATGGAATTTTACCCTAGTAACGAGATTTTATTAGTAAAAAATATGCTTCTGGTTGAATATTAATTTCTACATATATATATTTCCGTCTTAAGGAACTTTTTTTATTTTTATAAATTAATATTTGTTCACACAACGGATTAGCGCTAACACCGTTTTTAATATTATCTATAACTCTATTTCAAATTAAAACACATTAAAGAAATGAACTAAATTTGATGCTAATTAATCTCTTTTCAACTCAAGTTAAAATAAACTTGTTTCGCACATTGAAAAGAGAGTTAAAAATGAAATAAAAAATGGTGTTAGCGCTAATCCGCTTTATGAATCTGCCTGTAAAATATTAGCTAAAAAATCTCGTACTTTGCAAACAAGTAAAACCAAAAATTTTCGTAGTTTTGCAATTATATTCCGGATAATAAGTATTTTGAAAAAAACGTATTTAATTAAAAAATTCATCGAAACAAATTATTCCTTTTATCCCGTTTAAACAATTAAATTTTTTTTCAAAGAAATAAATGTGGTTAAAATAAAACGGGTGCTCTAGCATGAAATGAAACTTTCGGTATTATTTAAAAGGTTTTAGTACGGTTAAGAGATCTGCCCGATAGTCTCCCTTATTTATTAAAAGCGAATACACAGCAGACCTAAGCAAGCACAATCGCTAGTCGGAAATCCAGATAAATAGATTCGCTTCCCCGACTAATGTTGGCTTCTGCTCTTGGTTTTTAGGCTGCTCGTTTAATTCAATCGTTTGATTTTTCCTGACCGTTTCATATTATAGCTGAGATACGGTAACCAGTTACCGGAAACTTCTAAAGGCGCAACTGTTATTGATTCCAATATCCGGTTGCCACTGAAATACGTTAGTCTGTGTAACTTTGAAATTGGTTTTTGTTTTACTTTATTTTATATTCATTTTGACGTATCTGTACCAGTTTTAACCGTGTTAGATTTTTTTCTTTAAACAGGAGAAATTAAATTTATTCGATTTAAAAAACGAAATGTGAGAATAAATCCAATTTTGTTTTAGTTTGTAATTTAACTACAGCAGAGCGTATGTCTATGATCAAATATACTGACACGAATTTGAAATGTCAACAGAGAATTTATTACCGTAAGTAAATATTGCTTGATTTTATTAAATAATCATTTTAATTAATCAATCAGCAGTACATTTATCTACCTATTAGATATTTTATAATTACATAAAATTGGATAAATTTAGCTGATGCAGCATGCAGGCATTTAAAGAAAAGTACGAATAATTTGTGATAAACCAAAGGGATAAACGATCATTTTCATTACTTAATGTAAAGTGTTTATAAATACAGTATGATTAGTTTTACTTGTGCCATTAGTTAACAGAAAAATTATTACAGAAGCAAAAATTGTAGTAGTTTTAAAATTGGGAACAACATCATATCAAATACAAAATACACGATATTTAACGATTAAATTTACATTAAATATAATAATGCAAATAATACATTATTAGTATTTAAACAAATGACATTATGGGGTAGGTGTCTCGGTGGTATCGATTCGACCGGGTTCGATTCTCACAGCCAACAAATAATTTTCACCACATTAAAACTACCCCTGTGGCTTTTTCTCCACTAACATTATTGAGGACCATGATTTGACGACTTGAAACTACACTTCACGTGCAAAATATATCACTTACCGAGATCTGCTACGGCAGAGTGCCACACCCAGTAGTGTGTAGATGGCGTGATGATATATTTATTTATTTCAGATTGACAAGCCATTGCAAATAACATTACCGTTGCTTCTTACGTAAACATTAATAATTCGGGAATTTAATTACTTCATTTATTTAATAACTTTTTGATTTGAAAAAACTTTTTAAAATGCTGTGATTGTTACTATTTTTAATATTATTTATGATATCCTTATGAAATAAAAAATATTATTTACATATGAATTTTTATTCCATTTGAACAATTTCGAGAAAAATATGCAAAAAAAAATACTATTAAAAATGTACTTATTACTTTCCCGTCTATATAATAGTGACAATATTAAGATGGCGATTTTTTAAACCTCGAGATTTTGATAAATCTTTTTAGCAAGTACAAAATTAAAAAAAAACAATTAAAAATAATCAGCCTGTCGGTCTGGATTCTAATTCAAATCAACTAAATATTTAGTTGAATGACGTATTTTTGATCAGGCGATTTAATTAAATTTCTAGGGAATTTATTGTCTACTGTTGATTACAAAGATCAGACTATATATTTTGGTGTGGTATTTCTGACAAACTTGTTGTCGCTTTTTGTGATTGTTTATTGTTAACAAGTCCACTTTGTTAGTTGAAATCGTAACTATGTTTCTATATTTAGTATTATTTATTAAAATAACTAAACTTTTCAAAACACGACACTGCAAAACATACGAATAGGACGTAGCGACTGAGTTAGCAACTGGTTCAAAGCAGTTGCTAATAGTAGGTTGCTAGAAAATGTCTAGTCGCCAATAATCGTCAAACGTAAGTTACATTTTATCCCGCAAGGTGGCTACACTATTGGTAGCGACAATAAATGACGTCAAGCCAGTCACTACAGCTGGTTGCTACAAATTAGAATCGGTCTCCTGTATAGAAACGCAGCGAAATTTTAAATTTTGTAAAACAAAATAAAAATAAATGTATCATCATGTATTTTACCCATTACTAGGTGTGGCACTCTACCGAAGCAGATCACGGTAAGTGATATATTTATGCGCGTGAAGTGCGGTTACCAGCTGTCAAATCACGGCCCCCAAAGATGTTGGTGGTGGGGGAGCCACAGGGGTAATTTTAAATTGGTGAAAATGTTTGTCGGCTGTGGAGATCGAATCAGGATTCTTAGGATTCACAGGCCGATTTGATACCACTGAGCCATTACCCTATTTTTAGATTTTGTATTTATACAAAATGCACTGTAACTAAACGCAAGAGCTACTTTATTTTATGCTCTTTTGTATGTCTAATAGAAAAAACTTGAGAATTTAGAATGTTCTTTGAATTCTTGTTTCACTCCACTCCATTTGTTCCTTGTAGCTTAATATATATGCATCTACAAAGTTGAGAAAGTTCAGTTCATCATGACTACTTTCCGGCTCAACATATAACAGTACATCATGGATTCACTTTATTAGTTAACGCGTCATGTTTAGTTTCTTAGGTGTAACTTCTTGGATATAACGAGTCAGGAGTCCTCAGGGGATTTTCTCTGTTGTTTCAATCTAGAGTTCACGGTTTTATAACTTGCTGTTGTTTAGTTCGAAGTACAGAGCTCTATGTTTATTTTAGTTAGTTGAGAAAAAAAGTAATTGCAGGTAAACATTAATTCTATAATACTCTATAACGTACCATTATTTTTTTATCGTAAAGTATATGCAGTATTTACCATTGTAACATCATATTACAATATTACCAAAATTTATTTATGGGATGGCTAGCTCAGTGGTATGAAGTCGGCCTGTGGATCCGGAGGTCCCTGGTTCGATTCCCGCAGGCGACAAATTTTCATAATTTGAAAAAGCTATCCCTGTGGCTCCTCCACCACTAACATGTTTGGGGGCCGTTATTTGACGACTGGTAACCGCACTTCATGTGCAAAATATATCACTTACCGAGATCTGCTTCAGCAGAGTGCCACACCTAGTAATGGGTAGAAGGTGTGATGATATATTTATTTATTTTATTTTACCAAAATTTATAATTTATCACATAAAAACACTGGTAGCAGATCTCAATAACTGGTATAATAGTAATGAAGTACTAATATTTAGGTTAATCTTTTAATTCGTTTTCAGTTCTTACGTAGAGTGTTTTACTGCAATTGTGTGGAATTCACTTCCAAAAACAAGCACAGGACGACAGTCTCTTCCTTTCTTATCTTTTTGTTTCATTTTCAGTTACTGCATTGAGTGGACTTTTCTTTCATATACAATTGCAGGCTATCACTTTCATCTTTTCTAATCTTTGTAGGTTCGTTGTTAGATTCGTTATTAGTAGTGTATTCCGAAAATGAACCACAATAACCATGGTTAGTTTTTTCAGTAACCGGTTTCATTACGGAACACGGTTTTTTAAAATTTTGGTTAGTTTTTAATAACCACACTAACCGTGCTCGAGCGGCGGTTAGTTTGGTTACTTCACAGCTGTTGTTGACAAGTTTGAAACGTGTTTGGCGGCTTTTGCAGTGTTTGTGGATTTTTGTCTTATAAAACTATATTTTTATGATGACTGATAAATAAACATGTGATACAAAATGTATTTTTATTATTTAACAGTATATATTCATATTAGATGAATTTATTACTTGTTCTGAAGCTCATATTTACTTTTTTCTTTGTTTTATTTTTATATCCCTATATTTAAGTTAAAGCATGTGTGATGCAGAATACAATATTTTTATATTATAAACATTTTTCCATAATCAATAAATTTCACATTTCGAAACTCATCTGTCAAGTAACAACTGTCATCGTGAAAGTGTTCCGTTATGACGTCATTCTAACCGTAACCGTGGTAAAATTGAACCGCATCGTGGTTCATTTTCGGAATATACTATAGATTCGTTGTTAGGAGTAAGCGCGGGTAATTTGAGATGTTTTATGCATGTGTTATGTACGTTGAAGAAAGAAGATGAATGATAAGTGAATAGGAGTGATTGGATGGATGTGATTGAGGGTTTGTTATGTAAGAATGATTTCGAGTGTGATAAATAAATGAGTTTATATGGAGGGCTCTATGAATGTGGTTGAAGTGAGGGTGGTGTGTTTGGATGATAATGTTTGACGGGGGCTGATTATTTGATGAATGTTATGAGTGAATGTTTTATGAGTGATTCTAGGGTTCGTGCTACCCCATTTGATGGGATATAGCGTGAAAATATGTATGTATGTATGTATGTATGTAACTTTTAAAAACGTACTTTAAGTCTTTCTTCAAAAGCTACAAGTTTCAAATCAGCAAACGCCTCACAATGATTTTTTCGCATGCCATCCGGAATTACTGTGCACTTTACATTACGTTGTATCTCTGAAATCTCAACTGGTCTGAAATACCGACACACCGACAGTTTCTATTCTGTGATTCAAAATGATACATCAAATTTAATTTTTACTGTATTTGCGTCATGTAATGTAATAATATCGTGCTGTCTCATAATTTGATATAAAAGAGAAAATGATTTCGTTTACGATTTAGTATAAGCATACTCGAATTATTTTTCAGCAGTACTTTTATTTACATTCAGTATTTTATTCCTAAAAAAAAATTCGCATCAGTACTTGCATATTTGAAATAACGTTTCAATTTTTATTTACTGTACCATTTTGATTAGAAATTTCTTCGTATAAAGAAGATGCTGTAGATATGTATTCATCGAATAATGAGAAAATACAGATACGAAAAGGTCACGATATATATCAAGATTGCAAAGTTTTTATTTGGTTTTGTTGCATTCTATTTTAATACGATTTTCAAATTAATCAAACATCTTATATTTATTTCCAAAGCTCCGTTATTACCAAGTATACTAAAATATTTGTACAAATATTTATTAAATTAAGCTTTAAGCAAATAGTTCAAATATAGTCCAGTATTTTTTTGTGTTTTAGAATTCTCATTTTGCAACTATTCTTTATATTAGTACAATATAAAGCATCTAATAAAAAAGTAAAAGCTGCAACATAAAACTTGCAATAAAACCCTGAGTTTGGTTATGTTCTACTGTTAACCTGTAAACCTCACGTTATATAAGAACATCATTTACAACTACTAAAATATATTTACTTCTAAAGAATAAGTTGATTTTTTTACTCTGAAATATAAATAAGACAATTGGAACGGGATGAATTACTAAATATCAGTCATCGTACTTCTTTTTCAATTCCAACCTTTTTCTATCCCATATACATAAATTGCAATATAAAATCAAATAAACATACCTAAAAGTTAATTAACCAAAAAAAAAAAATACATACGAGGTGTGGCTATTAAATAACGAGACTGATGCTGTTTTAACATTTTATTTTGATTCCATACCTATTTACTTATTATCACTTTCTAATCAACGTTGAGGTATTAAAATGTTGTTTATTTAAAATCCTGATATGAAATTTTTACTATTAAGTACTGGAAATTATATAGGTAAGCACAGAAATGAGCACAGTGGGTGCCATGGGTGCTCTAGCACCCCCTAATATGTTATTTTGTTTTAAATATTTACAAAATATGATAGATATTTAGTTTTTACTATTGACACAAATAAAATCAAATCAAAATGCATAGTATTCAAAACAAAACAAAAACCGTATTTCATAGATATAAAAAGAACTAAACTAAACTAAAACCCATTGGTCTTCCGTCTCTGCGGGCATCCATGGATATAATCATTTTCGTCGCCATTGCTAGCCAATTTATTTTAACAAAAAGTACTTAAAATAAAAGTTTAGAGATTTAAATCTTCATAGATAAGATATCATTTGTATTAATATTTGTGCAATTAATTTACATTTCTGGAATTGTGGATCGTGGCTCTAGCGCACTACTAATAAGTATATTGTATTAACAGCATTAATAGTACAATAACGACTTTATGAATATGTGGCACAAGGTCATGTATAAATTTTCAATTTATTTATGGTATTAAATCTAATCTATTAATGTCAGGGGCATAGAAACCGCTCTATCAACTGTATCAAGACTAAGGGTAGCTGCATCAATCAACCAGTGTTGTTTCCAAAATCCTTATTCTCTCATTTTTATTTAATAATTAAAAAAGAAATTATACTAAACTGGACCATCTAAATTCACTACTCAGTTACTGCGATTAATTATTTCTTTTTTAAGGAGGAAACCCTATATTTTTTTTTTGATACAGAGCCCACCAAGCACTAATTTCGCCACTGATTAATATGCAAAATTTAAATGATTTTTAAATTAATGCTTTTCTGCAAAATATACAAACACACAAAGTTAAACTGAAAATAAAATGTACGATCAATAAATCTGATAAATATGCTGGTTTATTATTATAATTTTTGTTTATTTTGTATATAGCATTATTTAAATTAATTTATGATCGGCTTAAAAAAAGAAAATTTATTTATTTTCAAAGTCAAACTTTTGACAGAATGATATACTCTTATGTGGCATAAAATAAATTATATTTATTCGAATTTGATAATTTAAATACAATTATATGGAAGTAAATGTATTCTGCCCATTATAAATAGATTTTTGTACATATTTAAAGCTTTAATTTAAAAAAAATTAAATTTGTCCAAAAATATATTAAACATCCAATAGTATTATGAGATAATTTATCCGATGTCGAATGAAAAAGTGAAGTTTCTGCATAAAGATTTTTTTTTAGATTAAAGAGCGACATTTTAAATATACATTCGAACCTGTATAACTCGAATATCAGGGATTTGATTTAATTATTTATTATTAATATATATATAATATTAATATATAGGTAGCTTAGTGGTATCGAGTCAGTCTGTGGATCCTATATTTTCACCACATTAGAATTACCCCTGTTCCCCCCTTTTCACTAATATATTTAGGGGCTTTGATTTGACGACTGGTAACCGCATTTCACGTGCTTAAATATATCACTTACAGAGATCTGCTTGGGCAAAGTGCCACACCCATCAATGGGTAAGAGACGTGATGATATATTTATTTTATTTATATTATACACATAGAACCACGGTTTTAGAAATGAGTGCAAGAAAAATATCTTATTAAGAACTTTGGTGCAGTTTTTTAGGAACTTTGATATGTTGGTATACTAGTTTGAAGGATTATTTTACTATCAAGCTTGTAAGGAATTCTTTGAGGCCAGTTGCAACGCTGTTTCTTAAAGTTATCCTTAAATGAACAAAATCTTGACGAAATGAACTATCAAATGAGATATTTAATATTGCTGTCAAATATTCAATTTGATATTTTTCATTTATTAATTCCTAAAATTTGAGTGAAAGCATGTAACTGGATGCAACTGAAGATAGATCTTTGAATACATGTTTTTCAAAATTTGTAAATTCCATCCGATGACCTCTGTCCAATGGTTTGAAAACCACTGCTTTAAACCAAATAATTACTGTCGCCCTGGATTCAAATATGATTTGATTCCATCTTTTATCTCTATTTTATTATGTGTCATAGGCAGCCTTATGGATAGTTTTTCAATCACCGATTAATGTTAATCATGGTTAAATATTATCTATATATATCTACATATATATAAAAATTAATGTTTGTTTGTTTGTTTGTTTGTCCCGTATGCGTTCCTATACCATTCATCCTATTGCGATGAAACTTTGCTAAGTTATTGTGTGCACGCCCGCGAAGGTTTCTGACTTAGCACAAATCCAATCCGCCATCTTGAAACAAAATGGCCGCTAGCTATTTTGAAAAGTACTACATTGATTCGATTCAAATTTCGTATAGGCATAGACGGGAACCAATCTTAACATATAGGCATAATAAAGCTTCAGTCCGCCATCTTGGAACAAAATGGCCGCTAGCTATCTTGAAAAGTAGTGCACTGATTCGATTCAACTTTGGTACAGACATAGACGGGAACCAATCTTAACATATAGGCATAATAAAGCTTCAGGCCGCCATCTTGAAACAAAATAGCCGGTAGCTATCCTGAAAAGTACTTCACTAAATCGATTCAAATTTGGTATAGACATAGACGGGATCCAATCTTAACATATAGGCATAATAAAGCTTCAGTCCGCCATCTTGGAACAAAATGGCCGCTAGCTATCTTGAAAAGTACTGCACTTATTCGATTCAACTTTGGTACAGACATAGACGGGAACCAATCTTAACATATAGGCATATTAAAGCTTCAGGCTGCCATCTTGAGACAAAATGGCCGATAGCTATCCTGAAAAGTACTTCACTAAATCGATTCAAATTTGGTATAGACATAGACGGGATCCAATCTTAACATATAGGCATAATAAAGCTTCAGTCCGCCATCTTGGAACAAAATGGCCGCTAGCTATCTTGAAAAGTACTGCACTTATTCGATTCAACTTTGGTACAGACATAGACGGGAACCAATCTTAACATATAGGCATAATAAAGCTTCAGACCACCATCTTGAAACAAAATGGCCGCTAGCTATCTTGAAAAGTAGAGCACTGATTCGATTTAAATTTGGTATAGACATAGACGGGAACCAATCTTAACATATGGGTATAATAAAGCTTCAGTCCGCCATCTTGGAACAAAATGGCCGCTAGCTATCTTGAAAAGTAGTGCACTGATTCGATTCAACTTTGGTACAGACATAGACGGGAACGAATCTTAACATATAGGTATAATAAAGCTTCAGTCCGCCATCTTGAAACAAAATGGCCGCGATCTATCCTGAAAAGTACTGCACTGAATCGATTCAAATTTGGTACAGACATAGACGGAATCCAATCTTAACATATAGGTATAATAAAGCTTCAGTCTGCCATCTTGAAACAAAATGGCCGCTAGCTATCCTGAAAAGTACTGCACTTATTTGATTCAAATTTGGTATAGACATAGACGGGAACCAATCTTAACATATAGATATAATAAAGCTTCAGTCCGCCATCTTGAGACAAAATGGTCGCTAGCTATCCTGATAAGTACTGCATTAATTCGATTTAAATTTGGTATAGACATAGACGGGAACCAATCTTAAGATATAGATATAATAAAGCTTCAGTCCTGTGCCATTCTAATTCAAAAGTTTGCAGTTTCCGGTACGACGCTTATTTGCAATGACCATCAACAAAGCACAGGGACAATCACAACAAGTGTGTGGGCTAAATTTGGAAAATCCATGCTTCTCACATGGACAGCTGTATGTGGCATGCTCACGCGTCGGAAAACCTTCTGGTTTATTCGTGTACGTCCCAAAGAGAAAAACAAAAAATTTGTGTGTCCAAAAGCACTGTCTTTCTTTATGTTGCAATGCAACACATGCCGGGTACTCGCATTAAATTGCAGACCACGCGAACGAAGTCGCGGGTAATAGCTAGTTATTAATAAAATAAGGCTTCAGACATCCAATATAAATTATTTATATATTTTTAAAAATGGGACGTTTCGATTTTAAACAAAACTCATCATCAGCTAAAATATATAAAATATAAATAAACAAAATATATACAAAATAAGTAATATGAAATACCATTAACAATACAAAATAACAGAAATCAAAATATAAAATGTTTAAATATGTCAAAATAATAAATAAAAACAAAATGGAGTCAAAAGTAAAAATAACTAGATATTTTTGAAATTATTTAAAAAATTTAAAGCATATTTTAAATTGCCAAAAGCATCAGTTTAAAAATTTATTAATAATAATATTTTTGGATCCTAAATATTTTTATTATGTTAAATATTAATGGAAACTATGGTTTCCATTATTATTTAATCATGATTAACATTAATCGAGAGTAAACCAGTGATTAAAAAACTAGCCCCGTACCTATCTCTTAATAATTGAATTTGATTTAATTAACTGATGTGTTTATTAAAAAAATACTAATTAAGTAATTAAATTAATTTAAGGAATTTCAATAAATTTATTGGATTTTCGGCTTGTAACAGTTTTATTTAGAAAATAAAGTCTTGTGCCGTTTAAAGCTACAATTTTGTTATAAGTTTATTAAAACAGATCAAATTAAATGGATAAATTACAAAAATATTTTTATTTGCCTTACCTAATTACATTAAATAACAACGTTTTTGTAATCTATCCATTTAATTAGATCTTTCTTTATAAACTTGTGAAAAATGCTGGTGTAACATCGCTGTTTTCTAAATAAAACTTCTACAAGCCTGAAATACAATAAATATGTTGAAGGTCCTTAAATATACTTTACGAAGTAAAGAAATGCATCAGGCAAATAAATAAATATTAGAAGTCGGCAAAAATTGTTGACATCACAATCCTATCCGATCCGAAGTTGAGTTTAGGATCGGATCGAATTTAATCCAAACGACGGATAAAATATCCAATCCGAAACTTGGATAAAATATCCGATCTGAAAGTCGGATAAAATATCCAATCCGATAGTCGGATAAAATATCCTATTCGAAAGACGGATAAAACATCCGATCTGAAGTTCGAATAAAATATCCAATCCGAAAGCTGGGTAAAATATCCAATCTGAAGTTTGAATAAACCACCCAATCCGAAATTTTTATTCTCAGCTTTCAGATATCTACTCTGGGTAAAAAATATATAAATTCTAATTCCACTTGAAAGAAATGATAACGCTACTTAAAATCTATAAGCACTTATGTAGTTTTTCACAATAAAATTATTTATTAAATTTAATCTATAATGGTTATTTTTCTTTCGTATGTAGAACGTTACAATTGTTTAAATATAAATAAGAAAATAGATAAAAATTGTACACCAGATCAGATCATGGACCGATCAGACGTCAGAGCAAATTTTTGATCGGATTAGATTAGATTTCGGATCGGATCGCAGACTGGATTTCGGATTAGATCTAGGATTGAATTTCGAATCGGATCTTGGATTTAGTCGGATCGGATTGGATCTGATTTTGGATTTAGTTGGATCGGAACGGATCGAATATAAAATTATTTTAAAATACCGAACTCTATTAATTGTGAATAGGAATGGGCGATAAACATCGATGTTATATTTCCGATGTTCGATGTTTTCATCGATGTTACAATAAGTCATCGATGTTTTTGAATAATAAATGATATATAATTAGAGTTGGAGATTTTACTTATTCAACAGTTTTCGTTGGTTTCTCTTCTAGACACACAACGACACAATGCCATGGCCTTGGTCTTATTGTTAACTTCACATTCATACACCATTTCGTCTACGCAATAGAGAAAAAGAATAAACTGCACTACGCATTACGAGTACACACACGTTCATGTCGTTGATTTGTTTATTGAAAGTTACATACAAAAAGCAAGTGTTAATGTTCAACTGTTGGGAAAGGGTTTACAAGTTTTTCAGTCTCTGTCTCTTGCTTTACTTAAACAACCTAATACCTATGTCAATCAAATAAGAAATGCTAGATCAGTGATTTGACAGATCAGAATGCATAATTGCAAAAACATCGATGTTTTGTGTTCGATATTTTGTTTACATCGATGTCTTTCACCGATGTCAACATCGATGTATAACATCGATATTTTTGGTTCGATGTCCCATCTCTAATTATTAATTCTAATTAAGGTGAAACATGCGGCCTGAAGTTCGTTAATCAACAATTTGTTATAGCGTAAGTAGGGTTTCTTGTGGTCCTAACAAGAATGTGGATCGGTACAGAATAGTGAAAAAAGTATTGGCGCGCGTTTAAAAACTATACAAACTTGAAAATTTTCAAGAAAATTATTTTAAATCACAAGAAATATTTCTATATGACGACAACACAAAAACTAAAATTTAATAAAATATAGTATTTTATTTGATATTATAATAAAAAAAATTAAAAATTTACTTACAATTTTATTTCAATTATACATAATCATATATAAAGTATATTATTTTATAAGGAGTTAAAGTGATACGTTTTGTGCACTCGTCCATCAACTGCAAATGCGACACAAAACGTCAATTTCACTCCACATAAAATATGCTATTTTTTCTTCAAACGCCGGAATATTTACCCATTATGTCATATAATTTCTCTGCCACTCGTGAGCGGCAGGAAAACATTTTCTGCCGCAGGTGAACTAAAGAAATTCCTTGATTTTAACGAGCGTCAGGAAGAGTATTGGACAGAAAAATCTAACTTTAACTGTTTCTATAGATTCTGATATAGTATAGCTTTTTATATACAATTTTTCGCTTTCACCATTATGCCAGTTTATGCCACTTATATATCAATATATTCTAGAGTCATGACGAATTAGAAGTGTCATTTAATGAATGATTTATATGCGTAAAAATATTTGCCAATGTCTATAAATGCACCAGAAAACCGTATTTTCCGTCCCACTGAATTAATCAGGTTATTTGAACTCTTTTAAAATTTCTTACTTTCCGTGTTTCTGTGGCATATTTCTGATCGACATGCTTCTTTCTTTTCGTGAATCAACTATTTCTGGAGCAAGTTCTTGTACATAATATTTCTTTACTATTGGAAACACCCATTGAACAAACTCCTCATCAATTTTTGTTGTCTGTACTTCTATAAACTGAGGTGTCCAAATAATAAAATCTCATTCCTTTCGTCCAGTTATGAATTTTATTTTGATGAAATTTTTGATGTTAAAAATGAATCACTTTCTATAACCGTATAATTAGATACTTTTATGTTGAAAATATCGTTTATTGAAAGATAAATAATACAGTTCAATATTCCACATAATCCTGTTCCACTACTATGCTCTCCTAAAACTGAGAAAATATTTTATCATAAAAAAGTACCCATGACTTTGAATATTATAATATAACACGAAAAACAAAACTAAACATATTTCAAACCACAAATTCTGAAATATTCATTTCATGTACATAGTGTAACATTTTAAAATATATCATGAATCAAGACAGCTGTCAAAACGCCAGATCATTTTTGCACTGAGTGTACACCAAAGCCTTCTTCAATAGATTAAAATGAGAATTTTGCAAAGTAGCTTGAACAAATTCAAATTTCTAAAAAATATTTCATATATTTAATCTCATCCAAATGAACAAACAAGTAGTACTACATAATCACTAAACATTCAGCTTTTTGTTATGTGTATGAACAAGAATATTTAATCTTTATAATACAAATAAATTGAAATTGAAGTGTAGTGGAGCATGATATCAAAATTTTAGATCTAATTTTCTCAAAAATGCTAGGAACGATTTTATTTAAAAAATTCTGTATATTTAAGAACATGGTTCTCTATTACCCAGAAATTTTTTATCCTATTTGAATTTACAGTTTTCGAGAAAAAACAAAAAATACACAAAAAAGTCCTGTTTTGAGCCATTTTTCGCATATTTTATTTTTTTTCTCCAGAACTGTAAATTCAAATTGGATAAAAATTTTCTGAGTTATAGAGGACCACATTCTTAACAATACAGAATTTTTTAAATAAAATCGTTCCTAGCATTTTTGAGAAATAAATTCAAATTTTGAGTGTAATTTCTTTCAATATTTGTACACAACATTAATGGTATCTAGTTTATTACCATACTTTGAAGTTTTGGCTTCAATATTATATACAATACTTAATAAGTTTCATTCATAATAAGAATAATATTTCGTTTCAAAGAGATCAAGGCAAATCATCGTTCTGATACTAGTTTCAGAACGCATGGTTCACCTTAAAGTATAGCTAAATTGCTAAATTTTGAGTTGTCTCTTTTGAATAAATACTTTAATGAAATTTGTTACATAAGACGTACAAATAATTAAGTTTATGCCGCAGCACCTGCACGGTTACTGTAAAATTTCCCCTTGCATTGTTATGAAATAG
Source organism: Pterostichus madidus (assembly GCA_911728475.2). Lineage (NCBI taxonomy): Eukaryota > Metazoa > Arthropoda > Insecta > Coleoptera > Carabidae > Pterostichus > Pterostichus madidus. The sequence continues at coordinate 20,491,554 of OU452302.1, forward strand.
TCCCTTTACTTGATTTCAAGATGTATTACCTGCAATAGTATAAATACTCGTACCAGTTTTTAATTTGTTAGTGTAGTACTGACGATGACTGCATGGCACATTTAGGCTGCATGGCACATATATATATATATATATATATTTAGAGTGTCCCTTAATATGGGTAAAAAAATGTTTTTCTCTCCTCACCCCCTTAAATCGTCTCCAAATGTGTAAAAAAAATGCTAAAAATACGCCCACATTTTTACTCGTTGGTTTAATGACCCCCCTAAGCCCATTTGTATTTTGATAATCGAACTTATGAATGAATATTTTTAATAAATTAGTTTTTTACTAAATAACGCCACAAAAAAAATTGTAAAGATATTTCACGTCATAGGATTTTGGGCTCGTCAAAATCAAATCTGAAGTCAAAATGAGTCTTCAACTATTTGTAGGTGGCGCTGCTCTGCGAGTTTACAATTTTCAGGATAAAATTTGCATTACTATAAAATATATGGAATTATTAATTAATTCGGAAAATATTCATTTTTTGTCATAGTGGCGCCATCTGAAAATGATTAAAACTCAAATTTGACCTCAGATTTGAATTCAGCGACGTGAAATACCTTTACAATTTTTTTTGTGGCGTTATTTAGTGAAAAACTAATTTATTGAAAATATTCATTCATAAGTTCGATTATCAAAATACAAATGGACTTAGGGGGGTCATTAAACCAACGAGTAAAAATGTGAGAGTATTTTTAGCATTTTTTTTGACACATTTGGAGACGATTTAAGGGGTGAGAAGAGAAAAACATTTTTTTACCCATATTAAGGGACACCCGTTTATATATATATATATATATATTTATTTAAATTGTACAAGGAAAGAATATTGTGTTGTGTATAAGCATTTATCTTCACGTAGCTCTAAAACTGTATATTAATTATTGCTAAAGGTTTTTTTTTTACATAATTCTTATAAGAAAAATAAGAGGAAAAATGTTTCCTAACTTTGTCTAAGTTCCACAATAATACAGCAACTGTTCAACTCTTAACCATAGACGCGTTTCGCTCTAGTGGAGCTCATCAGTATGGTGCCACCCACTATTCAACTAGACCAACTAGGGACTAGTGAACAGTGGTAACGACAGAATTGAACTGACAAAGTAAAAACCTTCTAAACTTGGCATGATGACCTGAGAGGTACAGAGAACCATGCAGTGCCATCTACCGGATTGTTTAATAATTTTATAGTTACAGGTTTATTTCTAGCATAAAAGTACCTAGTTAGAAAGTATAAAAACTACAAAGTGTTAATTTCTATAATTTAAATCTAAACATTCACCCCTCATTAAACGAATAAACATGTCGTAATTTTAAAAAACCGTTAACTGTCCGCAACAGGCACACAAAGTACATTAATTACCCGAAGAAGGCAGCGACAGCGTAGAGCGTACACCGTACAGTTCTGCCAAAACAGGTTGGCGGTCCTTGCTTCTCTGCTGGAACCAGATGTCATTTATGAACGAACAGTCGCAGAGACGAAACAGAACACGTGCTAGCACCGAGTGCGTCACACGTGCAAAATTAATCCGTCACCACGCTACCGACACTGTATCTATTTGACTTTGTTCGTATAAGTCATGTCTTTCCAATTAATCTCCCATTTTGACATCGATTTGGCTGAAATACGATGCATTAATTTCTGGATTTTGGTCTAATTGTTCTCGCTATGAATAGAATATTATGCAAAGGATTATAAGCATTTATATATTTTATACGAATTATACAAAAAGATGTTATTTGACAATAGTTATTTACGGTATAAGTGGGATAAGAGCATCATAAGGTACGTGTGTGAAATTTGCACGAGGCGACAGCCGAGTTGTTTAATCACACAAGTATTTTAATGATGCATTATCACACGTACATCGTACAAGATTTTATCTGCGACCACGAAATAAATTAAAATTAAAACATAAATATTTTGAAGTGACAGTTCCCATAATTATTTGACATTTAAAATTTTTAACTAAAACCATGTAACTATCATTTTGAGTGCGATAAGCATTTTATTAAAGCACTAGTGCGTAATATTTCCTAAAATCCACTAGTGCCTTAATAAAGTACTTATCTCCCTCAAAATTTATGTGATAAGTGTCACTTATCACACGGTCGTAGATATTTATAAAATTCATATTTGGTATTTTATAATTTATGATATCTCAAATACAATAATAAATCTAAAACTACTTTAAATTTTAATCTAAAAGTAAAAAATCGTATCTCATAATATACCTAACAAGAGCTGCGTACATTATATTTCTACGATCGAGTTTTAACTAATAATACTGTAACTTTTCCATCTTCTCTAGAAATGTGTAGGTTTTAAAATAAAATGTATTTATTCAATAAATGAAAAATAATTATAAAGAAAAATTATTTAAAATAATTAATACTTTAACACAAATTAAACACTATTTAGGAATACACGTAGACTAATGTTATTTACATCAAGTTCATAAGAACTAGTACTTATTATCACTGTTTATTTATCTCACTGATGCTGGGTTGTTTGAAAGTTTTATCGGTTCATTAGTTACTAACGGTTCAATAAATTTCAGAAAATCGCTATTGATACTGTTGCTAGATAAACAATTCTTTAACTAAAGAGCTCTTTATTTTTTTTTGCAACCCAGCATATCTCTGAAGTATATTGTCAACTCTTTACAATCAACTACTGTTCCTCAAGCAATTCAGCGCCCGATTTTATACAAAAGTCCGACTCGATCTTTGCAGAACGTCCCAGAATCCTCCCACAGCCGCACGTCCGGACCAGCGCGCTATGATTCATAGCGCGCACGTCAGACGCGCAAACCTCGAGAAGATTCCGGAACGTTCTCGATCCGATGACACATGCATTGATTATATTCGTTACAATACTAAATTTACCTAATACATTTCAAAAGTTGTTACATTTATTTTGTATGTAACTTTGTAAAGTTTGTTTCATAGCAACTATTTTATTGTTTTTTTTGCAGGCATGCAAAATATAATCACTTTTTTAATTAAAAATGACTAAACATTAATTCATTGTATAAACAATCGTATAAAAATTATGTTCTTAGTGCAGTTGCGAGACAAGGCGAGGGTTAGTTTCGTGTCAGCCTCAACTTTGTCTCAAGTATCATGGTCTCGACCATCTAAGATTCATCTAGTCTTTTAGCTATTAACAAAAACTATATCAACTTGTACTTGTAAAAATGTCTAATTAATTTTTCACAAGTTTATGCTCAATTTAATGCTTTTCTTGGCAAAATCTTTCGATTTTTAATTACTTTATTACAAAAAACTGTGCTTATCTATTCACTATCTAGTTATCACTATTGATTTACATTTAAGAAATAGGATTTTCTAAAATTCTTTTTAAAGAAACTACTATTTCTTCTTTTTTCATAGCGAAATTTGTCTTCAGAATGGGATCGTAAAAATCATAGCGTGTCATTTAAAATTCTTTAGTAGTTTACCTTTCTATCAATAATTCTGCACAATTTAAATAACAACAGATGACGTTACTATAACAACTTTTTGTGAGTTCTTAATTTAATTAGCTTGATTTGAATTAGTTTATGCTTGTTTTCTTGACGTTGACTTTGTTTCCAACCGTTAAGCACAAGTAATTGACTAAAGAATGTTAATATTTTTTCAACATTTTTCTTTGTTACAACGTACTATATTATTATTTTATTTATCATTATTTAGTTATTTTGTCTTATGCCTGTTGTAAGTACAAACATATCTTATTATTGTACTCTATCACGTTTTTATTTATCAATGTTTGAAAATGGTCCACAATAAGGCCGAAACTTTTAAGCTATTACTTAATTATTCTCCACAAATAAAATATTAATTCTTTTAATATTTGTGTATGAAAATATGAAACAAGTAACTCTCTGCCCTGTATCTGAAAACTCGATATTCATTTTGTGTAACCATAACACATTATAGCCTCTGAATAATACTCAAAGATATTAAATGAAATTTTAAAAATGTGTACCTATAAAATATTTTCTAAATCATTAATTGCATTGTTATAGTTTGTATCCCAGAGCAGGGTTTCATAAATAAATAAATAAATATATATATATATATATATATATATATATATATATATATATATATCGTATATAAGAAGTATAAGTAGTTTTCACCCCTGCATTAGTTCTTCATACGAAACTTTACTAATTTAGAAAATTACTTATAAATTGATTAATTCTTCTTCTAATTCGATACTAAATCGTATAATGATTTATTTAACATTAAGAAATATATATTACCTTTTTTCATTTCGTTCATTCAAAAAAAATATTTCAATATAACTGAGTGCGTTGGCGGTAACATATCTTTTATCATACAATCAATCTTGTATAAAATACGGTCCAGCTTCCAGCAAGTGAAACTACATAAGAGCAACGTGGACTTTTTTTAATAAATTCATATTTTTCGCTGTCATCCCTCTGCAACGCGCATCGTTCTCTCGCCCTCATCTCTCGATAATAATGTCGTTTATCAGTTAGTGCGTCACCAGCAGCAAATCACTTCCTTATATTATTTTCCTTGTCACTTATTTTCGAGATCCCGGCTTTATTTTTAATAGAAGAGGCGATGGTAACCTTAGAATAAAATTATGTGACCCACTTATAAAATATAAAAGATAATTTAATAAAGTTCAGCTGGAAATATGAAGACAAAATAAGTCTTTGGAATTTTTGAAAGGAAAATATTTTTGTAATGGGAGAAGCTGCAAATATATCTACCTTGTAACTGTGCTGTCTAAGGCTGTATCTATTTATTACCAATATGCAAAATCTACTTTATATTATTAGATTAATCATTAAATTCCTTAGCCCCCAGAATATACGCTCAATAGATAAACTCAAGTTACATGAATCAACATTTCAAAAAGAGAACAAGAAAAGATTTTGTATTTACATTGTAACTTAAAAAAGAGTAGAATTTCAATAAAAAAATATGTCAAAAAATATTAAAAAGATGAATGGTTAATTAATATCATTCAAATAAAAGTATAATACATCTGCTCATTGAGCCCTGTAATAGGAAATTCTAAGAAATTTTATGACAATCTCAAATAACCCACGCGTGGAATTACAGTGAAATTACCTATCATTAACCATGCATAGTAATTACCTATTATACATATATATATATATATATATATATATTCATATTCAGAAAATCGGATTTTATTTGCGATAACTTTTATTGCACATTTGGTATCCATAGTTTGACCAGGACTATAATGTTTACTTACCATCCACCGTGGACAGTAAGTAAATTTTATAGATCAAGGTCCTGTTTATTTTGACAACAATTTGACAGCTGTTAATTTTGAAACCTATTTTTCTTCTTCTATTTGTTCAGGTATTGTAAAAATAGCTTATTAACTTCGAACAGTAAGTGATTTTTTAGTTCGCGAATGTTTAGGGAATCTCGACCCTATGGGCCTCGATTTCCCAAACTACGTTCTTGGCCTAACAACTGTCACGTACAGTACATGATACTTAATATACTATTGCGAACTAAGTGCGATAATATTTTAGTTTCATACAATACCAACATTGCTTTGTTTGCTTTTCTGATTAAATTACTAGATTAGTACATTAGTATATTACGATTTTTTTATTTGACATTTTCACAAAACAATATTAACTTACTTATCAGATAAAAATGATTTACTAATATTATTTTATTGCAGTAGTTTCCAATCTCGTTTTAATAATATATACTTTTCTTTTCGATAAATTGCTTACCAATAAATCATCTTTCCGTAATCTCGAAAGAACCCCACTATACTTCTTGATTTTATTATAAATATTTTTAAAATATGTAAGGTGAATTTCATTTACACATGATTTTCGAATAAAATTACAATTCCAATTTATACTTTTGTAGAATATATCATAATTGTTATGTATATGAGAAAAATCAAAACAAATTTCCTTGTGTGTTTAGATATTTGACTTGACAATTTTATTAAGTTAAGTTAAATTCAAAATTTTAAAAGAGATCCTTTCGGTCTTTTGTTTGGGACTATTATCAAGTCTAAATAGAGTAAATTATAATAACTGAACACAGTTCAGAGCCAATGTACATAATTACATATAATAACAAATTTTGTTTACACCTTTTATAAAACAAACAAAATACCGAAACGTCATCTTTAAGAATTTTGAATTCAACTTAAATAAATAAAATTGTCAATTCAAGTATCTAAAAACACAAGGATCATTGTTTTATTTTTCTCACATTTTTCCGGCAATACTGTAGTATAGAAAGCGTTACGTTATTCGGATCCGGAGTTCCCGAATTCAAATCCTACTTAAGCTAAAAATATATAAACTATCACACCGCGACTCGTTGAGTCCAGACCCTGTACTGTAATTGGGATTAAGTTCCTGTTATATAGATTAGGATAAAATAAAATAAAAATAAATAAATAAATATATCATCACGCCTTTTACCCATTATTGGGTGTGGCACTCTGCCGAAGCATATCTCGGTAAGTTATACATTTATGCGCGGGGAAGTGCGGTTACCAGCCGTCAAACCACGGCCTCCAAAGATGCTAGTGTTGTGGGGGCCACAGGGGTTCTTATGATCTACAGGCCAACTCGATACCACAGATACCATTTCGGCTCAATAAAATTCAACTTTTTGAAAATAATTACTGTAATGCATAAAAACTTCAGTATATGATAGCACACGGTTATTGAATAAATGGAGAAATTTATCTTAGTTACTCATTATATGTACCAGTCAATTTTTATTTTGTTGATTCAGCGAGATGTCAATAATGTTTTTCCACACTGTTTTATTTCAAGTAGATAGTCATTGCTTATATACATAATTCATATATATATATATATATATATATATATATATATATATTTGTTATTAAACATTTGCAATCTAGACATCTCTGTGTATCTCATCAGTCTCTAGGCCACCTTACACTAATAACTCTGGGAAAATGTTTGCTGATTGTAATTATTTAAGAACAGAGATGTTTGAGCGATTTCTTCTCTATTTTCTGTAACAATTGTATTAATTTTAATTTTAAAAATACATTTTTGGTTTATACTCGTAGTTCTGGTTTACTGTTTTGAATTTTTTATATATTAATCTACGTAATAAAATAATTATACCCAAATTTTTTATTTTTTTTTAAAACTTGTATTAAGCATGATAAAAATATGTAAACTTTCGAAACAAATGAATATGACGTATTTGCATCTTAGCTTAAAGAGAGACAGATAAGACAGATATAAATAACACGTAACTTGTCGTTGTCAGTAGAATCCTCAGACAAAACATAACTAGACGGATAACATCGGCGTTTGTTGTGAGTCAGAAAGGGATAGAATAACTGGTGGGTGAGGCGGGTGCGCGGCAAGGAGCAACTTGCATAACATCAAAGTGTACTCGCTCCTTGCCGCACATCCGGCGGATCTTATTCCATTCCTCTCTGCTTCACAACACTGCATTGACTTGAATACGGCATAATTCGTCTAGTATTATACGTCATTGGTAGAATCGTAGAATGCTGAAAGCTTATTTCTTCTTCGTCTTCTTGAGCACCGACAAACGTTTCAGACAAAGCTCTGTGATTGGCTTAATGCAACTACGTCATTGCAATATGGCAGTGCGAACGTTTTAAATTATTCAACTTTAACTTTCATATTTCAGCAATAAAGATATAATTTAATATTGTATTAAATATGATGTACGGTCAAGAATTTATTTTAATAAATATATATTAAAAAGCTCTACCACTTGAATCCCCCATTAGGGTTGTTGATTTTTCGAATATTCGAGACTTCGAATGTTCGGATTTATTGAACCTTCGAATTTAGATTCGAACATTCGAATTATTGAATATTCCAAATTTTCGAATTTTTTAATATTCCGAATTTTCGAATTTTTGAATATTTCGAATTTTTTAATATTCCGAATTTTCGAATTATCGAATTATTCTATCCGATGTTGTGAATCTGGATCCTAACGTGAACACGGCATGTTGATATAAATTATTTTCAGAATAAACTCATTTGCAGAATTTTGTATTAATTCATAAGTAATGATTATTTTATTATTATTTGCCAAATTAATTCAATTTAGACTTAAAATTTTGTTACACTGTCAAAAACGTTTTAATTAAGACATTTTTGTATCATTTTTATACACATTTTAAAACGTTTTACTAAAAGTCTGTAGCATTTAGATCGGCGGTATGAGAATAGATGTCTTAATTAAGATGCATAAACTTGCAGAGTTTTTGCAGAATACTTCGCTGAGTTTTAGGATTCTGCTGTAGCAGTAACGTAGTCAGAAATTTCCAGTGGGAAGAGATTTACAATTTTGAAACAATAATCGCTTAACTCTTTAGATGTTATGATACACACTTGCACTATATGATACGCATCATTGTTAAATTTTAGTTGAAGATATAAAGAGAAATTTAAATAGGCAAAGTAGCACTTTAGAGAATAAAACTGATAATTTCTATCTCTGGGAAAGAAAGTAATTTTTTCGTATTATCTGCCAAATTTAATATTGTAAAATTAAAAACAATTGAAGAACAAATGAGTGAATTATAATATAATGTAGCTAACTTTTTTTTTTAATGGAACACCATATTGGAAATAATACTATCATTTTATTTGCTTAAATTACAATTGATTCTTATGTAAACTTTAACTATCTCTTTTAACAATAGCCTTAGCAAAATAGTGATAATAGACTTTTTTCTTAAAAGGATATTATTTCGACTTACTACTTTCACAGAGTAGTTAGTGTACGGAGTCCGGTACACAGTTGAACAAATTATTATATTCGTCCAGATAAAGTAAAATTACAATCAGTGTTGGTGATATTTCCATATAATTATTAGTATCGTTATTTTAATCAGTATCACTTTATACTAACTGAGACATTGCCTCGGATATTTCTTTGCCAGTGTTCAAATGAAATGAACAAGTCTGACCCGAACGGTACCTGACCGGAACGGTACCTGGCCCGAACTGAACCAACCCGACTTGAACGGTACCGACCCGAAATGAACCAACCCGACCTGAACGGTTTCAACCCGAAATGAACCAACCCGACCTGAACGGTATCGACCCGAAATGAACTGTCTCGACCCGAACCCGACCCGAAGTGAAAAAATCTTTGTTTACCTAAACAAAAACTAATATCAATTTTAAATGGCACGAGAAATACACCTATGGCTATAGTCTCACCACGCCAGAAATGATTACTTACGTGTTGACGTCTGGTAAACACCCGCACGGTAACATATCATTAGTTTTTAAATTATAACTACGTATTTAATGAACCTGTTTCAGTAAATATTATAATACAATAACTGTTTTTGAAACTAAAATTTTGCCTTCTATCAGTAAAAATGAGTTTAAAGGGTAAATGTACGGTCAACCTCGCAAGAAATTAAAGCAGGGACGTGTTTCAAGTATAGCAATTAAGCTTGAAGCCAAATCAGTATTACCATTTAAAATTTTATTTATTTGTATAATTCTTTTTAAATCCAGCGTTATTTTTATTTCTCTATTACATACTTTCTTATCTGTTTTTCACACAAACGAACTATACTTCGCTTCAAAATGGGCTGGAATTATAAATCAGTCCTTCAAACATAGTATTCCAGTGGCGTGTCAATAAATTGTTGTTTGTTGATGATTCTCAAAAGAACTGAATTCTATAGAGATCGACCGTTTCAGCTCCCAATTATTTTTTAGAGATCAGCTGAAGTCACTTTATATTAAAATAAATATATAATTTATATATAATTTTAAATCGATATTCTTTTTCAAAGAACTCTTGATTTTACTTTTTCATTTTAGAGAGGTTTGAAATTTGAATGAACATCTGGTTGTCGTTTATTATCCCGTTATAGCCATTGTTATTATTTCAAGTATAATTCGCAATTCCGACAATATACCTGGGAATGGGAAAATTCTTTGATAGAACATAGAAGGATACCTGGTACCAAAATTATAAATTACACTTCCACCGTATTTGGTCATCTGGATGACATAAAATTTTATAATAATCTCTTCTTGCATGAATTGTGTCATATGAACTGCCGTTCGCACGATTATAGAGATGAACCAACCCGACCAGACACGAACCCGATCCGAACCCGAGCCGAACCCGGAACTGAGAGAACTCGTACTGAACCAGCCCGACTCGACCGGAACCAACCCGACGTGAACGGTACCTGACCCGAACTGAACCAACCCGGCTCGAAATGAACCAACCCGAGCTGAACGGTACCTGAACTGTACCGACCCGAACCCGACCCGACCCGAACTTATCCAGCCCGACCCGAACTGAACCAACCCGACGTGAACGGTACCTGACCCGAACCCGACCCGAACTTTATATTTGGATATAAAATCGACCCGAAACCCGACGGTGGTTCGGGTCGGGTCGGGTCGGGTTTCGGGTTCGGGTTGAAATGCGCATCTCTATAAGGTACACTAAAAACGAAAAGAAATGTAGGTAAATCGGAATAAAATTTATATTTTTTGCTTTATTTATTTGCACATAAAGCTATATTGTTTATTCTCAATGGAAGGAGATCACCATACCCCATACTTCCTTAGATAAAACTTTCATATTGCTTCCAAAGATGGTACGAAACAAACATAAAATACTTGATTATATAAGTATGTTGCAAATGTCATTATTTAACGTTTATGCTACCGTCTTATGACATTATAAAAAAAACGTCGGAAAAACAAACATTAAATCATAAGTTTATATTTGTATCTCAGAAATGTACTACAAATTATGTTTAAATGCAGTAATGAATTTTTCTGGAAGTTTTTTTTATTATTATTATTTGAATCTTCTTCTTTTTTCGATATTTCGAATTAATTTAAAGTATTACGATTAAATCGGTTTTCGAATCAATCTAGCATCCATCAACTTGGTTCTGACATTGATTTTCGATTCATTAAAATGAGTGCCATGAAGAAAATCAATTGTATATTGAGCAATAATAGTTTTTATGGTAGTTTAGATGAATATTCTACTGATGTTCTTTCAGTCGAGTGCTGTCTGTTCTACCTGTTAGTCCAATGTAGATTTTTTTTTCACATTTCTCGTTAACGATTTGTTTCACGATTCCAATACTTCCTTATACTATGTATAAGAAAGAAAAAGCAGGGTAAAACTTGCGTTTCTTAATTAACAAACAAGAGGTCATGCCTAACTTCAACTTATATATAAAAAAATACAATTGTGTCTGAGTGGTTCGGATTTTACTATAAGCTGTAGGTAGTGTTACTATATTTGTTAATATTACAACTGAAAAAAATTGAGATACCGAGGCAATAATAGTTAAAAAGTCAGATTTTATTATTTTATATTAATTTGAGCATGTTTTCTCTAAAACACATTCATTAGTATTGTTTTTTTTCGTGAATTTAATTTGATCAAAAATTATAAATTGCAGAATAAGCGAAAAAGCATAGAGTCCCGGATATTTTTAAAACTAATTTTGATAAAGCGGAATATTCGGTAATCCTGAATCATTTTACTAGGTCACAGGAATTTTGAGGCCTCAAATCGGAACAATACCGGAAAAATTAAATGTTCGGAGACCAAAGCTGTAAACCGCCTGCAATTAGAATTAAGTTTCTGTTATGCAAAGTAACAAATAAATAAAAATAAGCGATTTAGAAATATTGGCGAAACTTTCTTCCACATTTTCAGAGAATTTTTTTATATTTTAATTTTCATAATGCTAAATGTAATTTACTTCATTATGTAAATGTGAACATATCTACATAGAATAGAGCAAAATATGTGATACGTAATATAGGTTGCAAAAGCAAAAGCAGTAGTACCTGTGCCATCAATTCAAATGATTTTTGTATCGTATTCTATCTTGAAGCAGTATTGGGTAAATATACTGAAAACAAAATTACAAAACTGCAATAAAGCTAAAAAATCACGTTTCTAAGTCTGAATTAATTCTATTTTACAGCTAAATTAAATTGATGCAGGATAATAAATAACAATAGAAATAAAGTGCACAAAAATCAGACAGTACAAATAATGATAATTCTTTGTAAAGTACTACCAAATGTAGTAGTATGAGTGTTCAGCTTAATTTAATTAATTTAAATAAATAAATTGCCAATATTAAAATCAGGGACACCAATATGAACAACAAACTACGAATGAATGCAGCAAAAATAATTTATCGTTCAACAGCAAATTGCTTTTAATATTTGCATCGAACTGAAGAGCACTGATAAATTTCATCGTCGTGAACTTGCATGCAGTATGGCGCACTAAATGTGCATTTACATGAAAATGGTCTCATTTAAAATAGATTTACGCATGCGTTGGGATGTCATTCTCAGCTGTTCAAACATGTTGAGATGGTCTGTGTCCTCGATGCATAGAAGTTAGAGGACGTCGACATCGACATGTTTCTGAAGGAAATTTATAGAAGTGATCACTTTTTGATATATTCTACTAACGTTCTACCAGTTCTACATTTGCGTTGCTCTTCGTCGTCATTCGCAGATCGCAAACTGTGGAGTTCTTGAGTAGCATCCAGATAAATCTGTCCCTTTCACAAAAAAATATCTATAATGAAATTTGTGTACATTTTGACGATACGTGATTTTCAGAGAGAAAAAGTTTAACCTATTTCAATTCCATATTATTGTCAATTCAATTAATGCATTATAAATTTCTTATAATTATACTTACTCTTAATATATATAGTATATTAACAGATAGTCGTATTTTATCAATCATATTCATATGTATATTGTTTTTACAGAACGTAAGTACGAATGAGTATGTAGATACCTCTAAAATATAATGGGGGATTCAAGTGGTAAAGCTTTTTAATATATATTTATTAAAATAAATTCTTGACCGTACATCATATTTAATACAATATAAAATCATAGCATAAATGATATCTTTATTGCTGAAATATGAAAGTTAAAGTTGAATAATTCAAATCGCTCATTTGTATTTCGCACTGCCATATTGCAATTACGTAGTTGCATTAAGCCAATCACAGAACTTTGTCTGAAACGTTTGTCGGTGCTCAATTTTATTGAGAGGAAGTCGAAGAAGAAATAAGCATTCAGCATTCTACGATTCTACCAATGACGTATAATACTAGACGAATTATGCCGTATTCAAGTCAATGCAGTGTTGTGGAGCAGAAAGGGATGGAATAACTTTTGGGTCCGCCGGGTGCGCGGCAAGGAGCGAGTACACTTTGATGTTATGCAAGTTGAAAAAAGTCTTGAAAGGCCCATTGTTATGTACGTCATAGGTATGTATAAATAGTTATTTATGTACATATACAGGATGTTCAATTTAGTTGTGCCACCATTGCTATCGCGAGAACTATAAGAGCTACAAGGGTGGTTAAATTAGCAAAGAAATACCATTTTATAAGTCTATTAGAAAACTATTAACAATTTTTTTTTCGACCAGTGGTTCTCAAAATACGAGGTTCAACTTTCTTATTTTAAATGGAAACCTACTTTTTTATTTGCTTGTTCGACTCATTATTTTTTTCCTGAATTCAACGACTATACGAGGTCGGGCTATTAAATAACGAGACTGTTTATGAAAAAGAGTTTTATTTTAAAAATGATTCTATAATCGAATGCTCCCCTTCAATGTACTCTCCTCCCCTAGCACACCGTTCCATTCGTTTTTTCCATTGGTCAAAGCAATGATGGAAGTCTTCTTTTGTAAGAGCATTTAGGAGCTCCGCCGATTTTCGCTTCATCTCTTCTATCGACTCGAACCGGGTTCCTTTTAAGGCAGACTTGATCTTCGGAAACAGAAAAAAGTCACAGCGCGTTATGAGCAGGTGCATTGTTCTGGTGCAAAAAACTTTCAAATAGTAAGTTTGGTTTACAGTTTATGTCGAAAAGAACGATTAGCATGGCTTTAAATTTTGATTTCGACATCCTTGCTTTTTTCATTCTTGGAGATGCAGGAGTTTTCCAGGACGAGTTTTTGGTCAGGGGTCAAATTTTTTGGGACCAACTTTCTTCATGTTCAATTGATCATGTAAAATTTTTCTAAAAGTTTCTTTATCGGCGTTTACAGTCTCAGCAATCATCTGAATGCTCATACGACGATCTTCGCGCACAATTTAATTGATTTTGGTCACTGTTTGCGGATTTGAAACAGAGACAGATCGACCTAGACGTTGTCATCTTCGGTGCTCTCTCGGGCTTCGGAAAACCGTTTATACCATTGGAAAACACGCGCACGAGATAGAGAAATCTCACCATAGGCCTCTTTCAACAACTTATAGCACTCAGTCAGAGTTTTTTTTTAATTTAACGAGAAATTTCACATTGATCCGTTGCTCGTGTTTTTCGTCACACATTGTTATCGGTACGAGAAAAAAACACGTTCGTTTCTAAAATAGTACTACAGAGACAAAAACGTATTTTCGTACCGGAATAGTAGACACTTCCAGCTATCCAATGCTGCAATTGTTTGCCCCCCTATCCCTCTAGGACGCCTTCTGCGCGCGCAGTATCGTTATTTAATAGCCAGATCTTCACATTACAAAATTTTGGACAAAAATGTAATTAAAATCGCATAGGAATCAGTATGCTATGACAGAAGCAAATGACTAACAAAATTAATTAATTTATTAATTCTCAAAATATTTGTATCGACGTATAATAATGGATCAATCAAACAAAAATATTATAATTTGTTCATTTGTTCCTGTCATAGCACGCTGATTCTATGCGATTTTAATTAAATTAATATCAATTTAATTTGCATTTTTGTCAAAAATTTTGTATTGTACTATTAAACTTTTTAGTCGTTTAATTCAGAAAAAAATACTGTATCGAATAAGCAAATAAAAGAAAAATAGGTTCCCATTTAAAATAAGTACGTTGTACCCCGTATTTTGAGAACCACTGGTCGAAAAAAAAATTGTTAATAGTTTTGTAATACACTTAGAAAATGGTATTTCTTTGCTAATTTAATCAGCCTTGCAGATCTTATAGTTCTCGAAATAGCAATGGTGGCACAACTAAATTGAATACCCTGTATAGTGTATTATGAAAATCTTTATGCCCTCCAAGGGCGAAGCATACAAGGCCAAGAACCTCTGGCCGTAGAATTTGTAAGTCGATCGAGTGGTATAAACATCAAGTTATGCCGTGGTGTATGCAATATGTTATGTCTTACTAGTATTTTTTAGAAAATAACCCAAATAATAATGAATTACCTGGCAACACTGTAGAAAAAATTTAAGTTCTTGTAAGTATTACCATAGTAACGTCACTCTGAATACCCACTAGCGCCTATTAAAATCATATGATACCCTGAGGCATTATGAACTAAATAATGTACCTTGTGTTCATGGTATCAATAAACAATAATGAACTAGGAAAACATACGAAAATATTAAAAATAATTGAACAGAACCGATCTTGTGAAACGCCTCATGAACCGTACCAAAATTGTATTACGTTAAACCGGAACAATAACTAAACCGAAAAAATTATGATGAATCGTGAATCGAAACTGAACCGATTTGCAATCCTATTTCTAATACGAGGTAAATAAATATACCAACATAACTATGTCTAAAAAATATTTTGATTACAGTCAGTATTTTGATCGTTTATGTAGGATACATTTTAGTAACATAAAAAGAAAAGATTATTTTCATAGCAAATATTACTTTTTATGTGCTTTTCATTTTTCTTCTACTCAATTTTCTTCAAATTGTTTTAAGTTTATTATTTATTTTTATTTTCTTTTTCATATTTGATGTATTCATTATATATATATATATATATATATATATATATATATATATATATATATATATATATATATATATATATATATATATATATATATATATTCAAAGGAGACAATACGATATTATATTAAATATTTTGTGATTTTTATCATATTTTATCTAAAAATCATAACAATTTTATTTTTAATACATCTTCGAACAAATATCAGGGGTTCCTTTTTATTATGGATTCCATGATATAATTATTGTATATAATATATATATATATATATATATATATATATATATATAAAAAAAACTGTCTGATCTATATATATATAATTTATATGAAACAGAACTGTTGAAATATGAAATGTTACTACAAGTGAAATATACTACCCAAATACTTATATTAGTTATAAATGAAATGAATACTAAAAATTTCGTACAGTCGTTATACACGTTTTCATTTGAACTGCTACACTCTTATGTAATGCTATATCAACTTAACAACTGCAAGTATTAGAGCGAGATATAATTTGATATTTAATAATATTTTTGAATCTTAGTAAGCGGATTGAAATGTTGGTGGTAAATTTATTATTTTAAATAAATAGGCAATGAAAATTAGTACTCACGCTCTAATTACCAGTTCATTTTGATTAATCGAGAAACTTTAATTAAAAGTAAATGACAAGATAATTGATTAGATTTCTCGTTTTATAAATTGCGTTTACCCTCAAATATGTTATTGAACATGGCTACACTTTATCAAATTCAAAGCAGAACATATTTTAATCTTATTAAATTTACCATTTCTGTGCATTCAATTTTCCAGTATTTCAAGATCGTTAAAATTAAATTCTTGATAGTAATAATAACACCAATAATTTAATGTAAAAGCATTTGTTACAACACAAAATTGCAGCGGATGACTGCATTCGTATATGAAGCATTGAGCGATCACTAAAGTTTTAAACCTCTTAACCCAATTGCATTCAAAGTGGAATTCTCTTAATACAGTTCATTAATTTAGTTACGACAAGCGCAGGGGTTGAACTGACCATAGTGTAACCCACTCGTCGTCTATGTCTTGTGCCTGTCCTGAGACCTGAGGTCAGCTGACAGTGACGACACAATACTTGCAGGAAAATTACTTAAAGCTGCCCCCATTATATCGAGTAATGGAATTGAGCAATACAAAAGGCACAATTTTAACACCCACATTCTCTACGTTGAAGTTGGAATTCTATCAGCGTAAGTGAATTTGCAATATTAAAATAAAAGAAAAGAAAATTATTTATAATTAAACACCCTAACTTAAGTGAATACGAAGGTGCGATCCTGCTATGGATATTTTATTTTATTAATGAATTATAAATATATTCTACCTATGACAACTTTTCTTTCATCTGTTAGTAATTTAGTTGAAAATAACTACAAAATTTCAAAATGTTCCATTTAAGTGTGCCACCATTGCTATCTCGAGAACTATAAGAGCTACGAGATTGAAATGAGTAAAACAATTTTTTTACCAGTGGTTCTCAAAATACGGGGTGCAACTTTCTTATTATGAATGGAAACCTATTTTTTTTATTTGCTTATTCGATTTAGTATTTTTTTCTGAATTTAATGACTACAAAGTTTAATACCCTCACATTACAAAATTTTTGATAAAAAATGATATTAGTTTAATTTAAATCGCATAGGAATCAGCGTTCTATGACCAAAATTAATGACTAATAAAATTTTTTTTATTCATTGCAATAGTCTTGTAAAATGGTGGTTCTCTGCTAATTTAACCAATCTCGTAGCTTTTATAGTTCTCGAGATAGTAATGGTGGCACACTTACATAAATGGAACACTTTGTATACTATGAAAAAATAAAATGAAATAATTTTTTACTTGAATTCAATCTTTTTTACAATAGCGCGAATCAACCATTTTATTTTTACTTAATTTTTTTTATTTTTTATTATTTTTAATGTATACCAAGATGTTACTTTTTTATCATTAGACATACAAGTGTTATTATTTTTAATTTCTGACTTCACCTCCTGATGATGACCCATGTGAGGTTCGAAACCGGTTAAGTGAATTTTCAACAATAAATTTCGTAAAAATTATTTCATTTTATTATTTCATAACTGTTACAGTCAAGAAGCTTACTTATTATTACTATACGAGGTGTGGCAATTAAATAACGTCAACTGTTTAGGGTAAAGGGTCTTTCGAATGCAGTACCTCTCGCTTCTGTAAACAAATCCGTATAGCCGTAGCGTTCGTTCTCATTAGAGCAGATTCTGTTTCGGCAGAAAAATGTTAAGTGCAATATTAGAGCAACGAATTGTTGTGAAATTTTACACGGAACTTGGAAAAACTGCTACTGAAACTTATAATTTATTGAAAAAACGATCCGAAATGTGGAAGGACAAGTCATCAAGACAATGCGCCGGCTCATTCCGCAATGTCTGTCGAAAGGTTTCTAACCAAGTACAGCATTCCAGTATTGGATCATCCGCCTTATTCGCCGGACCTTACACCATGCGACTTCTATTTGTTTCCTAAGGTGAAATCTGTTTTAAAAGGAACAAGATTTGAGTCCGTTGAAGCTGTGAAAGAGAAAGCGGCACGCATCCTGAACAATGGAAGATTCGCATGGAGCGTTGTAGAGATAGAGGATGGGTATATATTGAAGATGATAATAAATAAATAGGTATGGAAATCAAAATAAAATGATAAAGCAGCCCCAGTCTCGTTATTTAATAGCCATATTTCGTATACTATATTACACCACGTTTAAAATAAATTAATATTTTTGTTGGTACCTACACAAAATTACACATTAGCAATATTGTGATATTTTTAAATAGAAATTTATAAATAATAAGTTCGTCTTCTTTGAACGTCAACTTAAATAGGTACTAAATGCATTAGTAATAAGATATACGAGGGCAGGGTGAAAAGTCCCTGAAAAATGAAACAAGAAAAGGCGTTTGTCTCAGCGATGACCTCATCGTTGGAGCCAAATCTCTTTCCGCGGAGCCATTTCTTCAAGTTTGGAAATGGATAAAAATCGCAGGAGGCCAAATTTGGAGAATATGGTGGATGACGAACCAATTCGTAGCGCAATTCATTCAATTTTGCCATTGCGACTGCGGACCTGTGCGCCGGTGCGTTGTCCTGATGGAAGAGCACTTTTTTATATGCCAAATACGGCCGATTTCGCTTCAAATCGACTTCGAATCGATTCAATAGCTCTGCATAATATACGCCGGTGATCGTTTTACCCTTTTCAAGGTAATCGATATGAACGATACCGTGTGCATCCCAAAAAACTGTCGCCATAACTTTGTTGGCCGATAAACCCACTTTGGCCTTTTTCGGCTTCGATTCGCTAGGACAAGTCCACTGTTTCGACTGTTCTTTGGTCTTTGGTGCGTTGTGATGGATCCATGTTTCGTCCACGGTTACGAAACGGCGCAAAAAGTCCTTCTTATTGCGCTTGAACATCGCCAAACACTCCTTTGAACTTGTCACACGGTTGCGCTTGTTGACAGAGAGCAATTGCGGCACCCAATTGGCAGATAGCTTTCTCATATCCAAAAATTTATGCAAAATGTTCCGTACCCGTTCGGTTGAGATACTCATAGCCTCAGCAACCTCGTGCACTTTAACTCGCCGATCGTCCAATATCATACCATGGATTTTATCGACGATTTCTGGCGTTGTAACATCAATTGGACGGCCAGAACTTTCGGCGTCCTTTGTGGTTATACTACCACAACGAAAATCAGTAAACCACTTGTGAATCGTTCCAATCGATGGTGAGGAGTCCCCATAATGTTTAACAAGCGATGCTTTGGTTTACGTAATGTTTTTTTCACTCAAGAAATAACGTTTAATCAAGGCGCGAAATTCACTTTTTTCCATGTTTTCAAAAATCTTCTAGGTTTCTTGCTTTCGATGGGTGTCAAAACAGAACTGAATGACATGTCAGTCTGAAAATTTTAATGCGTTCTAGTTAAAGATGGTACATCACAAATGTCACATGAGATTTGCGATTGTGGCGCCATCTATTTTATTTTTCAGGGACTTTTTACCCTGCCCTCGTAATATCTTTCTGGTTAATTGATTGTAAAATAAATATTAACTTGATATTAACTAACAGCTACATAATTTACTAATTTTTATTTTTTTATAGGTAACAGCAGATGAATGAGCATTAGTCAGTTAATTCATCTTTAATCATTTGCTGCCATTGTTTACGACACATATCTGATTTATACGCTATGGATTGGAGGTGTTGTCGATATTGTGGCTTTTAGACGGCACGGTCTTGTCGACGCTATGGCATTTAGACGCTACGGTTTTATACGATGCGACATGCTTCGATATACATGACTTTAGTTAGACTTCCACTACTCAGATAGCGCAAAATACAGCTCCAGTGTGAAACATGGCAGTTTCTTATCTATATTCTATAGAAGTATATTGTGATCTCTGATAGTATTTATTCTATACAAATATTTAAAAAAATGCAATATAATACAATAGAGCAATGTATGTTTTGCCTTTCCTGCAAATAAAGCATACTCCCACTACCTAAATCACTTGTTCGCTTAGAGCAGCTTTCCAGTATTCATATAAAATCCTTGGTATGCGTAACGAAGCGCCGAACATATTCGCAGAAGTTTAACATGGGATTTTAAATATGTGCAGAAATTGGCTCTCTTGTACATTTAAAACAAAAGTACAGGAACAAAAGGTTGTTTAATAGTTTATTTACATACTAAGTGCGGGAAGGCATTAGCGCTCATTTAAAGCATGAGAGAAGCGAGGGCTTCATTTGCGCGAATGCGGGATGACGCCTTCCCGCAAGAAGTTTGTACAACGTTTTTTCTAAGAATAAAATAATTGTAAATAGAATATACAAGTTAGAATAATCGTAAATTCGAAAATATACAAGAAAATAATACCGTAAAATTTCATATTAACGGTTGCCATGGAAGTTATTTTATGTATGTCTGTACTAGATATTTGAAAATTAATATATATCTTTTTTTGTCAAAAATTAAATACCTTTTGAATGCCTTTCTTCTCTCTACTATGCTTTCTTCTAACTATTTAGAGTTAATTTCGCATGCATTCCTTTTTGTTTCAAATTTATGTAATTTTTTTTGTTAAATTTTATTTTAATCCTTTCTGATCTGCTAGGCGACTTTCCCAGTTTTTAATTCCTCATTCTTTATATTAAAAACATATTTTAAACCTCTTATGTGAGATTTGTCTCTCTGTTTTTAAATTATTTTAAATTACACGGAAGAATAAAATTAATGAGACTTTATTTTTTTCAAACGTCATGCCTAAAAAGCGAAATATCAATCAAATAAATGTTCATAGCAACTCCTACCTACAAAAATATCTAAAGTGAAATGTTTTATTATATTTCGGTAGTACGGTAGTGTGGGTAGCGTTATGGAATTCGAATCCGAAATTCCCGAGTTCGAATCCCACTCAAGCTAAAAATATATGAACTACCATACTGCGGCTCGCTTGAAGAAAATATAGAACGTGTCATCGGAGTAAATCGTGTAAATTTTCACGCTCGACACATAAAGTACGTCATGTACTCCTAATAACAAAATATGCTATTATATGTACATAGTTTTTTAGATTAGTAGTGTGTCGATGGCTCAGTGGTATCAAGTCAGACTGTGGATTCAAATTATCCCTGTGGTTCTTCCTCCATTAGCATCTTTGGGAGCTAGGAACCGCACTGCACGCGCATAAATATATTACTTACCGAGATCTGCTAAGGCGGAGTGCCACACTTAGTCATGGGTAAAAGGCGTGATTTTATTATTTATTGTCTTATTATAATTGAAATCTCATCAGGTTAATGAAGTTTAAATAAATAAATAAACAAGAAAAATTAATACACTTTTGCCCCACTACATGTTACATATATGTTACCTTATAAATTAATAAGTCTAGTGTCTACTACTGCTGTTACGGATATGCAATGAAAACCTTTATCTTTAAATTAAATCACTTGAAATGTTAAAATAAAAAGAGTGCATATATAAATCCGCTCTCATTCAATTCAACTTTTTGACATTACCTACTTTGATGTTGATATTCGCTCACCCACAGCCCGCAGTACAGGCTCACCTTATATCTGCTTAATTTTTTGAGTGGAAAGTTCTGACATAGTGACGCACGCTATAATTTAGCAACCAAAGTAACCGCGACATTATGCAACTTGCATGGATAGCTGTAGCAGTGCATAAAATTGCAAAATGTTGACTGGAAAATCTGATAATTAAAATAGAACTTTTACGCTTACTGCAATTTTTTATGTCTACAAGATTAATGAAGAGATGTCACCTGATTAAAACAAAGTATCTACTAGTTCTCAAATGTCAAATATTAACCTATGAGCACAAATAATTACTTTCTAACAAGAGGAAATAGTTATTTTTATAACAAGTGCCGAAAAAGGTTTGTTACGTGCAAGTGCAGAATTTAACGCACGAGGCTTGCCGAGTGCGGAAATCTGCACGAGCATGTAACCTTTTTCGGCACGTGTTATAAACAACATTTTTCCTACAACTGTGCGATTTAGTAAATCACTAAAATATTATTAAAATTTATAAAATTTATAAAATTTTAATGATATCGTATTACATGAGAACGATGTTTTACGGCGTTGCTATGGTTTGTTTGTTGATTGCTTGCACATTGTTCTACGTTATTTAAAAATGTTTCACTAACGTCAAAATAATTTCTTCAAAATCATCTTGATTGGAATAGTACAGTGAGTGATTCTTCTTTATCATTAACACCTCCAAATATAATTGAAGCTCCGGATCATACTATGTTGGATCTATTTTCGACAATGACAATCAACCTGCTGCTGGTACTTCTGAAGCTTCCGAAATTGTTACCAATAATATTACTGGTAATAATATGAACAGGTACGGAAGAAATCTTTGTTTCTTTAGACACAAAAGGTTCCACTTTACATTATGTCAATATAAGCAACTATAACAACTGTATTATTAATATACACAAACAATAAATATGAAGTATTTCACTTACTCTTTAAATAAAACTATTTATCGATATATTTTACTTTGTTCGGTTCTTTTTATTAATTGTCTACAGATTAGATATACTGCAAATTAAGGTTACGTTTATAAACGTCAAAATATACTACTGCATATTTACTAGCGCTGGTTCACCGTATCTTCTTCTTCCATAAGCGTCTGTGGTCAAAATATGAATTCCGCGCTCGGCGCGAAATTTAAATCGCTGTCAAAACAATATTCTTTTGACAGTTACGTAATGAAGCACTTTCCGCACTAGTGTTTCTTTGCTTTCGGAAACGCACTTGGTCTGCATTCATCTACTTTCCATACGTAACCAAGGCAATTATAGTTACGTAATAACAAAGAAATCGCACAGTTGTAGGAAAAATATATTTAAATTGAAATATTTTTATTTATTGAACATTTCGACCTATAACATTTAAAAACTATTAAATTAAATATGTTTCAATGGAATATCGTAGTGAACGCTAAAAATCATTATTTTTGTCACTTCAAATAAAATTAACAAAAACAACCTTCATATAACAGGCCTTTAAATTAATGATAAAAAATATGTTTTAGTTTTTTAATTAATTTAAATGATTGGCATTAGAATTATTTCTTTGTTATCATTATGAAAGAAATAATGACAAAGATAATGATAGATAAAATGAAAGATACAATAGATAATACTCTTAGAGAGAACCAAGCCGGTTTTAGAGCGCAAAGATCATGCATCGACCAAATATGCTTTCTGAGAATCATCGTAGAACAAATCACAGAAATGATGGAAGATATTTAATAAATTTCATTGATTTTGATAATCCTTCGATAAAGTTAACAGAAGAAAAACATGGCATGTACTCGAAGAATATGGAATACCGGCGAAATACATAAAAATTATCAAATTATTGTATGATATTTACTCTGCGAAATTAATATTCACAGTGGCGTCTAACAAGACTGTATTCTATCGCTATTTTTATTTTTAATAATAGTGCAGTAGATAATGTCACAAATAATAGACAACAAGGCCAAAAACTACTGGAATCCATTTAAGAAATTGGAAATCCTGAAAACTAATTTACTACTTCAGAAGAATGAACTTGCGAACAGAATAAGAATTGGCGATGAAGAAATAGAAGAAATAGAGGAATTCTGCTATTTGGGAATTGTAATAAACATGGACGTGGCACAAGAAGTCATCTAACTAGGAGGATAAACCAGCACGAAAATCATTTAACAAGCTACGGAAAATATGGATATAACAGTGTGTCAATATTAAATTAAAATTTTAAGTAAATACTTAACAGTTGATGAAATCTAATAGGATTATAAAGAATAAAAGAAAAAAAATTGGGAGACCGACAGGCTTTGAACCTGACTCTTTCATATACTGAAAGACTTGACACGAGAGTTGTCTGCAGTGACACTGTTATCTGTTATTTAAGCTCAGTATTTATCAATTGTAATTAAATTACTATTTCAAATAAATATTTATCAATTAAATACTAATTAAATTTCAATTCTTAAATATTGTCTTTAAATAAGTGTCACTGCAGACAACTCTCGTGTCAAGTCTTTCAGTATTTGAAAGAGATATGGGATCGAAGGTGCCTATGACACATAACAAAATAAGAGAAAAATTAGAATAAAATCAAATTTGAATCCAGGGCGACCCTAGCTTAGTTAACCACGCTTTAAATATAAAGCGTATGACCGAAGTTCATAGGTCCCATATTCTGCATTGAATATTCCCAGAATTTTTTTCTCGCTTCTGTTGATTTTAGGAAATCTGCTCTCGTCTTTGACTCATAGCAACAAAAGAACTCGTGTGCTCAAAAAAATATCGGTATATTCAATGCATTAGAGATATTATAAGTGATAATATCACTTTCTATAATAACAACTAATCAAAAATATTTAGTTACTTATATATTAATTTTCGATAGTTACCGATTTTCAACTTACACACTGATATCACATACCTTAATCTGACTAATGAGCAATAATCATAATACTTTATTTCTATCGCATTATCTAAGGAATATTCAATTTTAATACAATCATCACAATCTACAATGTCAGTGTTTTAGGTTTGCATGTGATTCTGTGAATATAATTTTTGTAAAATAGGACAATTGGGTAATAATTTAATGCAAATAATCGATAAAGTAATAGAAGATACAAAACTTATAAATACAGCGCGATTAGAACGATATATTTGGCAACAGCTCATGGAATTTTGCAAAGTACACGAATATGAATTTTATGAACAATCCGCAAATTAGACAATTTTTATGGTAGGATTTAATTCAACCATTACCAAAATATTTTCTTATATTACATGTCTCTATTTTCTCCATGATTTAATGCACAGGCGTTTTTTTTTTTTAAATTTTATTAGTATAATTATCATAAGTATGTCTTTAAAGCACGCGTGATGAGTTTAAGAGTACGGCATGAAGCGGAGTGCTTTAAAGGCAATTATACACGTTTATTATACGCTATTTTTATTATACCTGTGTCATAATCTGGAAAATAGAGCAGGAAAGCAGTATTTTCATTTTGATTCGTGTCATAATTTTGTGTGCGTGATTTGACGTAATATTGTTTACATAGAGATAGGTTTGCATTTGTTGTTTACGTCACTATGTGGATTAATTGTATTTCAATCTGTTGTGATAAATATGGTTGGATTTAAAGAGCATAATGATTTTGTTGATGCAACTTTAAAACACGCTTTTTAGTGTGTTAAACAAAGATTATTGAGCAAGTATAATAAAACATTATTTGTCTAACAGTTTCTGGCGATATTCGGCGTTCAATCTTGGAAAGTACACAGATATCTGTCGTGTCCTATGCACCCCCCCCCCCCTCCATAAAACATTCTAATAATATTTACGCAGTCCTCGACATTTAAAATATTTATGATGACAAG
This sequence comes from Pterostichus madidus, assembly GCA_911728475.2. Taxonomy (NCBI): domain Eukaryota; kingdom Metazoa; phylum Arthropoda; class Insecta; order Coleoptera; family Carabidae; genus Pterostichus; species Pterostichus madidus. The sequence goes on from OU452302.1 coordinate 20,517,446, forward strand.
GACAAATTAAAATATTTATCAATCAAAGTATAGACGAAAAATTAAGAATTATTTTTATTAATTTGATTAAATTACGCTATCAAAATGAAATAATCTGCATTAAATGAAGCTGGATTTCCAGGAACCGTTGACACCGGCAAATTTATCGACGTAGGCAATGTTCGGTGATGTGATTGGTTAATAAAATTCGAATATCTTTATAAGGAACGACAAAAAAATTCATGCCCGGTTTCATCAACAAAAATTAAATTTTAAACATGGTATAAAGAAGTAAAAGCAAATCGAATGTATGACAGCAATGTTAATTATTTCATTTGACATGTAATTTTGATTTGCTTTTATTTATTTAATCCATGTTTAAAATTTAATTTTTGTTGGTGAAATCGGCCATCAGATTTTCATATATGAAAATGATCATATCAAAATATTACTAAATTTCGTTTACCTGAAATGTCATGTTTGTTTATGTTGACAACGAGATTGTTAAAATTGTCTCTTGTTTTCATGTACTGTGATGTTGTTTATGTCATAAATAAATACGTATAAATTGAACAGTATTTGTTATAAATAATTAGCAAATTCAAATTTCAAATTAATTTGTGTACTATTGGTACAATGGAAATTTGACATATTGAAAACACAATTTATGTCGATGACGGTCATCAAGATCATTAAAAATTAAAATATTTGAACGTCGCCATTAATGATGATACCATTCGGATTGGCAAAATTTAACCCTACACTGCGTAATGTATCATATATGATACAAATTAAAAAATTATATATTATTTCAATGTAAATTTTTATTTCGTTGTTATTCTCATTGTATCGAATATGATACCTTCCGATTTCATCATTTAAATACCTACTAGAGTCATATATGTCAATATATTTTATTAAAATCGCATGAATTTCGACCGATATGTACGTCTTCATCAACTGTCAAACAGGTGGTTTTTAAAAGTGGTTTTCGGATGAAATATTTACAATTATGATTTGAAAAAAATATTTTGTGTTGAATTGATATCTTTTGTTTAAAGAATTTCATTTATTTTGTTATTATATACTATATTATGAGAGATAACGTTATAAATATATTTGTCTCAAAAATGATACATTGCGCGTTTATTGATACAATATCAGCATATCGAAGTGAAACTCAAAAAATATTTTTTCTGACAAATATCTCCAAGAAATTACAGAGGAATGGTAGAAAAGCGAAAATGAGCATGATATTAAAGAAGATTTAAATATTGAACAATTTTATGTAGAAAATATGCCAATTGTGTTTGAAAATTACCTAATAGATGAAAAAAAAACAATGTAGAAATTACGTCTGCAGAAAATGAGGAACAGATTTTATAACATTTTAAAGAATAGTTTAAATTTATATGATGGAAGAAGTAGAACATCTTCATTAATCCGAAATATCTGTATCATGTTTAAATATAATTACCGAATATAATCGACATATGAGTGGGGTGATATCTTACATAGTTTTATTGGCCGACATAAAATACAAATTCGTACTAAGAAGTGATATGATAATTTTTTTATCATTTAGTTTTGCATAGACAGTTGAACATTATATCGTAAGGACCGTACTAACAGAAAATAAAATGTACTAACATTTGTGGAATTTAGAGCGGAGGTGGCTGACCGTTTATGTCGAACTGGACAAATTACGAAAAATGCAAAGCGAGTCAGACCTTCAACAAGAATAGTTAAAAATATAGTAGAAAAGAAAAGAACCTACATCCTACATTCAAACCTATCAATATGCGTAAAAACTCAGTAAAACATTGGCCTTTATAATTCCGATAATAGAAATTGATTTAAAAAGCCAGATCGTTAGAAACCTACTTATATAAAATATGAAAAATGCGGCCTATGTCTGTGTTTTCATAAAAATCTTATTGGTCTTATAGATTATCATCAGCAAATTAGATTTTTAAGCAATTATTTGCATATCGCCTAAATTTCGTACATCCTGGCTTTCATGAATATTTTGTTCCTTTATTGCGCAATGTATCATATTTGAGACAACTATAAATAAACAAATAACTTATTAAAAATAAAATAAATAATTTTAAATTATTTTTTACCTCTTATTGAAGACAAATTACACAACATATATTTTTTTCGCTTAATAAAAAAAAAATTGCGCAGTGTAGGATTAACCATTCATATCACAGAATGTCGCCAAAGTCGATAAAATTCCCAGTGTCAACGATCCATGTAAATCCAGAAGAAATAAAATATTTCAACTTCACCATCAACATTACAACCGTTTGGACCGGCTAGACTTAACCAATCATATCACAGAACGTTTTCAGCATCGACAAATTTGCCAGTGTAATGGTTCATATGAATCCAACTGTAGGGATATGAACAGTATTTGATATAAAATTTGGTTCCATAATTTTTTGCAGGACAATTTGTGGTTACAAAAAAACTGGCTTTACATCTTAACTGCCTGTGCCAACATTTATGAGGAACACATGGTACAGAAAAGAACAGCTAATATTACTACTAGAGTTTTCCAAACACCGAATAAAAAAAATTCTCCGACTGGCTTAAATCAATTAAACAAACGACAGGAGGAAGCATTATAGGACTGGATACAAAAAAGAAAAAAAAGAACTCAATTATTTTATCAACTATGAGTAATTTATTATGATCATGCGCTAACTAGCAAGATATAATCAAGATAACAGTAAATACTGCAACCAGTTCATTAGGACCGGACCTTAAAATGAATGAAGAACACCACCTTAAAATAATGTCTGGACTGAAACATACAAATGCAAGTTGTATGAACGAATCTGCAAATACTTCCCCGAATAAAAATCAAAATATCGATATATCCGAAGTGAGGCATACAAAAGCAAGCTTTATGCAAGAACCTAAAAATACTTCTCAAAATAAAAATCTAAATAACTCAAAAAAATTCAGTACAACTAAAAAGTTCAGGGCAAGTACAAAAACATCCTCCAACATTTGCCTTTACAGGCCCTAATGTTTGCCGCGTTGTAAGGTTCTGATATAAAAGATGGGCTCAAGTACATTCTTAGAAACTGAGAAATGTAAGATATATAAATTTGGAACATTAAGGGTTTCTTAAGAAGGAGAACCGAAAAGTCCTAATTACATCTTAGTCAAAAGTTTCTAATGTAACATATGGGCTCAAGCACATTGTTATATTCAACATTAAAACATTTGTCCTTTCATACAAAAATCTGAATTACAGAAGTGTCTAACCTCGTAACAAAAATGTAAACGACACAAATGTTCAAAATATCAATATAAAAAAAACTAAAAAAAAGTACTTGGCGGCGTTTTGTAACTACAGACATTATACCTAGAGGTGAACCCGAACTCTCCACGAAGGTTTCCGAACTTACGCGTACATACTCGAAATAGCCATGATGGTATCCGACCATGACCGGAACCTCAGACAAAACATACCTAGACAAAGTCTGCCGTATTCAAGTCAATGCAGTGTTGTGAAGGAGAAAGAGTTGGAGTAACTTGTGGGTGAGGCGGGTGCGCGGCAAGGAGCGAGTACAATTTGATGTTATGCAAGTTGCAAACATTTGTGTAATTATTTTTATATTCAATTACTTACTTTTCATACATAAAAGTAAAGGTTAGTTTTTGACATATTAAGTGTTTTGTGTACGCACTTTTGTATTTAAATAAATAAAATGCTCGCGTCTGATAACTGTCATCAACAAAATGCAACCCGCATAACACCAACTTGTACTAGCTCTTTGCCGCGCACCCGTCTCAACAACAAGTTATTCTAACCCATTCTACTTCACAACAAACGCCGTTGTTCTCCGTCTAAGTTATGTTTTGTCTGAGACCGGAATATACTGAAAGTGGCCACGACGTTTACCGCCCATTCTCCGAATATAGCCGAAGTGTCCACGAAAATTTCCAAACATATCCGAGTTGCTCACGAACATAGCCGCAGTGGCCACGAGGGTTTCAGGGGTACAACTTAAATTGCTATACCTACCACTCAGTTTCCTCATAGTTCAAAGGCTCACAAAACGCCGCCAAGTACTTTTTTTTAGTTTTTTTTATATTGATATTTTGAACATTTGTGTCGTTTACATTTTTGTTACGAGGTTAGACACTTCTGTAATTCAGATTTTTGTATGAAAGGACATGTTTTAATATTGAATATAACAATGTGCTTGAGCCCATATATAATAATAATAATAATATATATATTTATTTAGCTTTAAGCTAGTAACATACAAAAAACCAGATAGTTATAAAATAATGTATTACAAACCATATGCACAAATTCAAGTAGGTAAATTATTTCTTAAATAGTAATATTTACATTATTTAACAAATATTGTTTTGCCTTATTTTTAAATTCTTTTACATGAACACAATTTTTAATCTCATTACTGAGTGTATTATATTACATTAGAAACTTTTGACTAAGATGTAATTAGGACTTTTCGGTTCTCTTTCTTAAAGAAACCCTTAATGTTCCAAATTTATATATCTTACATTTCTCAGTTTCTAAGAATGTACTTGAGTCCATCTTTTATATCAGAACCTTACAACGCGGGAAACATTAGGGCCTGTAAAGGCAAATGTTGGAGGATGTTTTTGTACTTGCTCTGAACTTTTCAGTTGTACTGATTTTTTTTGAGTTATATCACATTCCTTTTCTAAAAAAAAATTGGGAAATATTTTTTTCTTTAAATAAAAAGAATTTTATTTTTTTTTTTAAATTGCAAAAGCAATATAACGTACAAAATTATTAAAATATTGTTTATTTATTTATTACTAGCTATTACTCACCACATCGTTCGCGTGGTCTACAATTTAATGCGAGTACCTGACATGCGTAGCAATGCAACTCAAAGAAAGAAAGTGTTTATATTTAATTCTGTTTATTGAAGTGCTTTTGGATACTTAATATTTTTGTTTCTTTTTGGGACATACACGTATAAATCAGAAGGTGTTCCTACGAGTGAGCATGCCACATACAGCTGTCCATGTGAGAAGCATGGATTTTCCAAATTTAGTCCACACACTTGTAACGATTGTCCTTGTGCTTTGTTGATGGTCATTGCAAATGCGAGTCGTACCGGAAACTGCAAACGTTTGAATTCGATCGCAAACTCGAACCGCGTTCGGGAAGATGACGGATTGGAAGTTTATTATGTGTGTATGTTATGATTGGTTTTCATCTATGCCTATACCAAATTTGAATCGAATCAGTGCAGTACTTTTCAAGATAGCTGCCGGCCATTTTGTTTCAAGACAGCGGACTGAGGCTTTATTATACCTGTATGTTAAGATTGGTTCTCGTCTATACCTATACCAAATTTTAATCGAATGAGTGCAGTACTTTTTTGGATAGCTAGCGGCCATTTCGTTTCAAGAAGGCGGACTGAAGGTTTATTATACCTGTGTGTTGAGATTAGTTCTCGTCTATGTCTATACTAATGTTGAATTCAATCAGTGCAGTACTTTTCAAGATAGCCACCGGCCATTTTGTTTCAGGATGGCGGACTGAAGCTTTATTATACCTATATATTAAGATTGATTTCCGTCTTTGTCCGTACCGAATTTTAATCGAATCAATGTAGTACTTTTTAAGATAGCTAGCGGCCATTTTGTTTCAAGATGGCGGACTGAAGCTTTATTATTTCTATATGTTAAGATTGGTTCTCATCTATATCTACACCAAATTTGAATCGAATCAATGCAGTACTTTTCATTATAGCTAGCGGTCATTTTGTTTAAAGATGGCGGACTGAAGTTTTATTATACCTGTATGTTAAGATTGGTTCCCGTCTATGTCTGTATCAAATTTGAATCGAATCAGTGCAGCACTTTTCAAGATAGCTAGCAGCCATTTGTTTCAAGATGGCGGACTGAAGCTTTATTATACCTATATGTTAAGATTGGTTTCCGTCTATGTCTGTACCAAATTTGAATCGAATCAGTGCAGTACTTTTCAAGATAGCTAGCGGCCATTTTGTTTCAAGATGGCGGACAGACGCTTTATTATACCTATATGTTAAGATTGATTCCCGTCTATGCTTCTACCAAGTTTGAATCGAATCAGTGCAGTACTTTTCAAGATAGTTAGCGGCCATTTTATTTCAAGATGACGGACTGAAGCGTTATTATACCTATATGTTAAGATTGGTTCCCGTCTATGTCTGTACTAAATTTGAATCGAATCAGTGCAGTACTTTTCAAGATAGCTAGCGGCCATTTTGTTTCAAGATGACGGACTGACGCTTTATTATACCTATATGTTAAGATTGATTCCCGTCTATGCTTCTACCAAATTTGAATCGAATCAGTGTAGTACTTTTCAAGATAGCTAGCGGCCATTTTATTTCAAGATGGCAGACTGAAGCCTTATTATACCTATATGTTAAGATTGATTCTCGTCTATGCCTATACCAAATTTGAATCGAATCAGTGCAGTACTTTTCAAGATATCTAGCGGCCATTTTGTCTCAAGATGGCGGACTGACTATTTATTATTCCTATATGTTAAGATTGGTTCCCGTCTATGCTTCTACCAAATTTGAATCGAATCAATGCAGTACTTTTCAAGATAGCTAGCGGCCATTTTGTTTCAAGATGGCGGACTGAAGCTTTATTATACCTATATGTTAAGATTGGTTCCCGTCTATGTCTGTATCAAATTTGAATCGAATTAGTGCAGTACTTTTCAAGATAGCTAGCGGCCATTTTGTCTCAAGATGGCGGACTGACTATTTATTATACCTATATGTTAAGATTGGTTCCCGTCTATGCTTCTACCAAATTTGAATCGAATCAGTGCAGTACTTTTCAAGATAGCTAGCGGCCATTTTGTTTCAAGATACCGGACTGAAGCTTTATTATACCTATATATTAATATTGGTTGCCTGGGCTTCATTTTTTAGTGCGAAAATAGACATTTGTACGGGATAGGGCGAAACGGGGTGGGCCGAAACGGAATGAGACGTAGTAATGTGATGACGTCACACGCGAACGCTGAACAAGAAGACGATGTTTGCCCAGTTTGAAAAACATCACTTTTCAAACATCCATATCTTGGGAACGGATGGACCAAATGGCATGAAACTTTTTTATTCCTATTCAGTTTTGTGCGGGCTACACGGTGGTTAAGTCAAAATATACTTTTGTATCCGCTTGGGCTTAATTTTTTTGTGCGAAAATGGGCATTTTTCACTCGGGATAAGAGAGACTGTAGTGTCTAGCCACTGTCGTTTGTACTTGGCCAGAGACACTACCGTGTCTCTTGATATCGTGAATTATAATTGTATCTTTCATGCTAGGTTGTAAGAAAAAAATAAAGAGCTCTTTATTGATAAAATTGTTTATCTAGCAACAGTATCAATAGCGATTTTCTGAAACTTATTGAACCATTAGTTGCTAATGAACCAATAAAATTATTATGCAGCCCAGCATTATTCTTATATATAAATTATTATCAAATTTAATTTCGTGATGTTATTGAGCTGAACGCAACTCGTGTTTTATTGACTATCAAATCATTTCTGTTGTTAATCAGTATATTGTTTTAGGCAATCAGTGCTCGTACTACGTACTCGCGCAATTACCTAAAATGTTTCACTTAGCAACAGAAATGATGTTTGATAGTCAACAAATCACTTGTTACATTATATGATAATCTACCTGCTTTACCCCTTCCACCACAACCTGTTATTATAAGGCGAAGTGTGTGGCTTAACGAGGCTCATTTTTATGCAGACAATTCCGACGCAATAAAATGAATTGTGAACTCTTTTTCGGACTATTTAACAGTAATCGAATTATATGAAGTGTGGAGACTGTAGAATTAATTCGAAACTTAAAAAATAGAGTCCACAATGTTAAAGGTATAATAGCAGATTGGATAAAAATAAAATTAGGGAAAATTTCAGGAAAAAATGAGGGTTTCAATTATTTAAAAAAAATATAGGTAGAAAGAAAATTTTCGTGTTGCAAGCAAATATTATCGAATCGGCAGCAACAGTTTTTTATCAACAATTGAGACAAACATTATTAATTGTTAATATTTATTGTTCTGTATTGAATTTAAAATATTACTTTTTGATTTATATCCAATAGTCTTACTTAATTTGGTACATTTCTCTTTCTATGTTGTTATGCATAATTTATGTTCTTCTTTCACTTATTTTGTTAAATAATTTTTTGTTTATTCATAATTATAATTTATAAATATTGATAAAAAGTCTAGAAATATATATTTACCCAAACAACATAATTAAAAATGTTGTATCAATTAGAATATTTCTGCTTATTTTCATAAAATCTAGAACATAATATGTGCATATTTCATCATTCTGAGTAATGTTGGACATAATTGGATTATTTTAACAATATTTTCCGATTTTAATACATAATCGAATGATAATTCAAATTATGTTTCATTCTGACCGTACGCTAGGTTGAAGATTCAATTGTAGTTGCGTTTAAAAATCTCTTTTCTTGATCCTGTAACAAAGACGGATAATTCAGAATTTGGTTTTGTTTATAAATTATGATATTTCACTATCAACTCAACTTCGAAAGATACACACTAATTAAGCGTTATCTTAAGTATCTTTCTAAAGTTGACTTGACAGAGTTTATTTTGTTTATCAAATTTATTAGAGCATATGTTATAACTTCAGTATTCAGTAGATCATTATTTATCAAGTTTATAGCTTTTCTGAATTGTCGCGTCTGGTTACACGGGATGTGATGACATATCTGGGTAAATTATAGCTAAGCGAGGGGTCGAATAGATTTAACCTCGTCTGGGTTTTTTATGTAAACGCATATGTACGACCATCGCGACGATACCACCCCTTACCCTTTGTCAGAATATCCCATGGAATAGAACAACGATTAGTCAGTGGTAGTTTGGCATCTGACGAGACGAGTTGTCTCGTCTGTGCAAGATGTAGATCTTGCTATGTAATTTTGTAACTTAAAGATTAGTTTTATTCATATATTGTTGTTGTTGTTTCCATTGCCGGATAATTTGATTGATCACATTAATAACTTTTATCTTTTTATAATCTAGAACTTTTGTATTTTTATAATTTATACTTATTTTTATGTTTTAAATATATTTTATATTTACTAGAAGTTCGTCTTATTTCGCGTTTTATTTAATCGTTTATTAAATCGCGTTATATTTCGTTGTGTTTTAATTTAGTTCGTCAATTTTACAATTGTTTTATACGCGTAACAGCAAGCGGCTCTCACAGCCCTGTTTCAATCCGACTGCGCGAATATGACCGAACTAACTAACAAGGAATATCGAAATCAAGTCAGAATAGCATTCGTGCACTTAGTGAACAATGCGCTCGTTATATTATATACTATATCATATATTTATTGTTATCTGTATGTTCTCGACATGAGAGTATGCCAAGCTCAAAACTATGAAATGATAAGCGGCACTGCGATTAGAAATACTTTACTTTTAGTGTTATACGTAATACATGAACCGCTCTGCCGACCATTACTAACTGTAATAGACAAGTGAAATAAATACAATTTCATAGTGACGTCTACCTTACCCCTTTGGCATTCTCTCTCTTGGCAACGGCAGTATACAGTATGCATCATTTCAATCAAAATTAAAATTACTCATGATGTCCCAAAAAATTTAAATTACATTGTATTTTTAAATTCGCAATTTTAATTTTGAGTTGTTGAATTTTTAATTCTAAATAATTTTGTCTTATTATTTATTTCTAGAATTCTGCAATATAAATAACAATAATTGATTATTAAATATTTTTCAATTACCAAACAAATTGTGATTATTTTGCTTAATATTATAAATTTTAGTTTGTAACATTAACATATTATTTACATAATTTACTCTTAAATGCTTGTTTTATAATATAAAAAACCAAGGTTACACAGTGGTGAAGATTCAATACAGAACTTAATTCTCGAAATACATATGTACAGTGGATGTACCCTAACTCGAATCCCAATGGACTGGAAAAAATTTTCGAATTGGAGAAACTCTTTTCAGTATTTAATAATTTTTATATTTTACATGACCGCTTCTCCGATTCAATAAAATTTGGCACTATATTGATAGAATTATAGCTATTATTTATTTATTTCTCTGCAATCGATATAAGTTTTCAATTCCTTTATAAAAGTAGTGATAAACAATTTAAATTTTACTTCATATACTCGTATAATGAGAAGCTTTGCTCTGCTGACATTAATATGCGGGTGCTAGACGTTCATAGATAGTTTCCCTAAATATTCGAATAACAAGTGACATATTATTTCGAGTTATAGAAATAAAAAAGAAAGGAACGTTAGTAATCACGATTAAAATTCCATTTAGATAATAATTTGAGTAATAGAGTAGAAGTTCGAGTTAGGAAAGTTCATCATATATAGATTTGTATTTTTACTGATTAATGCCCGTATTCATAACATTTCGTTAGTTATTTAACGATCCGTTGTCAGGAAAACGATTAGTTAAATTAAAAAAAAAAATTCGTAAACATTCGTTAACGTTAATGTTTCGTTAAGATATTTACTAATGTTCGTTAACTTAACGTGTCCAATTTGACAAATTAAATTTTTAACTAGTGATTTTGTTGAGTGAAATTTGTCATTATTGCTGCAGAAAACAAACTAACAACATTGTTTTTAATTACAAATTAATTTCAGGCTTTATTTAAAGACATTTATATTATTTTATTTGAGTTTAAAACTATATATAGCAATATTTTTGTAAATAAAATTGTAAAATGTCGTCAATATATTCGTCGAACGATTCTGAACCAGATGAAGAATTTATAGAAAATCTTCTTCAAGTAATGCCACGTCAAAGATTTTTTCGGCGTACAGATAATTTATTTGATAAATATTATAACATTGAATTTAAACTGCGCTACTGCTTTGAAAAGCATACTACAAAAGTGCTAACAGATATGCTGACTTCATTCCTGGAGAGATATACGAAATTAAATTTTCCAATTTCTGTAATGAATCAGTTAATAGTGACATTAAAGGTGTTATGCCACTGTATCTCTCCATCAACCAATTTATTAAAATTCCTCAATAGGAAAACAGAAGATGTAAAATTAAAGAGACTTTTATAATATTAGACATTTTCCGAAAATTTTGGCTCTGGAATTGACGCATATTCGTACAGAATCACTCGGTGACTCCAACGCCGAACTGTACAGGAATAGGAAAGAATATGTCTCGTACAATGTCCAGTGTGTGTGTGTGTGTGACACCAATTTAAAATTTATGGACATTATCACACGATGGAATGGTAGTGTTCATGACTTTACAATTTATTTTGATTCACCTTTCCGCCCAGATTTTGAGAGAGGAAGGTATCTCAATTAAGTTCTTTTGGGTGATGCTGGGTACCCGCTTAAAATATATTTATTAACTCCGCTATAAAACCCAGCTATTCCAGCTAATATACATACATACAAACGCGAAATACTATTGAATGTACATCTGGAATTTGAAAAAGGCAATTCGTGTATTTATCGGTTGAGATGCGAATTAGACGTGAAACAATTTTGTATACGATTATAACAACAGCAGTTCTTCATAATTTATGCATTGATTTAAAAGATAATGTCCCTAAAGGGGAAGATTGGAAAAAAGATGAGCTGGAGAATGAATTAAATGTTGTACAAATAAGAGATAACAATAGACATAGCATAAGATCCTTATTTATAAAATCTCATTTTAATTGAAATACGTACAAGGAAAAGCAAATCAAATTTATTAAACTACTAATAATATTAATTACGGCGACACATTATTTAATTGTTTTTAAGTTTTTCTTTTTCTACAATGTGTTTTTCTATTATTAATTCTTAAATTTTAGTTTTATTCAATTTTATTTCCTATTAAGAACAATTATTTTCTTCATAAAGCTTTGCCTGCCTTTTCATCTCCATTCGTTGCAGTTTCAATTTATTTTTTAAATATAATCTTGTTTGACTTTCCTAACATTAGATAACTCTGTTTGCTACCTATTATTGGTCTTTACTTGAGCTTCTTCTTTAGCTGGAAGCGCAATTGAAAAGATTTTTTTTGTTGAAGATTAATTAGGTATGGTTTAGAATTGTATTAATTCTTTCTCTATAAGTATTAATAAATTAGCAGAGATATTATCTACTAGTAACAAAGTCCGAGTAAGAGAATACAGAATAAGATATTCCTATGTACTCGTATCAGCATCAGAATTTCGGTTTTGGCTCATGGTTCTTCCCTAAACTCAAAATAACCTTAAAAAAACTGTTTCATAAAGGAAATATTAATCACAATTTTTTTGGAGGAAAATGCGGGTTATATCTCTCTAAAATGCTGTATTTTTTATATGATATACTCGAAATTAATGTGAAAAATCATTACAATCTGTTTAAATTTTCTTATAACCTCAAAAAACAGTTTTTAAGGTTATTTTGAGGTTAGAGATGAGCTAAAACTGAAATTCTAATGGTGGATTCAAATTTAGCGCGCCAAAATACATTGGAATATAATATTCTGTACTCTCTCACTCGAACTTTTTATTTTTTTGTATGGCTGCGTAATTATTCAACCACTACAGACGTTTCTGAGTTTCTCAATATATAAGAATTTTCATTCTCGCTCTGATTTACGAGTACATCAAGAAAGTGTGTTGCACTATCAAATTGATTAACATTAGACTTGAATTGCAGTTTCAATACATAAATAGGCCTCTCGGTATTTGTATCTAATGATTTGATTAAGTTCCACCCACAGTTATCTATCTATTTATGAAATTTAGTAATTAATAAATTATTTCAATTGAGAACATAAATCATATTTAATATTTACTCTATCACTGACATCTTTTTGATTTTTTTTATAATTGTCTTAAAATGTTTTGAGTTTATTTACAATTCGTTGACCATTCATACTAATAGAATTCAAATCAATCGCTAATTTTCCCCATTCTTCTATTTTTTCTGTAACTATTGCGTCATCGGTTATATATATATATAATAACTTTTACTTTTCTTTTCTCTCATATTGAAATATATGAAAATATGTCAAAATCACAATGAGTCAAAATGTAATTATCTGATGTATGTGATGAAGTTGGAATTTAATAAGTTCAATTATAAAAGTTACAATAAACATAACTAAATATATTTAACATATTTAAGAAACGGTTTATTAAAGAAAAAAACATGAAATACAACGTATCGTTACCTAAACGATTCATTAGAAAATAGTTTTATGAATACAGGTGTAAAGATCAGGGATTATATTTATTTCTGGTTTCTCTTCAATCTTCTTTATTCATTAAGTTCTGATGTTCTGAGTCCTGATCTGATACTTGACTTGCGCTGTTTGTTTGTAGTCACTCGTCTCAAGAGTGTTTTCTTAAAATTTCAGTCATCAATATTTTATTTTTTTCAGTTATTGATCGAAAAACTTGACCCTAATTAATCTAAATAAACCGATTTTTTTTAAATTGTTATTTTTTCAACTGTATTGCCGAATATTTTTAATTCGAATTACGGAATTTTATAATCGATTTGTTTAGGTTTTTTAATAATCGGATTACAGGTAATTTTTAATTAGAATTATCGCTTAACTTATTTTCAGTTCCCATAATCCATAAAATGTATGCACATATACTCGTACGTACATATATCCTTATATTTGAGAGCATATACTTTCCAACTCTAGTAATTAAAATGCTGGCGTATAATATTTACTAACATCTAGAAATTCAGGCTCATCTGTAACAAATTTCAAGATCGTTTTATTAAAAGTATAAATATTAGTTTAGAATTAAAATAAGTTCGACTCAAATCAGGTTTAAAAGTTCGTTTACACTATAGTCAGTTTTACTTCGAAAAATTACATTTTTAAATATATTATATTTTTTTATTAGTATTTTGTAACTAAATAGTTATTAACTGATTGAATCAATTATTATTTTATAGTTAGAAATAGGATTTGCTTAGAAAATAGTAATAGAATTTTAATTGGTAATATTCTCTAGAAATATCATTGGTACCACATTCAAGTGTTCAATTTATGCAGGGAAATCGTTTAAGATTAACTGATTCACAGAAACCAAAGATAGATAAAGTTGAATATCTCGAAACATGGTTAAAATCGTGCTAAAATGTGTATCTATTGAATTTAGTACTAGGCAGATAAGAATAGGTATCAATTAGGTAGAGTAAGTTTCTAAAATATTGTAATGAACAGGTTACATGATTGCATGGACTTACAATCACTCACGGGACGAGAAAATATGAGTACAAAACACCCACTGCAATTATTGACTATTTAAGATTAAATAGTTATTAACTGATTGAATCAATTATTATTTTATAGTTAGAAATAGGATTTGCTTAGAAAATAGTAATAGAATTTTAATTGGTAATATTCTCTAGAAATATCATTGGTACCACATTCAAGTGTTCAATTTATGCAGGGAAATCGTTTAAGATTAACTGATTCACAGAAACCAAAGATAGATAAAGTTGAATATCTCGAAACATGGTTAAAATCGTGCTAAAATGTGTATCTATTGAATTTAGTACTAGGCAGATAAGAATAGGTATCAATTAGGTAGAGTAAGTTTCTAAAATATTGTAATGGACAGGTTACATGATTGCAAGGACGTACAATCACTCACGGGACGAGAAAATATGAGTACAAAGCACCCACTGCAATTATTGACTATTTAAGATTAAATAGTTATTAACTGATTGAATCAATTATTATTTTATAGTTAGAAATAGGATTTGCTTAGAAAATAGTAATAGAATTTTAATTGGTAATATTCTCTAGAAATATCATTGGTACCACATTCAAGTGTTCAATTTATGCAGGGAAATCGTTTAAGATTAACTGATTCACAGAAACCAAAGATAGATAAAGTTTAATATCTCGAAACATGGTTAAAATCGTGCTAAAATGTGTATCTATTGAATTTAGTACTAGGCAGATAAGAATAGGTATCAATTAGGTAGAGTAAGTTTCTAAAATATTGTAATGAACAGGTTACATGATTGCATGGACTTACAATCACTCACGGGACGAGAAAATATGAGTACAAAACACCCACTGCAATTATTGACTATTTAAGATTAAATAAATTATTGTCAGCGGCTATGACACTCGAACTGTTCCAAGCGATAACGCGTTTTAAGTAAAGCTGTGCGCGGGGAGTATTTGGATGGGTGACAGACCAGAGAAACCCTCGTTGCTGTTAACTAAAAAATACCTAAAAACGCGGATCAGGGCATTATGGTTGCATATGACTTTGGTAGTTGGTCTGCCAAGAAGCCACAAATAAAATTCATAGTACATAAACTACCTATAAACATTCCCTACTAACATTATTTTATTCTATATTCCTTGCGTCCTATGAATGTACCTAATCCTAAATGCATGTGGTAATCAAAAGCAAACTTTAAAATTAATTAAATCTAGTATTAGTTTTTTGGAAATTATAAGCTTTCATATTCTTATAATTTTAATATAAAATAATTTTGTATGATTCTTAATCAGGAATTCCATATCAAACATTTATTTTTATTTGTAATTCGCGCCATATACTGTGTTTTTTCTAAATTTATATCATGTAAATTTATTGCAAATTAAATTTGACTATTTCGTTTTATTTTTTTGTTCCATATTTAATAAAATTTAGTACATCCATAGCCAGAATACAAACTTTACGTCTATGGTAACCAGGGCACGAAATGGAAAATTTCGCGGACCGGAACGCCACTTAAAAATTATTGTGCGACTAAAAAAAAAACTTGGTCAAATGCGTTTCAGTTGAAAAATTAGTTTTGCTGTTTGCTGCAGGTTTCAACAAATTTTTATACAACCACTTGAAATCCTGTTTACATTATGTAAATAACTTTAAATTAAAGTGAAAAAAAACAATAATAATTAATTTCGTTATATTAGAGCAAACATTGTTAATATCTCACCGAACAAAAATACAAGATATTTTTAAATGTAACAATTAAAATCACTAGTTTGTAGTTAGTTTAACCTTGATTAGCAACAAATGACAGTAGATTGAATATTTTTTAAATGATCATAATATTTTATTAATTGAACCGGTTCAAAGAAATCTTAATGTTTTTTAGGAATCCGAACAATAATTTATTTAACAAAACGAAATCATATATTTTATAATTTTACGACCCGAAACACACTTCCGATTTACTCCAGTACATTTCGAGCCCTACTTGTGATAAATGATTATTGACATGGACACATGTAGTGGTAGTCAAGCCAAGTCAAGACAAAGGGAGCAACGTGCAAAAAATGTTAATTAAATTCTTCTAGAGGAAAAATGTAATCCAATAAATAGTGATTTGTATCACTAGGCTGGAAACTGTACTTTTGCGAGTACTCGCAAAACAGTTTCTAGACGCATAATACGCAAGATTTTTCGCGCTGATAAATAAAATTATTGATTTAAAATTGCTAAAAAAACTCTCTAACCTCCAAACACTCAACGTATGAAATTGACTAAAGTTCCTAGTTTTTACCGAACGGCGTATGGTAAACACAGTTTCCGAACGGCGTTCCGTAAAAATTTAGTTTCCGAACGATTATGAAATATGTGAAACTGTGAATCTCTGACGGAGGAGCGAAAAATAAAATAAGGAACTACTCGTATATACATATTATATATTTAATTAAGTGATTGAATTATAGCAAATTTCTCTTGTCCTCAGGTGCGATAATCTTCGGATCAGACCAGGAAGTGGCGGGCGTGATGCGCGCAGTTCGTCGCAACAATGCTACGGGCAGCTTCTCTTGGATCGGCTCAGACGGATGGAGCGCGCGCTCACTGGTATCTGACGGCAACGAGGCTGAGGTAGAAGGTACGCTGTCAGTGCAGCCGCAGGCCAATCCTGTGCAAGGCTTCGAGGAGTACTTTCTCAGTCTCACGGTGGACAACAACCGCAGGAACCCCTGGTTTGTTGGTAAGTGTATTTGAATTTAGTTATTTTGAACGCAAAACCTCAGAAGATCATCAAAGCCCAATATTGTATTCTTGTTTCAAGTTCTTTCAAATGCCTGAATAATAATTGATACATAGTAGTTCTCGAGATAGAAATGGTGCGCCACTTAAAATGTATACATATTTTAAGAAAATTCTATAATAAATATAAAATGTACTATTCCTATTTAGATTCGAAATAAGTTAGGTATACTTAATATATACTACACTTTTTTCTACCGACATGAAAAGTTTACCTTGTCTTATTGCCTTTTTGGCTATCCATTTTTCTATTTTAGTAATAAAATAAATTCACAGAAACGCGTATAACAAATATTTCTGTACATACGTCTACACAGGGGAAAGGCCAAGGGCGGAGCCTAATGTTAGTTTCAGTTTATGCCACTAGTAGCGGTAGCTTGCGTCGTCTACTAGAGCCGGATTTTCGTGTAAATAGTGTTTCGTTGGGAGGGGGGATTAAAATTGGTACTAAATATAAATATATTTTCTCAGACAAGGGCTTATTTTAAAGATAAAAGTACAATCTATGTTGCTTATGTGTTGAAATTTGTAATTGTAAACAAAATTAAAACTAAAACAAAAATTTCAACAAATAAGAGACAAATATTCAATCTTTGTCTTCAATTTACAAAAAAATTAAATTATTCTGACCATATTTAGTCCAAATTTAATCTTCCTTTCAAAAGCATGTTTATGCTGCGCGCAACCTAGCTACATTACCCTCTTAGTACGATGTTTTTATTAGGTATTTCTTTTTTATGTAATAGTTATTTGTGTATGACGAGCATAAAGTGATACTTTGTCACCCGAGCACGATAGTTCGAGTCGAAGGCGAGTGCTACAATAGTGTAAGAGAAACAAAGACATTTTACGCTCGTAATACACACATAATTTTTTAAAAACATATACGTCCTGAAAATTATCTCGTTCTGTTAATATAAGTTTAGGTTTTGTTTGTATCTCTGGTAACTATTGAAATATCTTTTTCGCGCGTAACAATAACTATTGATACATATTTGTCACGCGTTTCCAATGGCAACAAAGATATTTTTCGAATGCTCGACAGTAAATGTCAACTTTATGTTGACAAATGAGAGCGCAATTATTAACTTTTCATAGCAATCATAGAAAAAAATATTTTTTTGTACCCACGCAGCATACAACTATGCTTTTAATAAAAGGTGACTGCAGTTACTTAGTTCATATAATTAATTCATTTAAATCCTTTTCTTCCGAAAATCTGACTCATGTAATGTAAAATGCTTATCAGTAGAAAATTATAAATAAAAAGAATATGTATACCTCTATTTGTTCAAACTAGAAGTTATTTTTACAACTTATTGAAACTTCTCATAACTTTGCAAACATTACAAACGTATACAAAGGTAACTAATTACATTTTATATCTCTTTATACTGCAAATAATATTTTAATGTAAATCAGAATACGTATATGTATACAGATTATCCCATTTTAATTTGCCACCTTTGGATTTCCGGAAACTATTGGAGATACAGCTTCGGTTAAATGGAAGTTATGATGCGATTTAAGCCTATTTGTGGAAAAAAACCGTACCTACTAATAATTAATTCGACTGAATTAACAAGTTATAAAAAGCTTAATTTTATTTAGTTATAAATAGTAACATTTTTAAGTATTGGTTCCGTTTAATAAAATATATTATTATATTATCGCTATTTTGAAAAAATATTGCTTTTAATTTATATCTAAGTATTTAATTTTTAATTTAAAACATTTTGCCCGATACGCAACTGTTCCAAATTATTTACAAAAAAAGTCCATCAAACTAAATTTTTGCTAGCATCTAGTGATCTATGATGGCGTCCAATAACAATAACTCGTTTAGCCGAAGTCGTAGTTCTAAAACAGGAACCGAGATTCCATGTCAACCGAAAATGAAACATGTTGTACATAACGTCATGTCTAGTAAACTGAAAACTGTGTCAACATCTTGATGCACGTTATATCTAACAAACTGAAAACTATGTCAAACTTTCATTAAAATTAAAAACTAAGTACAGAAAGAATGTTATAAAATTTTTAGTTTTGAGTATACCCGAACAAATAAATACAAAAACTAAATGTTTGAAAACTGTCTTACTTTAATATATGTACGTCATATTTAATATGTAACAATGATTTTAAACTAAAATAAAAATGAAACAATGCGCTCAAAATTACGAATAATACGACAAAAAGTACAAGAATAAAAATGAAAAGAAATAACGAAGCTATTTGATTTTCGTTAAAAATGGCACACGGAGTAATATAACTTTTTCTTATTTCAACATTTAAAATTCGAATCGGAAGATTCACAAAACGGAAGCGCAGAAAACTGGAAGCATGACCAACATTTGTCGTAACTTACATCCAATTGGGATGCAAATGAACTATTCAGTTTCTTATTTGTTCGTGAGTGCCAGCAACTTCTGCGTAACTTCACAAACAATTTTTGCTGTTTAAATACCGCCAGCGACGGAAGAGCGGTAACCGTTGAACGGTGAATATCCGTATCCGGCAGCCGTGTGCATGTTCACCCCATTTTAAAAATTCCTTTTAACATGCCATGATAACCCTTTGAATAACGTGCAGCGCTATTTCTTCTTGCATAATTAACAGCGTGAAGGTGTTATCTGGAAGTCTCATTAATATTCAAACGAAACAGTAAAGATCTCGTACGTTGACGTGTTTGTATTTATTTATGAAGTTTTTACAGAAATGTTTTGAATGTTTTGTTATTTATTCAAGGTAGCTACAGTTGTTTCGAAATTATATTTCAAAATGTGATATACGTTTCTTTGAATATTAAATTACATTCCGAACTGGATTTTCTACAAGCCTGAATAGGCTATAAGCTATAGCTTATTTATTTATTATTTAATTATGCACTAATATTCATTTATTCCCGGACTTTCCAGATAATAGACCAATACAAACAAATTATGTTGTTATTTGACATTTGATAATAGTTTCCACTCGTATTATTGCTTATTGGTACCTGATTCATTCTATTGCTTGTGCAATTATTTTAATATATTGAATAGAATATTTTCGAACATACTCGTATTTGTTACATATTTTGCTGAAAAATTGAAACTTTATTGATATATTTATGCGCCTGAAGTGCGGTTACCTGCCTTGAAATAAAATACGGTTAAATGAACATGAGCAATACTAAACAAAACTAAAGTGATTATCAAACTTAGATACAATACGTTACGAAGATAACAAAATAAAATAGGTTCTTAGAATTTTTTTCTAAGGGTTGGTTTTTCTGTCTACAGATAAAGTTCCTGATAACTATTGACGGGTTAATTGAAAAAATATTGCATCAGAAAAGTGCATTTAGTATAATTATTACCATTTGTGCTTAGATTTTGATGCAATATTTTTATTTAATTTTATTGAACTGATATTATATTTTATTGTATGGTTGGACGACACACTTTTTTTCTTATCTGTTTGATTCGTTTTTATTTCTATCATAGAGTGTCTAATTGCAATTGTGTGAAATTCATTTTCAAAAACAAGGACAGGTATATACTCATTTCCTTCCTTATCTTTTTGTTTCATTTTCAGTTTTACAATTGAGTGATTAATTGCAATTGTATGGAATTTTCTTTAAAACACAAGCGCAAGCTGTCTCTCTCTTCTTTCCTAATCTTTGTAGATTCTTTGTTGAAGAAGTAAGCGTGAGTGATTTGAGATGTTTTGAGCTAGTGCAACGTGCGTCGAAAAAAGATTGATGAAATGTGTGTAGAAGAGATTGGATGGATGTGATTGAATGTTTTTTGTATGAAGAATGATTCCGAGTGTGATGACTAAATGAGCTTATATAGGCATTATGTATGTGACTGAAGCGTGGATGGTGTATTAGGCTGAGAATTTTTGACGAGAACTGATTGTTTGATGAATATGATGAGTAAATGTTTTATGATTGATTTTAGAGTTCGTGATCTCCCATTTGATGGGATATATCATACGAGGATTGTTAAAAAAAAGTGACTTTTGATTTTTCTCGAAAAATATTTATTTATTCATCAATATCTATATTGTCCCCTTTAAAGTAATCCCCCTCAGATATAATACACTTGTGCCAGCGCTTTTTCCAAACCTCGAAGCACTTCTGATGTACGCTTTTTGGTATGGCCTTAACCTCTTCCAGCGATGCGGTCTTTATCTCCTCAATCGTGGCAAAACGCCGTCTTTTCATGGGTCTTTTCAGTTTTGGAAACAAGAAAAAGTCGCAGTAGGCCAAGTCCGGTGAATACGGTGGCTGAGGCGTGATTACGGTGTTGTTTTTGGCCAAAAAATCACGAACAAGCAACGATGTGTAAGCAGGTGTATTATCGTCATGCAAAAGCCATGAATTGTTTTGCCACAAATCCGGGCATTTTTCGTGGCATGAGCCAACCGATATGCCGACATCCTCAGCAACTTCTCTAATGATACGACGCAGTTTTTTGCTCAAAGTAGACTCGCCAAATGCCACAGTCAACATTTCAAGTTTTACACAAAATTAAATACAAAGTCTTTGAGCCATTTTTTTCAATTGCAAAAAATCGCCAAGCACACCAAAATACATCTAACGTTTATATCTGTCAAAAACAAACTACAAATGCAAAATGACTGATCATGTCAACATATGTTGGGAACATGTGTATTAACATAACAAACAAAAAAAATCGAGAATCTAATAGACGTAGCCCACAAAATTTGAAGTCACATTTTTTTTAACAAACCTCGTATGTATGTAAAATCGCAGTTATTACAATAAATGAAACAAAATATTAATGCGTTTATATTATACATATAGTGGAACTTCCCTAACTCTAATCTCAATGTGAAAAATAAATTAAGTGTTTATTCAAGTATTCAATAATTTTTCTGTTTTAGAAGAGAGCTTTCCTATCTGTATGAAATTTGCCACTATAATAAAAGAATTATAGCAATTATCAATTTAAATTTTACTTCATAGATGATGAGCAGCTCTGCGCCGCTCACATTAATATGTCATTGCTAGACGTTCTTAGATATATATTCATATATTATACAAAATGATTAAACAACTTCTAACAATTATTATTCACCTGTTTCCCAAAAATGTCGTAAAAATAAAACCGCTATACCAAATAGCATATCGTTGGCGATGACATCAACCTTGCTTAAATGTAAAACACAACAAACGAAAACACGTATGTAAAGGATGTAAAATATACCCTGTGGGTGTTATGGAACCCGAATTCATCGTTTTTAGAAATGCTCTCTCTATATATATTCCTTCCTCCAAGGTTTTAATGCAAAATTTTATAGATAATTAAATGAGAAAAATTAACGTCCGAAAGTTTATTTCACAGTCTAGTGAGGTTAACTTAACAAGACACTTCCAGGGGGTAGATTAAAAGCAGGTTTTTATTTGTAACTGACTGCACATGTATCATAATTTATTCTGAACTAAAGTGACTGATGAAAGAATGAACGTGATATACTTTTCACTAACATTCTTTTTACTTAACTTGATTAATGTCACTGAATATCCCGGTCCCCGCATAAAAGCGTATAATTACAACGAGAACAAAGTGGGCAGTTGCCAAGTAAGATATTTTGGACGAGCAGCGGAAATTTATTATTCTAGAAGAAGAAGTAATCTGTATAAATGACCTCGGTGACAAAAAACTAAAATATGCAGGTTAATTTAATTTAGGAGTTACATAATAAGCACTTTCCATGTATTTTTTATTTATCTTAATATTAGACATTATCTAATTATATATTGCTTTAAATTTTCATTTTTTACAGTAATATACTCAAATGGTGCAGTGGTACATAAACATATATAAATATTATACATATTATACTCGTATTACGATATTCTTTTCATTTAAATACAGATATTTTTCTTTTTAAAATCTAATATTACTCGCTATATTCGAGAAACGAGACTATCTTAAGAAAATTTTATTTGCTGTAGGTACAGCTTAATTTAAAATTAATTATCAACTATCTAATTATATTATCACATCATTTTCTAAAATTATGTGAGAAGATATACGTATTAATATTACCTATCTAGTACTATTAAGTATAAAGTGAAGCTGAATTCAAAGTTTACACAACACAGTAATTGTTTCATAGTTTTAAATATGTACTCGTATATCATGCGACATTATTTCAGTTATTATCGTAGTAATTTTGTACGCTAATAGCAATAAAGCTACTGAGAACGATAAAACAATTACTTAAAATGCGCCTGATACGAGTAAATCAATACCGAGAATCTGCTGGATTCTATAAAAATTGTTTTACTAAAATGAAACAAATTGTCAAATTTCTTATGTAATAGCTACTCAATGCTCTTTTCATAAGTGAATTAACAACATTGGTACAAAATGGCAACGATGACACACGAATGCATTAGAACATAACCGATTACGTATCATAACAAATTTAGCCATCTTCTATGTTTTGATAAGGTGTATTACGATTCTTATGAGAACAATGACGGCTTTAAATATTGTATATTCGTTATGATATGCTATGATATGTTATGTTATGAAACTATGAATTCGGTTTTAGTGATGGTACAACTCGGCTTAGCTGTAAAAACAGACGTTGGTTAAACAGTGTAACTTATATTTTTACCGGATAGTATTGTTCATAATCGTCAACCAGTAGATATTATTTTGTGTAGAAATAATTTATTGAAATCATTACAGTAGACCTCGAGCGCCGACTACCTGGGTGCATCGGGACATGTGCCCCTTTGTAATGTTTTAATTGAAAATGTAGATAATATTATTTGATTAAATTTATGAGTTCTACTGAAACTCTACGTCTATAAATACCTAACTAACCCGAACACTGAAGAATTTATAATACTGCAAAATGGAATTTGAAGCCTAATTATATGGAGGCAGAAAACTCCGACGCCAAAAAAAAACATACAACTAGTTTGAATTAAATCAAAAGCGATTGAGGACCAT
Organism: Pterostichus madidus; assembly: GCA_911728475.2. Classification (NCBI taxonomy): domain Eukaryota; kingdom Metazoa; phylum Arthropoda; class Insecta; order Coleoptera; family Carabidae; genus Pterostichus; species Pterostichus madidus. The sequence continues at coordinate 20,541,521 of OU452302.1, forward strand.
TTGTGATACAAATATTTGAATCCGAAGTAGTACTCGTATGTAAATATTTTAACTATAATTTCAAAAAAAATCCGGGATTTGAGATTGAAATGGTTGGAGGATAGTTAATATGGTGATGTGATCTAAATTGTCTTAAGTATTATTCACGTGTTTTAATTGCTGTAAAAAATAATAAGGGAAGTTTAAGGGAAAACAAAAGACTTAATTCAATTTTATAAATGTCATCACGCCTTTTATTCATAAATGGAATGGCACTTTTCCGCAGCAGATCTCGATAAGTGATATATTTTGTGCCTAAAGTGCGATTACCAGCCGTCAAATCACGACATCCCCTACATATACGCGCAATATTTGATTTTAGGTTGCCCAAAATGTTATACATTTGAAAAAAGTATTTTATTAAAGAAAGATTCATTATAAAAAACTTTAAAAATTTATGTTTTCTTTTTTTGTTTCTATAGTGGTACCCATTCTTAATCACCTGCAGCTCGTGCATCCGTTTAAATTTTGAAAAGTCGGCTCCCAAGTGGTAGATTAAAGTATAATCAGAAATTAATACTACCTTAGTTCTAAATAACAAATATTATTGCATTGTAGAGTGTACAAAATATAACTAGAAATCAAATTCGTTTTACTTTTTCCATTCCTAATACACGAAACTCCAAGACAAAAAAAAAATCAAAATATCCAGTGGTAATCTCTCTTTTCCGCTGAACAACGCACAAGTTGATAAAAACAAAAAGAATCCAGCCTTCGAGAGGTCGTTCCGTCGGTTGCGTCCGCAACTCTCCAGCCCCAAGATCCTGCAAATAACCCTGAATCCCGGCCTGATACACACTTCGCGTGGAGCCGAACGAATCGGAAAACGTTATTATCTTGGCTTGGTCGCGCTCTTCTTGCATCGCACGCGACAGACCTCATCTCCACTATACTTTATACACAATATATCTCACCACCGCCGCCGCCGCCGCCGCAGCCGCCGCTGACAACGCTAAAGGGTTTCTGAAGGGCGGTAAGGGATAAGGGGATGACGCAGGAGAGCGATTACGCCGAGGATGAAGCGTTACTTTAAATCTAAATACGAAAATTCGATCCACGTTACCAGAATAAATGAAGCTTGCAACGAAATGATCGAATGTTCTGGATTATTCTCTTACAACTATTTTTTATTACATTATTTGTATTGTGTTTAATTTACGTTTAATTCGGTATAGTTAAACAGTTATGCTTACATAGGTCACTTCTATAAATGCCTACTTAATAAAAATGAAAATATACCTGTAAAAAGTATAATAAAAATTGCCTGAAATAATATTTTTTACGTAGCTAGCGTTAAAAGAGAACAAATACGAACAATTTTACAACGATGTAACTGTCAAATACATTTTTGTATATTATCATATTCACGAAAAAACAAGATTCCAAATAATATATTGCATGAACAAATACTGTATCTTTTATAATGTGCCTGAGTACCTACAATTTATCTATACTACACGTACTTTATTTCTTTATCCGGACGATGCATTTGTGCTTCTAACAGTTACTATATTTATGTGCTTTTAGAAGGGTTCAATTTTTGTTTTCAGATTTATGAGTGAAAGTAGGAAAAAACTCAAGCAGAGCAGTAAAAAAAAATTACATTAGTTTATTTTACTTTTATATAGGTATAGGTACATTGGAATCTTGAAATATGCTATTTGAATATGTGCCCTTAAGTGCATAAACAATCAAGAAAGAAGAAGAAGAAATATGTAATTTTCAACTATTTGTGCCATTTAAAATGTAACTTTGTCATATTTCAAATATGGGCGGCTGAAATATTATATTAATTTTCAAGTGTAAAGAGGACTTTAGCATCTACAATTTTTATTTGAAACTTTTTCTCTCTATCTACTGTTATTTAAGTCTTAAAATTATTTGAACAAAAATTATTATTTCACTCATATCTGAGCCGCTCAGTACCACAGTGAAAATATTGCTGTGTTGAGTTAGGCCATGTAAATACATGACTTCTGATTAAACTTTAAAACCATAGTGGCATAAATACAATTTCTTTAGTCAGTTATAGACTGTGCTAGTATAACACATAGGCCAATCTAAGCAATTTAGTTTTTAGAGAATCAAGTACTTACTCAGCTATAATTTCTAATATTTTGAGTTTAAATTGACCCAAATTATTCCGACGCCTTTTAAGATACTTATATGGTAACTTCGAATTCAGTCCTTAAGTAATTCATCACAAATTCCTTATTTCCAGGCAAGCATACTTACCTTGACAGAGATTTTGGCACAATTAAGAAGCAGAAGCGCGTTTTAAAATATATTTTTATACCGGAAAACTGAGTGAAAGTAATTTCAGCCGATTTAAAATTGTGAAAATGAAAAAAGATGAATTCAAAGTCACAGTAAAATTATAATATGTAATTAAGGACAGAAAAAGGGAGAAAACAATTTTAAAGTCGTATAGTTAAAAATACAAGGGATAATATTCAAATCAGAGAAATCGTTTAACATTTATTTTATTTATTTATGGAGTAGATGGCTCCATGGCATTGAGTTATGTGAGAACCTAGATATAATAAGTATAATGTAAAAAATTACTCGCACTCCACTAATATCTTTGGGGCCATGATTTAACGATTGACTAAACGATTTAAACAAATATAGTTTGTTATATATTTATTTATTTTTATAGTGTAATGAAAAGTTATTTAGATAGGTACTACGGCAAAAGTTTATTCAAACTTACAGAAATCAACAATAAAATACTACTCCTACGTCACTAACTACTCAGAAAATTTATTTAATTGTGTTGTTTATAATTTCAATAAGTATTTATAAAACTTTACACAAAGAAAAACTTAGATTTAAGTTAAATTCGTAATGGTTCTAGCGCAATTTATTTATATTACATTCGTGGAACTAATGGATAAAAAAAGAGATTGCTTAAATCGAGGTGACAGGAATATAGATGGTTTTTGGCTATTTTCCAAATCTTATACTGGAATAGTTTTCTACGCTGCATGTACCTACTTACCTAGCCATGCAATACTGATTACATTGCCAAAATAATTTATACAAATTTGAACCTAAAATTCAATCTCTTTCAATATTCCATTGTACATTAAATATAAATTAATTGTATAATAAGCTATTATTTTTCAATTAATTCATACAGAAGTTAATTAAATCATTTTTTATATTAAATAACTGATATTTATGTTTCCAATTATTCAATATATTTAATTACATTCATTAAAAACGAGTATGGTAATTTCATAAATTATCTACATACGTAAATGTATACTCGTATTATAATTTATTTTAATATATAATATAAATTTGGAGCTTACTAAATGTTAATATAAATCCCTATACCAAATGGTTTCAGGAATAGTATAATAAAATAATATAATGTAAGGCGCGTAATTTATCTTCAGAACAAGGATTACCAACACACGAGAATACGAGTATGAAAATAAAAAACTGGTAATAATTTAACCTGAATACGTCAAATGCAGTGAATAAAAAAACTGGACATACAAAAGAACGTCCATAGCGGCATTAAAGCGCAAATCTTTGCGTCAATATTCCAATTATCCTTTGATATATGATTTTTTAATAACGGAACGCTGTAGGCGGCAAGAACCTTAGAAATATTTTTTTTTATTAATTTGTTCTATTGAAATTATTGATAAATACAAGGCATACGGAACATTTTATACATTCATAGGTGTGATAGCTATGTTAAAGCAGATATTAGTGTTTAAATAAAGTATAAATGAAGTAGGAAAAAGTTTAAATCTGTTATTGAATATTGATAAATATAAAGTGTTAGTGTTTGAGAAAAGAGATTTGGCGACTGACTGCAATGATTCCGCGAATGGTGTGAGATTGGGTCAAGCGAATGAGTTTGTATACTTGGGTAGTATGTTATCGAAGGATGGATGTATTGATCGAGATATTGAAAGAAGAGTATCTGCGGATGTAAAGTATTGGATGCTCTGGAAACCTTTGCTCGAAACTTGAATGTATCCAGAGATGCTCGATTAAGTGATTATAATGGTGTGTTGTATACATTGATGTATGGTAGTGAATGTTGGGTGTGGATGAGGAAACATGAACGGTGTATAACTACTGTGGAAATTAGGTATTTGCAGGGTGTGTGTATGGATATGCTAGAAGAGACTGTGTCCAGATTACATTTGTGTATGATGAATGTGAGATTAAGAATAATGTTGTTAGAAGTGTTAGATAAGTCAGTTGAGATGGTTTGGGTGTGGAACGTATGTCGAATGAAAGATTTATGAAACAACTGTATGTTGGTGAAATTGAGGGTAAAAGATTGCGTGGACGATCTATGAATAAATGGATAGATATGATTGAAGGATTATTGAGTGAACGAAAGTTTTCTAGTGTAAGGAACAAACAAGGGAATTATGAATGTAGTTGAAGCGAATGTAATGTGGCAGGTTAGAAACGTTTGATGAAGATTAATTGCAAGATGAATTTAATGAATAAAAACAAGCGCAAGTTTCTTGAGTTTAGATTTGTTGTTTAGTTTTTGTATTAGAATGTTTACCTGCAATTGTGCACAGTATATTTTTAAAAACAAGCGCAGGCCGACACTCTCTTCCTTACTTATCTTTTTTCAAATTTTCAGTTCTTACTATTAGAGTGTCTAACTGCAATTATATGAAATTTACTTTCAAAAAACAAGAGTAGAAGATGCTCCTTCCCTTTCTTATCATTTTATATTCATTGTTAGAGGGGTGGGCGGAGTGTAAGATTTATGAAACAGGTATATAGAAAGGAACGAATGGATGTGATTGAAGATTTATTGCGTAATTAAAGATATCGAGTGTGGTGAATACAAGAGCTTGTATGAAGAAAGTGAATGTGGTTGAAGCGAGGATGGTGTGTCAGGATTAGTTCTACCCGGAACTTGATCCCCGGGTAATAAAAGAATTTTTTTCTATTCGATACCCGGGTAATTCGTAACGGAAACCGAATATATATTTTTTTTAACTTAAATTTAAAATGTTACAAAACATTCATATAAGAGAACATCTGCTTTATTGGTATATTATTTTTGCTCCTCGGACAAAAAAAAACATTGGCGTATCCGTGGTAAGGTAAACTTTCCTGAAATAGTGTTCTTTTACTATTCAAAAGGTTGAAATAATAGCGTCATATTCAAGTGGGAAAAACAGAAATTCTTAGGCGTTTAAATAAAAAGTATCAGAGGTTTTTCCCAAAAAAGGTTATTTATAGCCTTTCCAGTATGAATAGGTACTTGTTCTCTGTACCTGGCTTGTCCTGGGTAAGAGATCCATGACTTTCTTAGAATCATATGATACAAATTCAATTATTAATAAAACACTTTCTCTAATTTTTTTGAAAATTAGACTTTATTAGTTTTCGTAAATTACAAGTTCACACTCTCATCTCACCAATATTTGGTTTTATAAAAAGTATTATTTAATTAAAGGTAAGTTAATACCTAAAATATGTATAGTGTTGTAATAATTAAAATTTAATTAATTCATTACAGACATTCAATTCGAATGCAAAAGATCGTCAGTTTGGAGCTTTTCTAACAAGAAAATATGGAATTTGTTTTTTGTTATTTTTTTTTTAATAATATTACAAATGCATTATCATGTTACTAAATAAAATTTATCTAAAACAATATTTTCATTTAAAGTAGCGCCTAATAATGTTTCTCCCACCCACTTGAATAATAAAAGAACACTATTTCAGGGAACTTTATATTTCCATGGATATGTAATCAATTTTTGATCCTAGGAGCAAAAATAGTATTTTTACTACATTTTACACGGTGATAAAAATAATTTTGTCAAGTTGTTTCGTTTTAATTCTGCGGGTAATTGAATCCCCTAGACAGAATGAAAACTGATCCTTTAATAAATCTGATAAGTGGATGTTCTGTTAATGTTTCAGGGGTTTATGCTACCCCATTTGATGGGATATAGCGTATTATAATTTATATTATTATTATTTATTATATGGGGTGGCTAGCTCAGTGGTATGAAGTCGGCCTGTGGATCCTGAGAGCCCTGGTTCGATTCCCACAGGCGACAAACTATTTTCATAATTTCAAAAGCTACCCCTGTGACTCCTCCACCACTAACATCTTTGGGGGCCATGATTTGACAACTGGTAACCGCATTTCACGCGCAAAATATATCACTTATCGAGATCTGCTTCGGCAGAGTGCCACACCCAGTAATGGGTAGAAGGCGTGATGATATATTTATTTTTATTTTATAATTTTCATGTCAAACAATATGACTATCATATTTCTTCTATTCTTTCTTTTATTTTACATGAATAAGGTTTTGTATAAATTTGATTAACGAAAATATATTTAGTTATAGGTCACAAACTAAATAAAATAGTATTGTGTGCAGTTCTCACTCTTAATTTAAAAGGACAGCATAACGGTTAGGGTTTTTCCGTTCTTGATAGACACTTTTCCTTTGAAATGCAATCAACACCTGTCTTGACACATTAATTGGCTTTTCTCACTCACAGATGGCAAGAGAAAAATACGGTCTACGCAACCAGTACAAGACACGGAAATTGCGTAGCCTCTAGATGAGAAGTAATTGTATATGGCAGTTAATTTTATTAGTATATTGGTTGGTCGTAGTCGCTATGATTACATCGCAATAATATAAATAAAATAAATATATCATTACGCCTTCTACCCATTACTGGGTGCCGTAGTAGATCTCAGTAAGTGATATATTTTGCGCGTGAAGTACGGTCACCAGCCGTCAAATCAGGCCCCCCCCAAGGATGTTAGTGGAAGGGTAGTTTTAATGTAGTGAAAATTGTTTGTTGGCTGTGGGAATCGAACCCGGCTTCTCAAATCCACAAGCCGACTCGATACCACTGAGTCACCTACCCCATATTAGGCCTATTCCATTTACCATTTGGATCAGATCTAGCTTACACTTACAAAACCGAATCACTTATTTATTTCACTAGGTTACTACGCTCACTTTATTTCTAGCACTAGATTTATTCCATCAGATTTATCTGAACTAATTTAAGTGAACCAAGTGGTAAATGGAATACATCTAATAATGTATATATTTGTAACATATTTGAACTTTAACAAGCTTTAACTGCGTTTCAAAAATCTCAAAAATATGAAATATATACCAAAAGTTCTTAGAATAAAGAACCATAATTATAATTAAATTATGTCCATTACTTGAAGAAAACAAAATGTTAGATGCATTGTTTATGCTCATTTGAGGAATTCTAATTTCTTTTCCTGAAGTCTCAAGTCTACACTTTTAGTATGTTTTACCCTTCTAAGGATGAATAAATAAATAACGATTAATTTAAATTTATACAACAATAATATATAATATTTGTTATTAAGCAACATAATTGCAAAATTTGAAGAATATTTTGATTGGAAAACTCCTTATCTATCAGATAAATTTAAAATATAGCACCAATAAATAACCGTAAATATATTATGAACAATTTGTGCGATATTTTTTTATTACTATTTATCTGATAATGACGGATAAATGATTTATCCGTCATTTTATCTCAGGAAGATACCTAAATTCTCTACGCCCCTATCAATACACAAATTGAAGTAATTGTGACAAATTATAATTAATTTTATAATAGAAAATAAATTAATGATGGGATATAGCGATAAAAAAATTATTTATCAGATAAGAGAAACGATTTATAAATAAAGATAATACTTTGTGCAATTTATGTTGTGATTTTATTGCGATAATTTAATATTTACATGTGAGAAATACTATTAGCCATTTCAAAAATATTTTTATCACATAATATTGGTTAATAAAAATTATGTATTTTAAAATTTCTTTTAAAAATAGTAATTGATGTAACAAAGCAGTTTTTTTTAATCGATATTGAAATTGTTATTGGAATAAAATTTTCGTAAAAAAAATTAATTTGAAGGAAGTAAATATCTAAGCTGATGTCTTAACCACTAGACATCAGCCCGGCAAGCTGAAGGTCCCCTGTTCAAATCCGGGCGTCTCCCAAATTTTTCTGTCATAAAATTAACTTTAAAAATTATGATTGTCACTGTACTTCAAAGTCATCCATATGACAAAAATTTATATCCTGTATTTATTTCCATTTTATTTACAATAATTTTTGTAAAAATTTTATTTTATCAATATCCGGCATGACAATTCACAACGAATACTTGGTCATTACACGACGTAGATTTCCGATCTCAAAATTTTCGTGATGTTTGTATGGAGTTAGATGAAATAACAATTCTCGGCTGAACTTCTTCGTTGAATGTTTAAAACCAGTAAAAAAATATATACTAAAGTACGACTTCTATTAAATTAGACAAAAGTTGACATAGTAGTAGTAAAAGAATATATTATAGGTCATTAGATACGAGGAATAATGTGGAAATAGCCATTTTTTCAAATAATTTTAAATTAAAAATGGTAGTAAATAGAGAAAAATTCAATTCAAATAAAAATTGTAGGTAATAAAGTCCTATTTACACTAGATAATTAGTACAAATTTTTAAGATATGATTCATTAGTGCTCTTAAACAATTTTGATTAACAATTAAATAACTTTTTGTTTTTATGTTATATGAATTCTTTATACTTTATCGAATGAAGCAAGGAAAAATTGAATGCGTAAACAATTTCAATAAAATAAAAATAAATGTATCATCATGCCTTCTACCCATTGCTGGGTGTGGCACTATGACGTATCAGATCTCGGTAAGTGATATATTTTTTTCGCGTGAAGTGTGGTTACCAGCCGTCAAATCAAGATTTTCAAAGATATTAGTGGTTGGGTGAATTACAGTGGTTATTGAAATGTGGAGTAAAGATTGTCGAATGCGGGAATCGAACTCGGTTCTCAAATGATTCCATTGAGCTATAGGTATAATTAACGTTAAATAATTTATACTTATTAGGTTTGTCCCGGCCACTAGTTTGAACCGTTCTAGAACTGTATTAGAATCGATTCAGCGTTCCAGCGTGACAATTCCGAACTAGTAGTTTCAAATTTTATATTCCAGCTCAAAAAATTACGGTAATAGAATTGGTTTAGAACCGTTCAAATAGTCCTTGTTCGTTAGCAAAAACTAGTAGTTCTAGATGTGCATTTTTCAATTCTGACAACTGATTTTTGAAATGACAGACTGGATTTATGTTTTATTTGTAATTTGTGTAACATGATACCAGTTGTAATTAAAATTAAACGGTATTTTTCAAGAAATGGTAGTGATGATATCGATTATTTTGATTTATTAAATAAGGCTTTTTTAAATACGGAAAACCCAAAACATGAGAATTACATGAAGGGGACGGTACATTTTTATAGTAACAGAAAATTTAAACAACATTTTAGATTAAGCAAAGATGTGATCATCTGACAGCCAGTTTTCTGAATGTTGCTAACATATATAATATTATTATCAAAAGTTATACGAGTTATAAGAAGAACCCAACCAAAAAAAGGTTGTCGATATCTAGAATAGAATATTACTTGTAGGGAATGTTTATAAATATAATGTTACAATACATTTGATTAAATAATAATAATAATAATTACTGTGAGCCGTACGCCTGTGCACCCACATTTTCGCGATAAAATTAGTAAAATAAAATCTTTTATGAAATATAATGGTAAAATTTTCATATGGTAGTATATTTATAAGCATTCTTCAGCGCCTTCGTGACACTGGTAGCTTGCGGTCTCATCGAGAAAAAGGCGGTGGAGATACATCGTGATTTTAAAGTCGCAGTTTTAAATCTTATTGGTGTTGATCCTACAACTAGCAGGAAAAGAATTTCCCGCCAATTAGGAAAAGTACCTGAGCCAACGATATGAACAATACTACAAAACATTAATTTGCACTCTTATCACTATCAACGTGTTCATAGCCTTACAGTACCTGATCATCAACTTGAGTAGAATTTTGTGAATAACTTTTACGAGAACATGCAGTTGATTAAAATTTCACGTCTAATGTCATATTTTCAAACGAGTCAAATTTTACAAGAGATGGAGTTCACAAATTCCATAATTCACATTTCTGGTCAAGACGAAATCCTCACCTTGTTGTTAGGGGTAGTTTTCAAAACAGGTTTTACCTAAATGTTTGTGCTTTCCAAATTTTATGAATGGAAACTAGTATTTATTATTTTTACAAAATATCTTGCCAGTGTTATTGGAGGATGTTTCTCTTAACGTTCGTTAGCAAGTATGGTACATGCATGACGGTACGCCACTCCATTTTACCAGTATTATTAAAAAACAATTAAGTAACGATTTTGAGGACAGATGAATGGGTTGCGGTGATCCTGTACCTTGACTTCCTAGATCGCCTGATTTAAATCCACTGTATTTTTATTTCTGAGGTATGATAACCAAGAAAAACACTGTCGAAGAAATACAATAGAGACTAGAGATTTGTGCTGGACCAATCAAATAGCAATATTATTTTCACCGAGTTTACATTTTACTCTAATTCAAAGGGCTGCATTATGTATAGCGGTAAATGGTAATAATTTTGAACAGTTCTCGTAAAAGAACGTACGTGTTTCTAATTTCTATTACTCATTGTATAACTCTGTTATTCATTTTTGTTTACTGACACACTTGGCTAATTTAGTTAATTATTCATTTGTTAGTTTCACCCATATACTATTTAAGTGTGGTAGTACCGAAAATATATTATTTTTGAAAACTACATTAAAAAAAAATAATTAAAATTATCAGTACGTATCGTACATTCAATACTACATGCCCTTAAAATTAATGGATCACCCTGAAAAATTTCATGAGAAATAATAAAAACATTTGTATTTACAGAGCTATCAGCTTTTTTCTTTTATTTCTCACGACAATCTCTTAATAGCCATAATTTCTTATTTCGTCAATGAAATATATTTGCTTTACAAATTGAAACCCATTAGATTCAGTTTTTAACTCTGTGAAAATTAATTGAATATTTTAAATTACGCGTTTTAATCGCTATTTTATTTATTTGTTTGTCAGATATAAGACTTGACTGTCATCCCATAGACGTTCATAGCTCTTGAAGCCCTGATTAAATTCAGAGAAAAATAAGTATTTTTGCTATTGGATGCTGTAAATAAATTATATTTTCTTGTCATATTTCGGAAATATGCTTTAGAAGAAAATAAATACGCTACTGTTTGAATATCTAGTAATCTAATTATTTTATCGGAAAAACAAATATATCATTAAAAAAAGTAAATAATGCGACAATTTCGCCCCAATCTAACCAACTATTTTTAGGGTTTTAATTTTGGTTACCAGAACCGAAAATGAATATAAAGAGAATATTTCGTTTTTGTTCTGAGTAGAAACGAACGAACAAAAATCATTTAAATATATAATGATAGCGATAACCTCAGCCCAGCATTCAATACTTACGAGTAGCTGACTGTTAGAACTAATAGACTTATGATTGTTTTACACCCGGTATAATACAGGTTATTGAAAAATAGAGAAAAGTTATTTTGTTTTTCTTATTAATTTTAGATCTTTAGTTTAAATTACAAAGTTTCTAATAAATATGTGTAATTTTCTGTACATTCTGTAAATACGAGTACCTATGTAAATATTTTAAACATATAAAATTCAATTTAATTTTTTATTAAATTTTTAGCGACTAAAACCAGGCGGACTAAAATCTACGCCGTCATAAGCCAATCGGACTAAACTTTTCCCCAGTACAATGATCATTCAGCATAAATTGTTCTCTATAGATTTTAGACGGTATATTTGTAAATTTTGCAGAAAATAATTATCGCGGCTTAATTGTGGGGAGTGTACTTTCTGTAGACTTTTTTTGTTTAAGCGAAGGAAAGTTTAATCCGAGTGGTTTTTAAGCCGTATGGTTTTTCGACAGAGTGGATATTAGTCCGCATGGTTTTAGTGGGCGTGGCATGTACTCGTTGAATTGCACTTCCAGTTAGGGCGGAAGCAATGGCAAGATTGATTTCTTAAATGAAATGATGTGTATTTGCTGGATTTTCTAATAGTACTTTAAATTAGCTTTAGAGAACTAAACAATTGTATTTTCATCAAACGTTAACCTACATATAAATTTTTCAATATGATTAAATTTGTATGTATTATTAGTGTGTCTTAACGTGTGAATCTCTTTCGTCTATCTCAATAATATTACTCTGATTATTGCTAAGGATTTAGTATTCTTCTGGAACACGCCACATATTTTCTCACACAAAGTGAATACATATATTATGGCACACAAATTTGTTTATTTCCAAAAATTAATAACTCTGACTGAGTACTATAAGTTGTTGAAAGAGGCCTATGGTGAGAATTCTCTATCTCGTGCGCGTGTTTTCCAATGGTATAAACGGGTTTTTGAAGGCCGAGAGAGCACCGAAGATAACCAACGTCCAGATCGACCTGTCTCTGTATCAACTCATTTTTTTCGACATCAACGGCATCGTGATAACTGAATGGGTTCCAGAGGGTCAAACTGTAAACCAAACTTACTATTTGAAAGTTTTGGCAACACTGCGAGAACGAGTTCGTAAGAAACGGCCGGAGTTGTGAAAAAAACAAGTCCTGGATTTTGCACCAGGACAACGCACCTGCCCATAACGCGCTGTCTGTGAAGCGTTATTTAGCCGCACTCCAGTGCTCGAACACGCGCCTTACTCGCCTGGATTTAGCACCTTGTGACTTTTTTCGAAGATCAAGTCTGCCTTAAAAGGAACCCGGTTCGAGTCGATGGAAGAGGTGAAGCGAAAATCGGCGGAGCTCCTAAATGCTCTTATAAAAGAAGACTGCCAGCATTGCTTTGACCAATGGAAAAAACGAATGGAACGGTGGGTGGCGAGGGGAGGGGAGTACATTGAAGGGGAGCATACGATTATAGAATAATTTTTAAAATATAACTCTTTTTCATATGCAGTCTCATAATTTAATAGCCAGACCTCGTACAATCAAGTGGCAAAGCTTATTTAAAATACTTTTAGAAATTAATAAAAAAAAACCTATATTATTCCATTAAAAAATCGATCATGGTATGCAATTCAATGTATTAGCGAGATTAGAATCCGTTAACGCATACTTATAAAGCAATCGTGCTCACCATTTTAACTACAACTGTCTTTAAAAAGCACTTCCATTTCATAAATACGAGTAAAATATCGCTATAATTCTTTCTTTATAATGCTCAACGGCATTTCAAACATCATATACCTAATTTCGTCACAGAGAGCCTGGATTCCGTACGTTTACATACAATACCACTAATTCCCGGGACGGCCAACACTGGCGCTAGTAGCACTGGGGGTGGATCTTGAGTAATTTACTATCTCGTTAACGGGCCGGACCGGCCCTGGTCAGCCTGGATTATTATATTAACACTCGGTAGGTACCGCTCTCCGAACCTAACGCACTAACGCTGTTGTTTACGTAAATGATATACGGAACGCCAGTGGCTACAGCCATAGGCGTAGAATCATAGGGATTCTAGGACAAGATAAATATATCTAAGTGCCTTCGACAATTCAATGAATAATGAACGTAGTAATTAATTGAATTAAATATAATTGACTTCGTATATATTTCTTAAGATATTTCTTCATGAACGGATTTTTGTACTTATTATTTTTTATGTACTAATGTTGATTATTTATAATTCAGAAAAATTTTGTAATTACGAGATTCTTGAGTCTTTGCAGAATCTACAAAATTCTCTCAATTTTTGGCGAATATATAAATTGGTTGTTGGCTCTAAAAGAAACAAGTTTTAGTGATCCGTGCTTTGTCTGTACCATCGGCAATAATTAAAAAAAAAAGTAGAAATAAATAGAAGAGTTTCTAGATGAATTCTTCTTTGTGTTAGGTGGGTTTGTCGTACACTACGTCGCTAGTTTTTTTATCCCTCAAATTCTTAGTCAATAATTTTTTATATAATAGCTCGATGTGTCTTGACGTGAAAGCGTGAATTTAAGACTAGTAGAAAAATCTTTACTATTTTATGGTACCAATATTTGTAACTGTTTGTTTAAAGAATATCGAAACACGAGACTAGAATTAGCTATTTTTCTCTTTGCAAGTAATATCACCACAAATACAAAGACGGAACAAACAAAAAGACGTCCACAGAAGTAGTTGTGCAAATTATTGTATCAATATTTCAAAAAGGAGTTTTCAAACTTACAATTAAAAAAAACATATATGTATCATATACGATATAAATTTTAATCATAAATGTATTATTATTATGATAAATGCTAACATAATAATCAAATGCACCGTATTTATAACTGAAATAGACATTGCACGTGCTAAAAGGAGTCATGATATATTTTATTTTATCTTCTTCAGTATTTAATTTATATTCCTTAACAAATCTAATGAGGTCATTTATGCTCGTTTGCACCAACAACACTTTACTTTTATGTCTGACTTAAATAAATAAAAGCAAATGGAAGTAAAATATCATATGATGACATTTACATTGTTGTCAAACATTTGATGCGATATTGTCAGTTTCGTTGATGCAAACGGGCATGACTAGCAGAGCTGGGCAAGTACCAGGACCAAAGTACTTAAGTATAAGTACCAGGACTAAACATGGTCAGTACTTGTTATGCAGTACTTTTTCAAGCACAGCTTGAAAATACTTAAGTAAAGTACCAGTTTTTTTAGACCAAAGTACTTAAAAAATAAGTATTTTGCAAGTACCAGTATTGGGTATATTCGTATGAAATAGTTTTGCTGTTATTGTTATTTATTTTAATAACAACATATTCTAAATATACATTTTGAAAACATGATTAAAAAATGAAAAGATTTTTAATTTAAAAATAAATAGGTACATGCAAAATTTAGTATGTAGTCGAAAATTACAAAAAATCAGTATTATATATATATATATATATATATATATATACAACAAAAAACAAAAATATACATGTCTGTGCTCCTCACGTTCACGTCACAGTACAGCACAATAAAAAAACTGCATTAACCGCAAACTCAAAGTACTTCAATGTTTCGAAATATTTAAGTACTTTTCGTGACTTTAGTAATATTGACGTACTTAATTATTTGAAAAGTACTTCAATATTTTTTACATTTACTATCCAAAAATGTAAGTCTTAAGTACAAGCAGAAATTTAGTACTTAAAAATTTCAAGTATTAAGTAACACAAAAATAAATATACTTCAGTACAAGTATTAAGTACTAGAAGATACGAAAAATTGGTACTTAAGTACTAAAGTACTTAAGTATTGCCCAGCTCTGATGACTAGAGTAAAAATTTCAATAATTATCGCTGAATATGTAAAATATCTCACATAAAATTAATAATGATTAATTTAAAATTGTTTAAAATCTTTAAATATTACATTTTTAATATCTAATTTCTTCCAACATCTTTAAAACGCTATAACGTGATAAAGTATGATTTGTCACACCAATAGAAAACACACAAATTCATAAAGCTCCGCCTCATGGCCTCACGGTTTGTTTAAATATGCTGCTGTTTAGGTTATAATTTTGACATTTTGCTCAAACAAGTGATATTTTGAAGAATGACTTGATATCGTTCTATCAAAATAGCTGCATCAACTAGCCTGACGTCACGACATTAGCAGTTTTAAGAAAGAAATATTTAAAAAATTGTTTTCGCTAACATTTAATTATATTGAAAATATAAAAAGTATGTTTTTGGTTATATTTCTATTAAAATATTCGTAAAAGAAATTTTTAAAAATTGCAAACCACTCCGGTTGCAAAAGAAGCTTCTTAACATCTGTTATGGTTGTCAGAGTCGAATTTATGTATAAAGAAAATAAGCAGTTGCTTAGGATCCCGAAAAAACAATTGATATAATATTTATATCTGGAAATTAATTTCTGATTAAACATTTCATTGTATTACACAATTTTTATTTATCAAAACTTAATTTTTTAAACATTTAATAAATATTAAATTATTCTAAATATTTAATACATACTAAATTTTGTAACTGAATGTACAACTTCTTTACACTGTCCTACAAATTTTGATACTGATAAAATATGTACATTGGTTTTCAATTTATAAAAAATTAAATGATTCGCACTTTTATATTTACATTATGAAGTGCTGTTTTAATTTCACTGGGGAGTTTACTTAAGTGGCGCCACTGTAAGTGATTTTAATCTTTGTATTTGTATTAATTAAAGGAGATAATACGAGGTATGGCAATTAAATAACAAGATTGACGCTGCTACAGACGAAGTACGCATGCGCAAAATACCAGCGACCGTCAGCTTTTTAGCGTGAAGCTTTCTCTTTCGAATACAGTACCTCTCGCTTCTGTAAACAAATCCGTATAGCGTAGCATTCGTTCTAATTAGAGTTGCTTTTTTGTTTCGCCGAAAAAATGTTAAGTGCAACATTAGAGCAACGAATTGTTGTGAAATTTCACATGAAACTTGGCAAAACTGCTACTGAAATTTATAATTTATTGAAAAAAGTACCCGAATTGTGGAAGGACAAGCCACGGTTTCTCCATCAACACAATGCGCTGGCTTTCCGCAATGTCTGTCAAGAGATTTCTAGCCAAGTACAGCATCCCAATGTTGGACCATTCACGTTATTCGCCAGATCTTGCAACGTGCGACTTCTATCTGTTTCCTAAGGTGAAATTTGTTTTAATAGCAACAAGATTTGACCTTTGAAAGAGAAATCGACATGCGTTCTGAAGGAGCTGACAGAAGAAGACTTCCAGCACTGTTTCGAACAATGAAAGATTCGCATGGAGTATTGTAGTGATAGAGGAGGGGTTTATAATGTATGTGATAATAAGTAAATAAGTATGGAATCAAAATAAAATGTTAAAACAGCATCAGTCTCGTAATTTAATAGCCATACCTCGTAATGAGCTTAAGGGCCTCGCAATACCTAAATCCAACCCTGATTATCGTTATTGAAAATACTTCAGACACGACTTTCTGAGAATGTACGGCTATATGCATGGGTGTGTACACACGTTTCACGCATGCGCAGATGTGTGGAAGAGGCTGAGGTGGACACATGGAATCCTTGCTTCATTGAAAAGGCTTCGCAGGGTTTAGGATGCGACTAATTGTACTAGGCGTGATGTATGATGGATGGTCAGCAGGAGAATGTTGTTATATGAGAAGAGAAAGTTTCGGTAAATGTTTACTTATTGTCTTGAATAGACATGAATTTGAATTATGGATACGATCTCATTTCTCAAAGCTGAGGTACTTGTATATGTAGGCCAGAGGCATAAATAACACATCCGAAGTTTTTGAAGTTCGTTTTTTTTTTAATAAAAATTGTCACGAATTATATTTGTAAGTGTTTTATCTTATATCAGCAGTAAGTATTTTGTATTTTTTTAAAATGGCTGTAAACCTTTCACGGACCGGATTTGTTCCGCGGGTTGTAATATAAGGATCTCTGTAATAGGTAGTATGCAAGCTGTTTGTCGATATCTCGGAAAATATCCGTCGCGGATATTCGCAAACTACAAAATAATTTTACCGAATAATTCATTTATAAATATTTTTCTGTGTCCACTAGAACTGAGTTACAAGCCATGTGGCAACGTCATACAAGTGCATGTTAGGTTTCTTCAGGTTGAAATAATTTTGCTAATTTTTGTATTTGTATCATCTTAATAATAAAAAATCAGTATCAACTGGCAGTGATATATGCTCAGTGGTGAAAGTAGGCCGGTACGGTCCGGTACGCCGTACCGGTAAGAGAAATACAGCCGGTAAGGCGTACCGGTAAGAAAATTTTACAAATAAGTTTATTTTCAATTATACTTATAATTAATATTGCTGTATTTAATATTACATAATTTTTATATTTGCAAATTTTCAAATTTAGATTTGTGCGCCACAACTTCTGTGAGACGACACTATTTTTAAATTCTTGGTAATGGTAACATGTACACTAAACGAGCTCAATTCCGAGGTATAACAAATTATGTTATTAATTTTACGGATTTGTGCTCTGTACTTAGAATTTCGCATATTTTGCAATTCATATTTATTTCAACTACTGTTCTTCCGACTACCCAGCCATATATTAAATCGTGGTTAGGAAAAAGATGATACGCGAACTCGTGAGAAGTAATGACAGAAAAAGAAAAAAAGGTCATAATTATGACAGTGCAGTGTGGAAAATATAAATATTCGAAAGTATTATACCTGAACCTACCTTAAATATATAATTTTTTTATATTATTAAAATAAGTATTGCATATAGAGTGCGAAAAACTAAAGTAACATCGTAGCTGGAATGCGCTTTAACTGCATCCATTTAGCTATATAACAAATGGCGTAGCTCTGCTTTGGCGCAAAAGTCAAATATACAGTCTCAGTGAAAACACTTGGCCGCCGCACCATGTACAATATGAGCATTTATGTTAATGATATATTTATTTATTATGAATCCAACATAATTATTATTTGACATGCTATTTTTACAAAAGGAAAAAATTACACATTACGTCTTACATTCAAATAATTCGCCTGTTTTGTAAAACCAACTTTTGACACTGAACGGACTGACGATAATAGCGACCTCCGAAGATACTCCTCTTAGGGTTGTAAATTACTTTGACCAACTCTATATGTAACACATGAAACTTTTTTTTTAATCTTAGAATAGCCCCCCCCCCCCATTAACTCTTTAAAAGTAGCGTACCGATAAGAACATAAATCTACTTGCACCCCTGTATATGCTAACATCAGACATATGCTATATCTATGACAGTATTTGTCGTAATGTCATCGAAAAATATTCATTTAAAAAATAAAACTATTTTTTTTTAAATAGAACAGATGTTAAATATGTATTTATTTATGGAGTAGATAACTTACTGGAAGCAGTCAGCCGGTAAAATGAAAATCTGGGTATGATCCTCGCAGCCGACAAAATTTTCTCCACAGTAAAATTATCCTTGTTGCTTCCCCTCAACTAACATCTGTGGAGGCGTGATTTGACTGCTGGTAATCGCACTTCACACACATAAATATGAATATAACTTACCAAAATCTGATGTCAGCGTGCCACACCCAGTAACGGTTAAAAGGCGTAATGATATATTAATTTTATTTATTTCATATTTAATAATTTTCTTGTTGAAGGTACACATTCAGTAGACACGTAAATATTTTTGTATATATAATGGGGTGGCTAGCTCAGTGGTATGAAGTCGGCCTGTGGATCCTGAGAACCCTGGTTCGATTCCCACAGGCGACAAACGATTTTCATAATTTCAAAAAACTACCCCTTTGGGTGCCGTGATTTGACGACTGGTAACCGCATTTCACGCGCAAAATATATCACTTACCGAGATCTGCTTCGGCAGAGTGCCACACCCAGTAATGGGTAGAAGGCGTGATGATATATTTATATATATACGAATCCTGACTCACGCCAGTTGACCCGAATCTTATTTTTCCGTTAAAAATTTAAATAATACTATCGTTTGACTTCTAATTTTAAAATTTCATTTAATTCTCTTACTTATTACACGAGAAATAAACCTGCAAAATCAAAAGAAAAAATCAGATTCGGGTAAACTGATGTGAGACATATATCATCACGCCTTTTACCCAAGACTGTGTGTGGCACTCTGCCGGGGCAGATATCGGTAAGTGATATATTTATGCGCGTGAAGTTCGGTTACCAACGATCGAATCAAACCAAAGATGTTAGTGGAGGGAGAGCCACTGGGATAATTTTAATGTGGTGAACATTGTTTTCCGGCTGTGAGAATCGAACCGAAGTTCTCAGGATCCACAGGCCGACTTGATACCACTGAACCACCAACCCCATAAAATCCATTTTAAATGCTAAAATTAAAATTATGGCGATAAAGACGCATAGACAGCTGTGAGACATGAATAATGTTTATTCAAGCGATTGACAGTTCCGCCCAAGAGAATTGTCACTAAATCCTATAATCCTTAACTGTCGGAACTAAATCTATTGAAGCATTTTATATTTCATGACAGTTACATTTGTAGTCCGATCGAGGATAGTTGAATAGAAAATGTATTTTTTACTGATAACAAATATTATATTATATGATAGCTTGTCTTTGTCCCTTTTATCGTATTTTTTAAATTAAAGTTAAATTTCTGAAATCGAAAATCAACTATTTTCTAAGAGTGCAAGTACCCTAGAAGAGAGTATGACCTCATCCTTCATATTCATCCCCGTAAAATCCCAGAGAATTCTAGTTTGTAAGTGGTTATCCCTTTAAATACGGCAAATAGATTACAACGGTTCGAGCCCAGTATTCTCCCGCATTATACTGAAAGCTCTTTAGCTAATATGTCCAGGTCACTCTGGTTTAAGTAAGACTGACAAACTTGACACATTAAAAGCTCACAAGTTGAAAGGCCGATCCAATCAGAAAACTTTTAAGCGCACCATCCTTACTGTAGTATGAATCTGTGAAATGAAACATTAAAAGAAAAACTTTTTACTAAATCGAAATAAGTGGCATATTTTATTGAACAAATATAAGCGGAAAGTTATATAAACACAGTTTTTTAAGAACTTCGTGCTACGATTCTTTCGTTCATTGTATGGATAATCATTCACAATATCAAATTTAAATACAATGGGCTATTCAAACAAAACAGGATATAAAGAAATATTTAACGCATATCAATTTAGTTGTAAATGTGTTACAATAAAACTAAAAAAAATGATCAAAAGTAACGTATTAATATCTAAAATATTTAATTAAAAAGTGAATTATTCAAGCAATATTTAATATCAACAATAATTAAAATAATAACAGCAAAGTAATATAGTACATAAAATTCTTATAAAGGTAACGATATTTATTTTCGATAAAATGGAATAAATCGGTTTCAAAATTAATATACGGTGTCAAATTATTACAAAATTGAAATGTATATTACATCGTAGTATTCAGAAAAATGATACCTTTCAATTGATACTACAATATTTGTTATCAGGTGGAACACCGAGCAACAGCATGCAAAATAACTGATTTCATATGTTAATCTCCTATGTAGATTTTTAAGACAGACCCCGGTATAAATATTCAGAAAAAAATACTGAATCAAATAAACAAATAAAAAAAATAGGCTCCCATTTAAAATAAGACACTTGGCATAAGCAGTTAACATGTAAAATTAGTCATACATTCTATAGTCATAACAAGCATCGAAAGTGTAAGATAACGTGCGAATGTACAAATTGAAAAACGAAGCGCGCAGCGCCGAGTGATTTAAGTACATGAGCACAGTTATCACACTTTCGAGCGAGTTATCTATACTATTTTTCAGACGACCACAAAATATTTCTAAAAAAAGTTTACAAGAGCAATGTTGTTACACTGCTGATGCGTTTTTGTAGGTAAGCATTGACGTTTGACGTTTGAGGTTAGGTATTGTGATACCAACGGTACTAACCGTAATGTCAAAATATTGAATAATGCAAAAATATTAGTAAATAAGTAATTATTGATTTAAAAAAATAAGATTTATCTGTGCAAATGTGTTGAAAATCTGCCAAAACTTCGATTTAAATAATAATACAAATTATTTTCATTGGGATGGCTAGCAGAGTGGTATGAAGTCGGCCTGTGGATCCTGAGGTCCCTGGTTCGATTCCCACAGGCGACAAATTTTCATAATTTGAAAAAGCTATCCCTGTGGCTCCTCCACCACTAATATGTTTGGGGGCCGTGATTTGACGACTGGTAACCGCACTTCACGCGCAAAATATATCACTTACCGAGATCTGCTTTAGCAGAGTGCCACACCCAGTAATGGGTAGAAGGCGTGATAATATATTTATTTTATTTATGATATTTTCATTTATTTTATTATTTTCTTTCACCGTAACGTCATCTGTTGTTAATCAGTGAAACTTCACTTGATATGTGTGCGTTATGCTAACATATCAGTGTATGTTATTTTCAACTTTCCGTAGTAGTTTATGATGTTATGGTTACTTTCATAAGTAGTCGTCTGAAAATAATATTTACGCGGTCCTTGACATTTAGAATATTTCTGATGACAGTGACAGATTAAAATATTTAAAATAAATTGCAAGCACTTTACACAAGTATCATCAAAAAGTCAGCGAAAATTAAGAATTCATTATTAATTCTTATCAAAATGGAATAATCTGTATTAAATACTATGTAGAGATACCGGCAGTATTGTGATATAAAATTTGATTCCCAGATCTTTTCCCAGGACACTTTTTATTTACAAAATATTGATTTTACATGTTCACTGCCTTTGCCAATTATGATTTTTTTATATGCCACGTATATCTATACAGCAAAGTAGGTAAAAATTCATTTTTAAATAATAATAATTACGAATAAATAAATTATTGGTACTGGCTTGATAATAGACGAAACGTTGTCAGTTTTAAAATTTAAAATTTAAACTGAAAACTATTCCATACATCAATGATTATAATTTGGTTGCAGCCGAAATAGAAAAAAATTAATATATTAATGATTTATGAGTATATTGATACGAATATAACTACAATGCATCGGGTAATTATTGTTTAAATTATAATGTAGATAAAAAGTTATCTTGTCTTCGTTAGAAATCTAATCCCTCACTTGAAGTGTTTTGTTAATTGACCCATTTTAACTATATATTATTATAGTTTATAGAAGTCTAGAGTAAAATTTATTGCATATTTATATAAAATAAATAAATATATCATCACGCCTTCTACCCATTGCTGGGTGTGGCACTCTGCTAAAGCAGATCTCGGTAAGTGATATATTTTTGCGCGTGAAGTGCGGTTACCAGTCGTCAAATCACGGCCCCCAAACATGTTAGTATTTATGACAAATGCAAAATACAATGTATTTAAAAGATTATATGTAGTTTATATTAGTAGTGCCTATTAGAAGGTATAATGGTTAATTTACTTAGTTAAACCCATTCATGAGTATTTTAAAAAGTTTTACTTATTTTCCAATGAATTTCATAGTTGATCAATTTGTTTCTCACTATATCTACGTGAAGATTTTAATAAATCACATTTAAATAGTGAAAAACTGCATTATTATTGTTAATATAATTTACAAATATCTAGAGAATTTATTGTAAATACATTTGAATATTAAAACATGGAAGTATTACTAAAACATTCTCATTTCCTTTCAAATTAGCGAATTCCTTCGCTGAATGGTATCAAATATGAGTGAGTTCGTATTTAACTGTCAGAGGTTTTGGCGTTAGCGGAACGTGCTAAGAAAGGTCACGTTTCGGATTATACGCAGGTCGCTTATTAAAATACAAATTTGGTCCACCCCCGGCTGCGGAATACATGTCAAACGCAAAATGTGCTTCTCTTCTTACTTCCTGACAGGACTTCAACATCACGACATTGAACGTGCTGATATCATTTGTAAACGGGGGGAATTTTATTCGAGCTTATACGTGAGAAAAATCTTTCACAAATTTTATAAATAATTCACTGTTGCAAAATAATATGTTTACGTGAAATATAATAATGGTTTTTTTTATATTTAGTTAAATTAATATCATATCTTATATAAAAATAAATGTTGGATATTTAGTGTTTTATACATAATATTTATTTTGTTTATTTTATTTAAATCAATATTATTTTGTAACAAGAGATCAAGAAAACTACAAATTAATACATATATAACATCACGGTATGTCCCATCAAATAAGGTAACACAAACCCTTGAAACCTTCATCAGATTCATCAAATAATCAACCTAATTAAACATTCCCATTCTAACAGACCATCGTCGTTTCAACCATATTTAAATTTTATTTCATACTAGTTCGCTTACGAGTATTCCTGTCAATCGAAATCTTTTATTACGGAACAAACCGTCAATCACATTCGCTCCTAAACATATATGTCATTAATTTTTAATTTAACATATATTCCTCATACTCAAATCAACTCAACTTATTCATGCTCATTCCTCGAACAACTAATCTAAAAAGATAAACAATGAAGAGGGCGTCGTTCTGCTATTTTTTGAAAGATAATTCCTCATAATTGCAGTTAAACACTATAATGCAAAAATTGAAAACGAAATAAAGAAGAAAGGAAAGGAGCATCGGCCTGCGCTTGTTTTTGAAAATTTATTCCACACAATTGTAGTTTGACTCTCAAATATAAGAACTGAAAACATATTCATAGTACGATCCTTTTGCAGAATATGACCAGTGCAATGTTCTACGGATGGATATTTAATGTTAAAAAAAAAATCAGTAAAATAAAAATAAAAAATAAAATAAATAAAATAAATATATCATCATGCCTTCTACCCATTACTGGGTGTGGCACTCTGCTGAAGCAGATCTCGGTACGTGATATATTTTGCGCGTGAAGTGCGGTTACCAGTCGTCAAATCACGGCCCCCAAACATGTTAGTGGCGGAGGAGCCACAGGGATAGCTTTTTCAAATTATGAAAATTTGTCGCCTGTGGGAATCGAACCAGGGACCTCAGAATCCACAGGCCGACTTCATACCACTGAGCTAGCCATCCCATAAAATAAAAATAAGAAGGTATTTTAGATATTAGTTATATTTGCAAGATCATAAGTTTATGTTATATCTCAAAAATGTGGCCCATAAAAAAACATTTGTGTACGCTACTGTAGAAATGTACAAAGTAATTGCTACTTCTTTTTGGGGGCGAGCAAGGTGGTCTAGAGTACGTAATCCCACAATGTCATTTAAACGTATCTTTGTTTCTAAAATTCTAAGTTTTTGATTAATTCATATTCTTGAAGGTTGTCAATTTTATTGCTGTGAAATTATCAAGGTATCTATTAATAATAACGCTATATCGGTTTCTGGCTGTAGTTATTTTAGAAACCATTGTCTATTTTTGGAAATTATTGAACATTTCATTTTCGAAATGGTATTATTTAATTAATGAAAAATTATTAAACAGGGACCCAAATTTATAACGAAGTGGAAATATAGGTACGACGAGAAAAATTTACGCATCGTTGCGCTATTGGAAACATCTTGAAAATATGTAGGTTGTTCTCAATATGGAGTTATTTATAGAAGAAAAACTCTGCGAAAATAAATTTTTTGTCTTAAACTATTGAACTACAGGAAATTTTCAAAACCAAAGATATGTCTGATTTACTGAGCTGATCCTAAATAGCCCTTAAAAATTTTCATTTAACTAAAGTCTTAGCACTTACAGGTATATACATTTGTAACACGAGGGGGTATTTGATGTGAATGAAACATTTCGCGATTACTTTTATTTAAATAAATAATAAGGCACCATAAAACACATATAACTTTGTTGAACTTAATGAACTACATGACGAGTAAAAGTATAACAAAATAAAACTAGAAACATTTATAGTTAACTAAATGATAATTAAATGCGCGCAAAGCGCGAAAACGGATTCGACGTCGGTCACATCTTGACCGGCCGACGGAGCAAACCTGGCTTGACTGATGCTACCGCTTAAAACCAGACGCTAAGTTTTTAAGCGGGGGTGAAGAGTGGTATATTGGGGATGCAACACATGGCCGAAGACTGCAGATGACCATAGATATTCGTTGCCGCGATAAGATTTTTCTCAGAATCTTATCGCACAAAACAGGGAAGCAAACTAACAGAATATCTGCAGTCAACTCAAAAACCAACTTGTTACACATTTCAAGAGCTGTACGGTATCATATAACATTTAGACATACTTTTTAACATTTACTTCAAATTATAATAGGTGACGTCAAATTTTCAAAATCTTTTTATAATTGTACTCTCTGCTGGAGGAAAATAAATTTAATTAGAAAATATCAATTTATGTCAGCAATCAGGTTGTCAGAACTTGCCCCCCTTTCCTCCTCCATAAATATTAGATACGCCTGTGATGGAAGGTAATCAATATTTGAAACTAACAAAAACAAAGCTAAATAATTTCCCAAATTTATAAACATCACAAACGTAAGTTTGTGTTGGTAATTATATGTAAACAAAGGAGTTATTACCCAAATAATGTTCAACACGAAATTCTCATTAATGCCGAGTATCATACGCATTCGTTCACACATCACTTCATTGTATTCTGCAGCTTTTACTTTTACCCTATGCAAATTTGTTCAGAAGATGAAAGGATTCTCTATAACGTAATTGTCGATTTGACAAGAAAAGGCATAAAGGTGAAGCTTTCAACAACTAAATTGAGAACGAGTGAAATTTTTAATTGAACTTTAATCAGAACTTGATTACTAAAGGGGATCTGAAGAGATAGAATAGAGAATGCAAGTAAACTAAAGTAAATGTCACGTGGAGTATTTGAAGTGAATTCAAATGGAAAACTCCCGATTTGAATGAAAGATGCGATTAATTCTGCCTTATCTGTCACCGGCTTTATTCATTCTATACTACCACTCTCTTTCCTTTCGGGAAAACTCTTAATTAATTACAATTTAATCAGCCAATATTCACAACGATGGAGTATTAGTCATTATTCCTTCTTCTACACCAATCAGATAACATTATGCCTGAATCAATTTCTCTGTGCAAATTAAAAAATAGTATAGGTATAGGGTAGGTAACTGTGAAAAACCAAATAAACAAAAATAAATAATTTGACAAATGGCCTTGGGGATCCTCAAGATTGGAAAGGAAATAAATAACGTATTTATTTCATAACAATTATAATTTGAACGTTTCGGATCGATACTCGATCCATCATCAGCAAAAAAAAAACAAAGCTTGCAGATGTTATACGTATAAAATCATATAATAAGAGTAAAAAACTCACAATTATATATGCCAACGAAAACATGTCAAAGACATAAAAATAACAACATCTCCACGTGGAGGTTGGAACAGTTCTGAACCTCCATGTGGAGATGTTGTTATTTTTATGTCTTTGACATGTTTTCGTTGGCATATATAATTGTGAGTTTTTTTACTCTTATTATATGATTTTATACGTATAACATCTGCAAGCTTTGTTTTTTTTTGCTGATGATGGATCGAGTATCGATCCGAAACGTTCAAATTATAATTGTTATGAAATAAATACGTTATTTATTTCCTTTCTAATCTTGAGGATCCCCAAGGCCATTTGTCAAATTTCACAAGAATTTTTGGATCCAATTTAACCTCACTAAAAATAAATAAGAAAAATTTTTATATTTCAAAATGATATTTCTCTACCACCATGTTACATCATAAAATATTACATTGTTAAAGTAATGGCACAGTGGTAGCAAGTCGGCCTGTGGATTCAAAGAACCCTGGTTCGATCCCCACAGGCGACAAAACATTTTCACCAATTTTAAATTAGCCCTGTGGCTCCCCCACCACTAACGTCTTTGGGAGCCGTGATTTGACAGCTGGTAACCGCACTTCACGCGTATAAATATATCACTTACCCAGATCTGCTTCGGCAGAGTGCCACACCCAGTAATGGGTAAAATGCGTGATGATATATTTTATTTGTTAAATAAATAAATAAAATAAATATATCATAACGCTTTCTACCCATTACTGGGTGTGGCACTCTGCCGAAGCAGTTCTCGGTAAGTGATATATTTTGCGCGAGAAGTGCGGTTACCAGCCGTCAAATCACGGCCTCCAAAGATGCGAGTGGTAAAGTAATTACAGTAGTTTTATTTTGTCTGGGATATTATAAAACGAAATTATAAAAAAAAATTACGTAATGTATTAGTGGTAGATAAAATATAACTCTATTTAATGGTTATTATATAGTCGTTATGTAATATAATATTATCCGTCACATAAATATTATTATTCAGAATACAGAAAAAGATTCCTAGATGTATATTTGTTCACGCCTCCGACATTAAGAGTATTACATATCTCAAAATTGTTCAGAAACTATGTTTTCACTGAACGCTGACAGGTAAAAACTAAGGACTTTTGTAATATTAACATTGACATCACTGGCTTTCAGTGAGATAAAAATTCAGCTGGGCGAGTTCAATATGTAAAAGTAGGTACTTCACGATGTTATGAGACCGACTGTAAATGTCATGCATTGAATGAAGTTATCTTCTTGAACTTTTCTTTTGTATTAATGAAATGAAATCGTAAATTTTAAAATTAAAGAAATAAGAAAATAAAAAAAATTATTTTAATAGTATTACAGAGGAAGTATTTCAGTGATTATTAATCGAATTTTCACCGCAGCCTGTAGTTCATAAATAGTTAATAATATTCTTTGCTTCAATGAATAAATATCTGGTTGACAGTTGATATGACATATTAACGTAAAACCAATATCAGATGCGTCAGATACTGAATATATCACGTAAAATAATGGACAGATATATACGAGAATTTTTTGCCACGAAAACACCAAACTTACAGATACATATAAAGAATGCGCGGATTTCAGAGCAAAATATTTTTGCAACTTTTAAAAGGATATGTTTTATTCAATAGAAATTTATATAAAAATATAAAATTATTATTGTACTATTGTCGTTCTATTGTTGTTCTATTGTTGTACGTAGTTATTAAATAAGTTTCCTTTAAAAATATTCAATAAATATCCTAATTTTGTAAAAGAATGATATGCAAATGATGTGTTAGTTTTGTTTATTATTCTTGAATGAAAATATTTGTATAAATGGTCTTAAATTCAATTAGTCGATATTTGTGAGTATGCTAGTTAACTTAAAACTAAAAATAACAATATTTGCTACATTAAAATGAAAACAATAATAATATTTAAAATAATATGTACCTACTAACTAAAGTTGTTACTTAAACAATATATAAAATATAAAGAACTTTCAAAATAATATATTAATCATGAACTTGATAAACTGATTAATCAATAATCAGTTGAGTAGAAGGAGAGAAAAAATCATTGCCAGGTTTATATTAAATTCTTGGCTTAATTGTAAAATTCTATTTTTTTTATACAATTAAGACGTTTCAAACCTTTGTTGAGTTAATTATCAAGTCTATAAAATTAAATTTTTATTAAAAAGATTACATTGAAAGAGTTTAAATAATTAATAAATATAAAATAAATATATCACGCCTTTCACCCATTACTGGGTGTGGTACTCTGCCGAAGCAGATCTCGGTAAGAGATATATTTACGCGCGTGAAGTGCGGTTACCAGCCGTCAAGTCACGGCCCCCAAAGATGTTAGTGGTGGAGGAGCCATAGGGGTAATTTTAAATTGGTGAAAATGTTTTGTCTGCTGTGGGGATCGAATCAGGGTTCTTTGGATCCACAGACCGTCTTGATACCACTGAGCCATTAACCCATTATAGATAAAGATAAGTATAGAATATATAGAGTACTCGTAGGGAATGACAATAGGACATGGTATGTAATAAAATACGATTTATTTAAGAAGCTATTACCCCATATAAAACAATTAATAGTGAAAGTTAATTCAACAAAATGTAACTTACACTTATAATTATTAATAACTTTTTAATATAATCTTATCATATAAAAAATTGAATTTATAGACCCAACAAACGTTCGATTTTGATAAATCTTAATTATTTAATCCGTAATCTTTTTGCAGGCATAAGGCCTTCTAATTTTTTTACAATTCACATCACACGCATCGCAGTCGTAGCTTATAAATATATTTTTTTTTTTCTGCAATAATTCAAAGTGTTCCTATTTCATTTGTCAGGATGGTTAATTCATATATAATTTATATATATATATATATATATATATATATATATATATATATATATATATATATATATATATATATATATATATATATAAAAATATCATCACGCCTTCTACCCATTACTGGGTGTGGCAATCTCGGTACGTGATATATTTTTGCGCGTGAAGTGCGGTTACCAGCCGTCTAATCACGGCCCCCAAAGATGTTAGTGGAGGGGGAGTCACAGGAGTAGTATTAATGTGGTGAAAATGTTTGTCGCCAGTGGGAATCGAACCAGGATTCTCAGGATCCACAGGCCGACACGATAACCACTGTGCCACCTACTCCATATATATATATATATCCCATGGGATGGCTAGCACAGTGGTATGAAGTCGGCCTGTGGATCCTGAGGTCCCTGGTTCGATTCCCACAGGCGACAAATTTTCATAATTTGAAAAAGCTATCCCTGTGGCTCCTCCACCACTAACATGTTTGGGGGCCGTGATTTGACGACTGGTAACCGCACTTCACGCGCAAAATATATCACTTACCGAGATCTGCTTTAGCAGAGTGCCACACCCAGTTATGGGTAGAAGGCGTGATGATATATTTATTTATATATATATATTTATATGCGTGCGCATCGAACTTTATTGGGGTGTATACACATTTCTTTAATTATAATGTTTAGAAATAACAAAATTATGATCAAATTTACTCGAAAAACTGTACTATTTCGGGCATTAGGATATGCTATATACTGAAAGTGACCTTACACTAGAATACAACAATTAGTAAATGATTAATCGATGGCTATTACCAAAGTGTAATTATTAGAAATTGTACAAGGTAATTTAATTACCACAGACAACACATAACTTCTAACCTAGCCATTGCAATTATCCGCGGAAACTTCGAAACACATCTCAAAAGCAAAACAATGTTTTATTTATATTACAAGCAAATAATGTAAAGTGACGTCTTCTAAATGTTAATCGGTTTAGTTTAGATGAAATTATGTAAAATTAAGCGGCTTTCCTGTCGTTTCGATTCAAAGCTGTAGATTTACAACTATTTTACTTGTTAAAAAGAAACATTTTTGAAGTTCTGTTGTTCTATGCAAAAGAAATCAATTTCCATTTAAAAGAAAATAGCTTTCATGTAAATAGTATTTAGAATGTCAGTAGTTATTTGAATGATAAAGAGTTGTTTTGAATACCTAGGTGTTCTATCAAATTGCCTCATTATTGTTTGTGAAAAAGTACATAATTTTGTATTCGATAATTCACTTTATATATAAGAACGCCATTTAGAGACATTATTTTGTAATCTTATAAACAAGAAAGAAGACAGTTTACAAGTGGATTAGTGTTGCCTCAAGACGAGGCGAGAGTGATCCTAAGTCTCGCCTCGTCTTGGTCTCGAATATTATGATCCCGTCTCGGTCTCGAGCTGGCCACCGATTCTTGAAACTGTGAGAAATTTGTTACGTGAGATGAGAAATATTTTTCACTTTGTTCTCATCACGCATACAATCGATGATTTCGATTCTTGAAAATATATGACATATTCTCGCCGATCATTTTGGTCTTGGTTATGCAGTGAGATATTTATTAATGTCAAAGCATTTCAAGGCTTTTGTTTTGTTTACTTGTGATTGATAGCATGTTGTAAGTTTCTATTGTGCCTATTACTAGGAAAATGGCGAACGAAAAAAAGAAATATGTGTCAAATGAGCAAAAATCGGCTTTGGTTGATTTTGTGGAGACAAAGCCCTAAAAATATTTTAAAATATCCTTACTTTTGTCCTAATACTTATAGCTGATCTGCGTTGTTGAGGATTCAAGTATTCATCTAGACTATTTATTAAATTTGCTGCTAAATGTTTATTAAGCCGAAACAATCGCATAAAAGATTGATCACTTAAATCAAATGGATTTTGACCATGATTTTGTCTTCTTACTTGTCGATTAGCAGCAAGTTCTGCATCTAATAGAAGCTGTACAACTGCGGCAATCTCAAGATCATCTGCCATTATAAACTAAAAATAAATTAAATTATTAAAAATAAATTAATAATTAATAGTATCAAACAGAGTACCAAATTATATTTAAGGCACCAAAAAATAAGTATAAAATAAAATAATATAAGTATTAAATATTATCTTATAATTCATAACAACAAAATTCTTACATTATAGGTATATTGTTGTTTAATGTACTTACCGTAATCTTGATTTGTCAAATGAACAAATATTTAACTTTAGAGGCTATAATCCAGTGCCACTGCCTTCATAAAAAACAAAAATATTTCAAAAACATCACAGCAAGTGTCATCTGCTACTTTATCTCACTAGGGTAAACACTGGCGAGAAATCTTATACGTGATGAGAACTGTGTGTGAGAAAATTAGGTGAGAATTGTGTTCAAGAATACAACCTGCATCTCACGAGGCGAGAAACGAATCACGTGACCTTTTTTCTCATCTCACACCAAATGTCACATTTAAAGAATCGAAATCTTCTCTAGGTTTCGAGTCTCGACTAGAGTCTCGACTTTTCAAGGTCAAATAATTAAAATAGTTATAATATAATATTTCTATTTAAGCTCAATAAATGACATTAGACTAAAATATATTCAAAATAAACTTATTAGCTATTGATAAAAACTGTTTTTTCGGCTGTCGTGCGAAAAATGAGTCATTATGTACTCATTTTCAGTGCAAAAAGTAATAAAATATTTGCTACGAAACAAATTTAATTATATAACCTACAAAATATTGTTTTTTGCATTTGAAATGAAAAGTAAAATTAGTTAAATTAGTTAAAATTGTGTATGAAACTCGAGTTAAAAGTGTTTTTATTACACTCATGGATTTGGCTCACCTTTTCATTATGATAGTACAGATTTTCATTATGTCACGACTAAACTGATCAATAACAGCACAGCATTTTCTGTTTTCATAATTTCCAAGGTTTGCTCAATAAAATAATAATAGTCTTCTTTTGATATTCACAACTGACATGTATTTTAATAATTTGGATATTGGCTTTTGTCGTAAAAAAATATTGTGTGTGCAACTCGTGTATAATGTCTATTAATACACTCATACGAATTACGACATTTTCCTTTGAATTATCTCATATGATCATTATTTTATTTTCTATGCTTTTTTAAGTTATTAAGTATTGAATATACTATTTTAGTTTTTATATGTGTCTTACTGACATCAAAAACGGGTAAAATATAGTAAAAATACTACTTCTTCTGCAATTTGTATAACGTCATAAGATAATATTGGAATTTCAAAAAATCATATCTTGCCTTATATACAAAATTTTTACATCAGAATTAAAATGTTATTCCTATAATTCATTGGACAACTATTGTATCGTCTTGCGTTTCCGAGTCAAGTCGAGACTAGATCGAGACTGGTCTTGAGTCTTGCAGCAATACTGAAGTAGATAAACTTTTATTTATCTTCATTAAATTGTCTCAATAATATCACTCGGAATTTAGTTTTATTAGGCAAAATTATTATTTTCTTAACTCTAAATTGGTTATGTAAAACGACTTCACATTTAACCCCGAAATTTAAACTTTGAATTTTATTTCCATAAGCGACATACTGATTTTCTAACATTAAAATTACTCCTGTGATTTGATGAGATGTAATCCGCATTACACACGCAAAATATATTACTTACCGAGATTTGTTACGACAGAGTGCTACGCCCAGTAATGGATAAAAGGCGTTATGATATATTTATTAATAAATCTAAACCTCTTGTGGTAGTACCCTCGATTATTCTATCATATACGATTTATCAAAACTAAGTTTAACGACTTGAATTTGTGAAGCGAATGTTTTGGGAGAATTTACTACTTGAAATGACAAGCAAAGCGTACTTTGCATAAAATATACTCCACGTATCTAGTTTCAAGTAAATGACGCTTCGATTTTAAATCATATAAAATCATCACGCCTTTTATCCATTACTAGGTGTGGCACTCTGTCGTTGCAGAAGTAAACTATATTTTTATGCACGTGAAATGCGGTCCCTAAAGATGTTAATGAAGGTGTACTTTTAATGAACTGAAAAGGGCTGTGGGAATTGAACTTGGGTTCTCAAATTCCCGGTCCAATTCGATACCACTGAGCCATCTATCCATCTTGGTCCATTGAATAAACATTTGATTAAAATACCGAACAAAAAATATGTATGGTAATACTAGTTAAATACCGAATATTAGTAATATATCTACAAACATAAATTTTTAGAAATATGTATTGTTTATTAAATTTTATACAATTATTTATGAAGAGATATTTTCCTTTAAATTGAACCACCTGAGTTTCATACACTTTTTAAAGAAACTCGCACATTTTATTTAAAAGGAAATGTGCAGCATGCATCTGACAGGATAAAATGTCGTTTGCATGAATCTGAATCCGTTCCTGAAAGAGAAAAATATATTTTTCCACAAAAACTCTTCGATCTACGGTAATCTCTCCAGTTTTACACCCACTTCAGTAAATGGTTGAATAATATTTTCCATATAATTGCCTAAATTTCGTTTGTTTTTCTTTCTACAACGTGGTCAAATACTGGATGAACATTCGCGATTAATCCAGTTAATTTCAACAAACATAACCGCATCATGTTATGCGATATTTCAATCTACCTTAATGGATATGTTAATAATGAAAATAATAAACATGGGTCATGTTTCTCTTTACTACGTATAATTTTAGCATATTAATTAAAACAGTAATGGGCTTTTAGAACACTATTTAATTATTGGTACCTACATGTATTAAATTATTTCGCTACTAAATCAATATTAGAGACAATTAATTAAATTTCATATTTATTTATTCATTTATTTATTTATTAAGTAAAAGTTTAAATCGGAAAATTTGCAGTTTTAAATGTAATTCATGCAATGAAAAAAAAAAACTAATTAGAAACAAAGCAGTAATGGGTTATTACAAAAGCACAAACAAGGTCGAACACTTTATGATATACAAAACCAATTCTACAAAAACTAAATGCGTGCATTATAAAAATTTATAAATAACATTTTTACTTTCTAGAGGCATCCCTGAAGGAAACACTTTCTTTAAATGTACAGTAATACAGAAAATAATTTGTATGCATCATCTATTAATTATGATGAGGTAGTTGGTTCAATGGTGTGAATTTGAGAAACTCGGGTTTATTCCCACCAGCCGACAAACAATTTTCACCACATTTAAATTACACCTGTGGGTTCCCGTTCAATAACATCTTTGGGAGGCATGATTTGACGACTGCTAACCGCACTTCATGCGCATAAATATATCACTTATCGAGATCTGCTGCGGCAGAATTCCACATCCAGTAATGGGTAAAAGACGTGATAATATATTATTTTTTTTTGTATCTATTAATTTACTAACTTTGCTATAGCACTAAGTCAGAAAACACGGTAGAAATTATTATGAAACATCTGAATTTCCAAACACAGACGTCAAAATGTAAGTAACAGCTTTTAACACTTCATTTTAAAATAGCAGTGACTTGTTTGTTTGTAATTATCAATCTTTTCTTCACAACGTTTGTTATTTCATTTTTTACAAAAACATCTTCACTGTATATTTATAACATAAACGTGTAATTTAAAAAACAATCCTCACATTTATTAGTTTAAAATTCTGACATGTCTTATAAAAATATTTCCTTAACAAGGTGAGATAATTACCGCAATTTGCATAAAGATAAATACGCGTCGGAAATCCAGTAACTAGAACCGTGACAAATAATTCTCATAAACGCAACGCCCCATAGCTCGCGCCGCCCGCGTTTAAATTATGGAGTAAATTTGTGACAAGTTGTAACGAGGGATAGAAGTAATTATTTCACAGTCGTGAAGACCACACAGTCACTCGCACGCAGCGAAGGGATTCTGGGAGATTACCCGCGCGTAGATAAATGTTCGGCCCTTTTGCAAGCTCGCTAAAAACACGTACCTTTTCAACAATTGTTCTGTTGTCTAAATTCATTCGCGAAACGGAAATCGCATAACTTTGGATACAAGGGAAAAATTTATGACTGAATAAAAATTGTGTGAGTTTTATGTCCAAATAAGCGCAAACGAACTGTGGTTTTAATTTGAAACTGAATAATTGGAAACCCTAAAATGATTTGTTTAACGTCGTTCTAAAACGGAGTTATGAGGTTTTTAATAACGTTTTATTTTGTATTTTTATCTTATCTACCAATAGCTTTAAGCTTTTAATTCTTTGGAACTAGATATGTCTAAGAATATTAAAAAATAGTTTTCAATTAATAAAATTTTATTCATGAGAATATACAACTAACGAAAACTAATACATTTTTTATATACCATGATGTAACAAAGACTTCTACTTTTATCTTCATTAATCTGCTTTTAATAAGGTTTGAAAAAGTTTTTACTAAGAAAACTATATCAAGTAATCATAGTTTGGTCTTCAGCTACGTCTTAA
This sequence comes from Pterostichus madidus, assembly GCA_911728475.2. Classification (NCBI taxonomy): domain Eukaryota; kingdom Metazoa; phylum Arthropoda; class Insecta; order Coleoptera; family Carabidae; genus Pterostichus; species Pterostichus madidus. The sequence continues at coordinate 20,577,771 of OU452302.1, forward strand.
AACTAACGTTTTTAACTGACATCTCATTTGCTACGTTGTCTGCAAAAAGTTATGAAAATTCTAAAGAGAAATTTTCTGATAAGTTACACGGTTACCAAGTGTAGATAACTACTTCATACAAGAAAAGTTTCTAAAATCGTTAATTCATGTCTAAGTAAAGTAGATGCTAATAGATTATCCAAAAAGAGTACTTTGGTGATACAGTTTCTCCATTTGATAGAAAAAAGTAATAATAGTTGTACTATTTCAGATTAGTGAACTCAAAATAATTATTACTTTATTTAAATTACAGAAACGACTTGAAATTATAGAAAACTTCCCTAATAACTATATTTTTCGCTTTGTCACAAATATATACTTTCGCGACTCCCTTACTTTTTATGTAATTAAAATTGCAGTTTGTAAAAGCTGATTTAATAATGTACATTATAAATATAGAACAATAATTTCAAAAATTAGTAAAGTAAAAATTTCTTATTAAGAACTTTAGTATAGTTTGTTAGAAACTTTTTTATGTTGGTATAATTGTATTTTACGATCAAGCTTGTAAAATATATTTGATGGCTAGTTAATTAAATTTTAATAGTAAGTTTTCCTTAAATTAACTAGATCTTGCCCAGATGAACTATTAAGTGAGCTATTTAACATTGCTGTCAAACATTCGATTTGATATTTTCATATAAGTTAACCTTAAAATTTAAATGAAAGTGTTCAAATTTTACTACGTCTTTGGAAACATAAAATAAATAAAATAAATATATCATTACGCCTTTTACCCATTACAGGGTGTGGCACTCTGCCGAAGCAGATCTCGGTAAGTGATATATTTATGCGCGTGAAGTGCGGTTACCAGCCGTCAAATCATGGACGTTAGTGGTGGGGGAGCCACAGGGGTAATTTTAATGAGGTGAACATGTTTTGTCGGCTGTGGGGATCGAACCAGGGTTCTTTGGATCAACAGGCCGACTTGCTACCATTGTGCCATTACCCCATTTGGAAACATGTATTTTAAAATTTGTAAATAGCGTTCGACGACCCTCCTCCAATATCACACACAGTTTGAAAAACACTGTTTATAGATGAACTGAAATTCTATGTTTTTGAAAATGTATTTATGTCGTTATTATGAAATTGATATTTTTAAAATACCGTTAAGTTCAACTAAATCTTATATCATTTTGTAAGTATGTAGATATAGGTACCAAATTTTTTGCTTTGAGATTTTTTATTACAATTAATTTTTTATTCGGAGTTAAATTTATAATGTATTAGATTGGAGTTTTTGAATTAGAGGCGTAGACGTACATGCACCTACAAATAAATGTCCTATTTTCATTACCTATGAGTACTCTATATATTCTATACTTGTCTATATCTATAATGGGATAATGGCTCAGTGGTATCAAGTCGATCTGTGGATCCAAAAAACCCTGATTCGATCTCCACAGCCGACAAAATATTTTCACCAATTTAAAAATTATCCCTGTGGCTCCCCCACCACTAACATCTTTAGAGGTCGTGATTTGACGGCTAGCAATTGTACTTCACGCGCATAAATATATCACTTACCGAGATCTGTTTCAGCAGAGTACCACACCCAGTAATGGGTAAAAATGCGTGATGATATATTCATTTTATATTTATGTACTTATACGAGTATATCTGCTTAATATTGCTTTTGATTTTTGAAAAAAAATTCTAATTTCGAATTATTTTTGAGATTTCTATTTAATCTTAGGCATGAAACTAAAAATATTTGACGTTTCTATCGGCTGCCATATGAGAATGGGCAAAATATTTTGCGATACATCATAGTTTTTAGTAGATTTTGTTTTATATTCTTAATATTAGCTGTGTTCTTTTTACATGATATCTCACTTTGTCTTGGCTCATTTCAATTATCTCAGTAAAGTTGTCCATTCTATTTATCCGAACTGAGGTGAGATGAAATAAGAATTATACGAGTATATATACATCACTTATCCAGATAGTATATAAGATTGTGCGGGCGTATTTACTAAGCAACTATTACTCACTTTACTTCAATCAATTGAGGTGAGTTGTTAGTAAAAAGAATGCAGCTTATAGTTAGTTATATTTATTACATTATAGTTTTTAGTGTTTACCTATATTATATAATGGGATGGCTAGCTCAGTGGTATGAAGTCGGCCTGTGGATCCTGAGGTCCCTGGTTCGATTCCCACAGGCGACAAATTTTCACAATTTGAAAAAGCTATCCCTATGGCTCCTCCACCACTAACATGTTTGGGGGCCGTGATTTGACGACTGGTAACCGCACTTCACGCGCAAAATATATCACTTACCGAGATCTGCTTCAGCAGAGTGCCACACCCAGTAATGGGTAGAAGGCGTGATGATATATATATATATATATATACCTATATTATTTCTAAGATTTTGATTAAGAACAACATACGTATATCAATATTGATAAGGTTGGTAAACTTTTTTAATTTCGTATTTGCATTTTTATTTTGTTATTTATAAATAGTTAGAAACTTAATGATGTTATTAGCTATATAATTCAATAAAATAATTTATAACAAAAATTAGCGAGTATAGAAGAATTTTTTTTTTAAATGACCACCTTTACCTACTTTTCAAATCAATACGATTAATCTAAATTGAATTAAATTTTACTACGTAAAGAATGGGATAGCACAGTGGTAGAGTGCTAGCCTCTGGAAACAGAGGTCGTGGGTTTGAATCCGGGTCAGGTTGAGATTTTTTTCGTCTGGCCTTGATCGGTATCCACTCCCGTATCCATTCCAAGTTGGGACATATTAACTTGGCATCCCCCAAGCTATCGGACACCGGCTAGGGGATGTAACAAGGGCTTGCGCGGGTTGGCTGGCAACACACATTACAGTTAAGTAAAAGTGGCAAAGTAACGTAAAAAATTAATAATGTGAGTTCCGATAGTCACCCTAGGGACATAACCACAGGTTCAAATTCCGAAAGATATATACATACATACATACATACTACGTTAATATCACAATTTTTTAATTCAAATTTTTTGGTTAAAATAAAAAAATAATAGTATAAGACCTGCGAAACGAAATTAATAATTTGTAACAAAGCGGAGGTATGAACATTGCGAGCGCGAATTATTAGATGTGAATATTACGATTTCGCGGTTACTAATAATAAACTAAATAATAACGCACTATAAAACACAGATAACTTTATTTAACTTAATGAACTTATATTACGAATAAAATTATAAGAAAATAAAACTAGAAATGTATAAGAATAATTAAATGCTAATTAAATACGCGCGGAGCGCAAAACTGATTCGACGTTTTGACCGGCCGATGGAGCAAACCTGGTTTGACTGCTGCTACATCTGAAAACTAGACGCTAAGAGTGGTATTTTGGGGATGCAACACATGGCCGAAGACTGCAGATGACCACACGCATTCGTTGCCACGATAAGATTTTTCTCAGAATCTTATCGCACAAAACAGGGAAGCAAACAAACAGAATATCTGCAGTCAACTCAAAAACCACCTTGTTACAAATTACTGAAAATCTTTTTTGTTACAACATTATTCATAGTCCGGCAATTCGGTGGTGTGGTTAGCGTTACGACATTTGAATCGGAAGATTTCAAGTTCGAATACCAGTCAACTTAAAATATATTAACTAGCACATTGCGGCCCGGTGAGTTCGGACCCTGAACTGTAATTGGTATTTAGTTCCTATTGTACAGAGTAACATAAGTAATAAATAATATTCAAGTAAAAATGTATTTTCAGACGACCACGTATGTTAGTAACCATAACAACATCATAAATTACTACGGAAAGTTGAATATAACATACACTGATATGTTAGTATAACGCACATTTCTAACATATCAGGTGAAGTTCCACTGATTGATAACAGAGAGCGTTACGATGAGAGAAATGATAAAATAGATGAAAAGAATTTGTATTATTATTTAGATCGAAGTTTTAGCTGATTTTTCAACACATTTGCACAGATAAATCTTATTTAAAAAATTAATAATTACTTATTTACTAATATTATAGCATTATTTAATATTTGGGTTATTACGATTAGTACAGTAGATATCACCACACCTAACCTCAAACGTCAAACGTCAACGCTTACCTTCAAAAACGCATCAGCTGTCAAAGTGTAATAACATTGTTCTTGTAAACTTTTTTTAGAAAGATTTTGTGGTCGTCTGAAAAATAGTGTACATAATTCGCTCGAAAGTGTGATAACTGTGCTCGTGTACTTAAATCACTCGTCGCTACGCGCCTCGTTTTTAAATTTGTCCACTCGCACGTTATCTTACACTTTCGATGTTTGTTATGTAATATACTATTACCTTATAGTGAAATTTCCATGACAAATTTTGAACCGAATATGTTTGGTTTTTATATTGACCGCATCTATATAAAATTCTTGTCAGAAATAAGATTTTGAATAAATAAATCATTTGAAATAAATAAATTGTATATTTCATGAAAAATATTACAATGTTTTACCAATAAAGGTTGGTTGAAATTACTTACTTATTCGGAGATATTATACTTGTACCTCATAACTTTCTAGTTAACATAACAAAAAAAATATTTTGAAAAATGCATATTTGATATTAACAAATCGTTTTAAAAACTATTGTTACCGTTTCTTCACATTTTTGCGATTTTCATAAAACAGTTATTCAACTTCAAGCCCGATTGACTGTACTATTGAATACGATAGTAATTCAAACATGTCCATCGTAAGATGACGGCAAATCAATCTCTCCATTCTATCCATTGCTTCAAAGCTCATGGCAACAAACTTACCTCTCTCTCCATTGATTGTTTCCTTCAAGATATTCAGTGGGGGAAAATAATTCTCCTTTGGACATATCTGGTGTATGTAAACAAGGCGTATGTTATGGCAATTAGAAATGGAAAATAAGTAGATGAAGAAGTATCCAATAGAATTACATAAGTATTTATTTAAAAAATTAAGTCAGGAGTTGAGAGGACCCTATGCTCATGCCTGAGAATTCACTATCTAATTGATATGTCTAATGTAACATGTCTACAATATGAGGTTAGTGTTAAGATGATACTGTGTTTGTTCAAAGTTTTCTTGTTAAAACTATCTACAAAGAATCATTGGATAAATGTAAGCTACTTGATAGTTGCTACAATAAATAAAGTTTTCTACATCTTCATCATTCTCATGTTTAATGAAAAAGCAAGCATAGTTGAAAAGATAAAAATATTATGTACTTTTTAATTCATGTCGCCATTTAGTTGCCAGTTTAGTTTTGAGCATTCTAATCGTAATTTATCTAGAAAATGTGCAATGTATAAAAAATACCTGTTCGCATTGGAAGTTTTTCAACCATTTATTGGTTTTTTATAATCATTTAACAAATTCGAAACTCTGATTTAGAAATTACAGATTCGAAATTCGAAGAAAACTACGCAAATTTTAGAAATTTCGAATTTTACAAAATAAGAAAATTCAAATTATATAAACAGCATTTCTGCTTACTTTGAGTTAAATGCTAATTACATAAGGCAATCAAATTCAAACTATAAAATTAATTAATTGTATAATTAGTTTTGACGTGAAAATATATTTACATATTTTCATGATTATAGTTAGAGAGCTAGGGTGAAAAAATTATGTCTCATATTTTCCAATAACAGAAATGGTTTTTGTAATAGATTATGTCATGATGAACATGAAAAAAAAATTTGTTTTGGGAACGGTTGTCAACTATAGATTGTGCCGATGTGAATACGCCGATTTTAAGGGTGGTTGTTGACATATTTTTTACAGGCTAATTTTCAGTTTAAATTATAGATTTTGGTATAATTAAGTAATAAAAATGTTAGACAGAAGTTTTGGCTTCTATGATGTCCTGTGACATATTATTACTTGTTCACGACGAATACATAACAAAAAAATTATTGACAAAAATTATTGCTGGTTACTCATTAGTGACAGAAGCTCTGGAAGTGACTACTTGTGTAGTGATCAACAACCACTCTTTAAATCGGCGCATTTACATCGGCGCCATCTATAGTTGCCATGTTTGTCATGTTTATTATGACATAATCTATTAAAATATCCATTTCTGTCACTGGAAAAAATAAGACATCATTTTGAACCCTAGCTCCCTATCTAATATAAATAATTTTTGAATAATTTTTAATCAAATTTTTCTTTTAAAAATGTTGTTTTTCAATAGCACATGCAAGTAAAATGTGCATTTTTATTGTAGTTTATACCTTTTAAATTTGTTGGAAAATATATTTTCCTATTTTCTTTTTAATCTGTCTGTCGAATTAAATACGATCATATAAATTATTCCATATTTGCAATCACAGCCAAAATGAAAATACTACGTCTATTGTTGGAGTTGCTTTTACATATCTGTTAAATTATTACAAATAACAAATGAATGGTTGAAAAACTTTCAATGGGAACCAGATCTCTTTTTATATAGTGTATATTTTCTAGATAAACTAGAATGCTACAAATGAAACTGGAGTAATGGCAACATTAATTAAAAAGTACATAATATTTTTATCTTTTCAACTACGCTTGCGTTTTTAATTAAACCTGAGTATGACGAAGATGTAGGAAACTTTATTTACAACAACAATAAAAGTCCTTATCATAGCACCTATCAAGTAGCTTACATTTATCCAGTGATTCTTTGTCGATAGTTTTAACAAGACAACTTTTAACAAGCACAATATCATCGTAACTCTAACTTCATATTGTGAACATGGTATACATGTCAATTAGAGGCGTATTCCATTTGCCATTTGGATCAGATCTAACTTACATTTTACTGAACCAGATCAGTTATTTATTTCGCTGGATTAATTCGCTGACTTAATTCCCAGTACTAGAATTACTGATTTTAATTTACTTTAAAGTAATTCACCCCAATAAGTGCATCATTTTGTTTAATTCAGTTCATTTAGTCATGTTGTCTAATTTATCTGAACTGATTTAAATGAACCAAGTGGCAAATGGAATACAGCTTAGATAGCGAATTTACACGCAGGAGTGGATTCTGTGGGATACATCTTCAGCTGCTTACTTTTCACTTTTAATTGCCATGCCATACGCCTTTCTTACATACACCAGTTACGCCCAAACGAGATTTTTTTCTCTCATTGAAAAGTCTCTAAAAAAGAATAAATAGAGAGAGCGTACGTTTTTTGGCGTAAGCTGGAAAGCCATAGAACGGAAGGGAAACTTGAGAGAAATTAACAGCTTTTATAACAAAAATTAACTTATATTTAAGCATATTTTTCGATTGGTGATCTTTAGTAATATGTAAAATAAACATAAATAATACGAACAGATTTATACGTAAGTAGGAATGTTATCTTCACCAACTTTTTGAAACAATTTGTAAATATGAAATGTGATTTTATTTTTAAATTAAGTAAACAATTACAACTAAATTTTACTTGTAATATACATATTTTAATATTTATAATAAAAAATATAACAATTTTTTATAGTAATGTGTATTTAATTTTTAATTTTTTAAAGTGAAATAAGCCGGATTAAAGTTCTTCAGATTTACCTTGAAAAAATATTAGAAATAAAATTACTGACAAAAAAATATTTGACTCAAATTTTGTGACGGAAATTTTACTATAGGGTAAGTATATTTTTATTTGAATATAGTAATGTTGCAACATAAAAGGTTTCGAGTAATTATTTTCGTTTCGCAGATCTTAAACTTTTACTTTTTTTGTTATAACAAAAATTTTATATATTTTAAATATACTAAATCTTCAAAAAACTGTTTGAAAAACTGTGATAATGAAGTTAAATTTATACCAATTTGGATTATTTGTATTGATTTTGCAAGTAGGTGTAGATGATCATACATTTTTTATGTTGAAATAGTTGTTAATTTTTGTTATACATTGTTTTATTGAATTATAGGTAATAAAATATGCAATTTACTAATTATAACGAAACAAAAATGGAAATCCGAAATTACAACATCTGTATGCATTAAAAACAATATATTTACGAACCTTATCAATACCAATATATTTATGTAATTCTGGAATATATTTGAATATGTTATTTAAACCAAATAATATACGTATGCACTAATAATGCTAATGTAATAACTATAGCTAAATATAAAAATCAACTAAAAATTCTGATAAATCGCAAAAAATTTCGCCCATCCTAATATAACTTCCAAAAGAAACGTCAAAAATGTTTTTGGCTTCACACTTATACACCAGAAGACTAGAACCAAACATTTAAATTTTCGTTAACAAACTGGAAAATCTCTTTACTAGAAAAATAATACATACATTTTAAAAATAATATGTAAAACAGTAAAACATTCACAAATCCACGAAATGAAAAACATTTATTTTTATTTATTATTATTTTCATTAATAAATTGTGTAGCACAATAATAGGCAAACTTTGTACGAATTGCTTTATTGCCAACGATGGAAGATGATATTACTAATTCAATAACCTATTAGTGCCGAATTTGCAATAATAGATAATTAAACAAATTAGAAACCGGTGCGGTGGCCGAGCGGGCTAATGCTACATCTTAGAAGTCGGCAAAAATATCCTAAATCCGAATCCGATCCGATCCGAAGTCGGATCGGATCGGATCGGATCGGATCGGATCGGATCGGATCGGATCGGATCGGATCGGATCGGATCGGATCGGATCGGATCGGATCGGATCGGATCGGATCGGATCGGATCGGATCGGATCGGATCGGATCGGATCGGATCGGATCGGATCGGATCGGATCGGATCGGATCGGATCGGATCGGATCGGATCGGATCGGATCGGATCGGATCGGATCGGATCGGATCGGATCGGATCGGATCGGATCGGATCGGATCGGATCGGATCGGATCGGATCGGATCGGATCGGATCGGATCGGATCGGATCGGATCGGAGCTCTCTCGGATCGGAGCTCTCTCGGATCGGATTCGGATCGGATCCGATTCGAAAGTCGGATATAATATCCGATCCAAAAGACGGATAAGAGATCAGATCCGAAAGTCGGATAAAATATCCGATCCGAAAGTCGGATAAAATATCCGATCCGAAAATCGGATAAAATATCCGATCCGAAAGTGGAATAAAAGATCCGAACCGATAGTCGGATAAAATATCCGATCCGAAAGTCGGATAAAAGATCCGATCCGAAAGTCGGATAAAATATCCGCGCCGAAAGTGGGATAAAACATCCGATCCGAAATTTATATACATAACATTTAGGTATTCACTCTTAGCAAAAACATAAATTCCAATTCCTCTCTAAAGAAATATAACTCTACGTTATATGTATAAGCATTTATGTTCTGTGATAAAAATGTTAAATAACGTTACAACAAAATATGTCTATTTAGTTTTTTATAACAAAATTATTTTTTAAATTTCATCTATAACTGTTATTTTTCTTTCGAATATGCAACGTTAAAATTGGTTTAGTATAAATAGGAACAACTGTACTGTTTTAATGACACGTCTGGTCGGATCTCGGATCGGATCTCGGATCAGATCTCGGATCGGATCTCGGATCGGATCTCGGATCGGATCTCGGATCGGATCTCGGATCGGATCTCGGATCGGATCTCGGATCGGATCTCGGATCGGATCTCGGATCGGATCTCGGATCGGATCTCGGATCGGATCTCGAATCGGATCTCGGATCGGATCTCGTATCGGATCTCGGATCGGATCTCGGATCGGATCTCGGATCGGATCTCGGATCGGATCTCGGATCGGATCTTGGATCGGATCTCGGATCGGATCTCGGATCGGATCTCGGATCGGATCTCGGATCGGATCTCGGATCGGATCTCGGATCAGATCTCGGATCGGATCTCGGATCGGATCTCGGATCGGATCTAGGATCGGATCTCGGATCGGATCTCGGATAGGATCTCGGATCGGATCTCGAATCGAATCTCGGATCGGATCTCGGATCGGATCTCGGATCGGATCTCGGATCGGATCTCGGATCGGATCTCGGATCGGATCTCGGATCGGATCTCGGATCGGATCTCGGATCGGATCTCGGATCGGATCTCGGATCGAATCTCGGATCGGATTGGATCTCGAATAGAGTCGGATCAGATCGGATTGGATCTTGAATCAAGTCGGATCGGAGCGGATCTCAAAATTTTCAAATATGCCGACCTCTACTACATCTCTTAGCACGCTGTGACGTCACCCGAGCCAAGGTTCGTCAGTTCGAATCCACAAGCCGACAACGTGTGACTTGTCGTTAAAATAAAAAATACAGCTTCCTGTATTTGCCACACTCGGACGCTCTATGCTGGTCACATATTCGCCTTAAACAACTGACTTCGGAAACCGGCAGTACGGCAGAGTAAAATCTGCGGCTCGGTGAGCCCGGACCGCCAAATTCCTTCTAGGAATATTGGGGGTCTATAGACTCCCAAAGGCGTGTAATTATTATTTTTTTAACAAATTAGAACACAATGTGTCTTGTTGACATTTTTTTAAATATGTATTATTTTTTCTACGTTTTATTTTAATGATGCGGATATCAAAATGTTCAGTTTTTTATTTGTTATTGAATCATTCGTGGATGAAATAAATACAAACACATCATTATCTTGCGATTGTAATCTGGCATTCTTAGCCTGGGAGATACAACTTGTGTCTGCAAAGTAAGGGGAGTAAGGTGACTTCAATTTTATATTTAAAAATACGACTATGTCTGAGGTTTGAGTCTTTCGTTTTTATAGACTAAAGGTCGGTGGCCCACTGTAATTGGGATTAAGTTTATGATATGAAGAGTAATAAAATAAATAAAATAATAACCGTCAGACATTGACCTTTTCCAAGCTAAATGCGCGCCTGTTCTCCGTTCTACTTTGATGTAGCACGCTAAAAGTTAACAAGTTTTGTTTATTTGTAGAATTCTGGGAAGATCATTTCCATTGTCGCTACCCGAACAGCTCCCTGACGCCGTACAACAAGAACTACTCGCGTTCGTGCACCACCAAAGAGAAGCTCTCCAAACAGAATACCGTGTTTGAGGACCAGCTGCAGTTCGTCAGTGATGCTGTCATGGCCTTCGCATACGCGATAAGGTGAGTTAACCTACATAGCTATATAAAATTTAGATGAGTGAAAAGAGAACTACTGCAGAACGTGGTATTAGATAAAAGCTACAGGTCTGAAATGCCGAAAGGAAGCTTTCTTTGGCTGAATCTAAAATGATACCTTGGTTTCCTTTTCCAATGGAAATGCCTACTAAAATGTTGACATCATATAAAATAATTTCTAGTGGGATTAGTACTTTGTAATTTTATCATCATTTATGAAAGCTTGATACATCTTATTAACAATTTTAAAAAAATATTGGCACAAAATATATTATATTTTCTGTTTTTAGCTCTATGTGAATATTTTTTTTCAGAATTTCATAATTAGTTAGAATTAAAATATGAAATACTGTCGTTTCTTATTTACGATAAACATTATAATAAGTTTGTAAGTGCACTTTAATTCCATGACATATTCTTGATTTCAATGGAAAGTACATGGCTATAAAAATTATGTATGTAATGGTAAATTTTCCAAAAATGAATTGAATTTTAAGAATTTTTTTTATTAAAGTTTCGTCTTTGAAAAATGTACCCATTTATCTTCAGTATTTTGAGTCCTGTATCATATTAGTACATACATACATACATATCTTCACGCTATATCCCAACAAATGGGGTAGCACGAACCCTAAAATCACTCATAAAACATTCACTCATCACATCCATCAAACAACCAGCCATCACCAAACATTTTAATCCAAACACACCACCCGCACTTCAACCACATTTATAGATCACTCCATATAAACTCATTCATCTATTACACTCGAAAACACTATCACACAACCAACCCTCAATCACATCATTCCTATTCTCTTACCATTCATTTTCCTTCCTCAACGTACATAACATATGCATAAAAAATCTCAAATTACTCACGTTTACTCCTAACAACGAATCTAATAACGAAACTAACAACGAATCTACAAGATTAGAAAAGATGAAAGCGATAGTCTACACTTGTATATGAAAGAAAAGACAACACAAAGCAGTCACAGAAAATGAAACAAAAAGATAAGAAAGGGAGGGAGCGTCGCCCTGCGCATGCTTTTGAAAGTGAATTTCACACAAATTGCAGTCAAACACTCTACGTAACAACTGAAAACGAATTAAAAGACAAGAAAGGAAGGGAGTGTCGCTCTACGCTTGTTTTTGGAAGTGAATTCCACACAATTGCAGTTAAACACTCAATGTAAGATCAGAAAACGAATAAAAATGATAAGAAACGAAGGGAGTGTCGTCCCTGAGCTTGTTTTTGAAAGTGAATTTCACACAATTACAGGTAAACACTCTAATGAAATTACTAAACAACGAAACTAAAATCTAAAACCCTGCGCTTTTCTGAAATCATCAGATTCATTCCGCAATTAATCTTCGCCAAACGTTCCTATCCTGACACACCACTTTTGCTTCATCCACATTCATAATTCCTTTCATACAAGCACGTTTGTTCCTCGTACTCGGAAACTTTCGTTCACGCAACAATTTTTCTATCATATTCATCCACTTATTCATAGGTCGCCCACGCAATCGTTCACCCTCAATTTCACCAACATATACCTGTTTCACTAATCTCTCATTCGACATACGTTCAACATGCCCAAACCATCTCAACTGACTTATACCTACTTTTCTAACTACATTCTTCTCAATTTCACACTCATCATACACCAATGTATTCCGGACACGATCTCTTCTAGTATAACTACACACACCCCCCAAATACCTCATTTCCACAGCAGTTATACGACGTTCATGTTTCTTCATCCACACCCAACATTCACTACCATACATCAATGTAGGCACTAAAACACCATTATACACACTCAATCGAGCATCTCTGGATACATTCACATTTCGAGCAAAGGTTCCCAGAGCACCCAATACCTTGCAACCCGCAGATACTCTTCTTTCAATCTCACAATCAATACGTCCATCCCTCGAAAACACACTACCCAAATATAAAAACTCATTCACTTGACCCAATCTCACACCATTCACCGAAACATTGCAGTCGGTCACCAAATCACTCTTCTCAAACACTAACACTTTACATTTATCAACATTTAATAACAGATTTAAACCTTTTCCTACTTCATTTATACTTAGAATCATTCTTCTCAATTGCTCTTCAGATTCACCCATAACAACAACATCATCCGCATACGCTAACGCAGGCACTACACTATCACCAATATGTACACCATCCACCCCATTCAGCGCCGTTCGTAACAACACATCCATATACAAATTAAACAGCCACGGAGACATCCCACAACCTTGTTTCACACCAATATCTATACAAAACCAATCACTCAATCTACCATCAACTCTCACCGCAGCCTCGCTACCATCATACAACGCACGAATTGCCCCCAACAAATTCCCGTTTATACCGTACTGTAGAAGTACATCCCACAAAGTCTCACGATGAACACTATCATATGCTTTTTTAAGATCGAGAAAGCCACAGAACACCTTTTTGTTCTTAGCAAGTGACTTCTCAACAATCATACGAAGAGAAAATAATTGATCCACATACCCTCTCTCAGGCAAAAAACCACCTTGCATATCGCTTATCTTGGAAATGGTTAAGGTTCGTACCTTATGAATAAGAATCTTCCCGTACAACTTCCCTACCACACTCAGCAAACTTATCGCACGGAAATTAGTACATTCACTCGAACTACCTTTGCCTTTAAATAAAGGACAAATGACAGCACGTTTCCAATCATCAGGAGCCACACACCGTTTTAAACAAAATCTAAACAAATAAACTAACCAGTCAAATAACCTCTCACCTCCATATTTCAACATCTCATTCGATATACCATCCAAACCAGGAGCCTTACCATTCTTCAGACGCATCAATGCAAAACTAACATCACTCTCATCTATATCCCAATCATCACCACTAACATTTTCTCTAACATTTTCACTACTACCATTCCCTCCATTTATGCTACCATATAAAGCCCTAAAATACTCACACCATCTATTCCTAACATCTGAATCATTCCACAATAACTCACCATTAGCACTTTTAATCGCTTTCACTGCCCTTAAATTACCACCTCTCAATCTCTTCACACTCAACCAAAACATTCTTTTATTCATACTAAAATCATTTTTCAATCTTTCACTCATCAAGTCATCAAAACGTGCCTTACTTTCTCTCACTACTCTCTTAACACATTTATTTAACCTCTTGTATTCCAGCAAGCATTCATCACGTAAACTTCCAGGCACATCTTTTACATTTAGAAAACGCAAATATGCTCTCTTTTTCTCCTCAATCGCCTCTTTTACTTCATCATTCCACCATGCATTCTTTGGACAAGAGCCTAATCTACACTCACCACAAACTTCTTATGCACAATTAAGAACTGTATCCTTAAATTTCAACCAAACATCATTTATGCTGCATTCAAAATTAAGCTCACATACAGGCAAAGATTCATTAATTTTCTCAACAAACCTATCTGTAACATCCTCATTCTGCAGTACACTGGATTTCACACGAAACATTTTTTCGGTACCTTTCACCCTCATCCGCCAACATTTATCCAGACGTATACGCGATACCACCAAATAATGGTCATTCGTACCCAATTCAGCACCACGCTTCACACGCGTATCTATAACTAAACTTCTCAATCGTTCATCATACAAAATAAAATCAATTACACTTCGTCTATTCTCACGCATATTCTCCCATGTATACAAATGAGCTAATTTATGTTTAAAAACAGAGTTGGAAACAAAGAGATTACGCTCCAAACAGAAAGATACTATTTTCCTACCATTTTCATTCTCTCTCACATCACCAAACTTACCCAAAACATTTCCAGACATGCTTCTCTTTACTCCCACCCAACCATTTAAATCACCACATACGATAACTTTCTCACCTGGATCACACAAATCAGTCACACTATCTAACAAATTCCAAAACCGATCTTTTTCGAGATCATTTTCAGATTCAGTTGGGCCATAAACTGACACAACGAAGATTCTATGAAAGCCTACCTTTAATCTCAGCCAAAGAATTCTAGATGAAATACAGTCATAATCCCTTACAAACGGTTTCATTCTTTCACTAACAAGCACACCTACTCCATGCTTTGCACGTTCATTCTCAGCTACACCCGACCACAAGCAAAACATTCCATCCACCTCTTCCTCACTACAGCCTTTCCTCTTAGTCTCACTTACACACAAAACATCTACATTATACACACGCATTGCATTCATCAATTCAATTTCTTTCCCAGTTATACCACGAACATTCCATGTACCAAACTTACATTCATCAAATTTTTCCCATTTATTCCTCATTTAAACAAAAGATAGTAAAAGAAGGGTTCTCTCGGTAATAGGGTAGAAGTTAAGGTAGCTTACCAAACTTATCCTTAACTATAAAGGAAAATAGAAATAAAAAGAAATAAATAAATTACATTGACACCTGTCAACCGTCAATCATACAAGAACAAAATATAACTTAGCGTTTCTAAGTACGTAACTAATATAAACAAATAACGAAATGAAAAGAAAATATACTACAAAAATCTAAATTATTATAAAAAGAAAAGATAACACTTATCTTAGTAAAATGATATGCTAGCAATCCGGTGGAAAACAGTCTATATAAATCCAACTCCAAATAACCAGTCAAAAGACGAAATGAATCACAAATTTGACGGACGAGTGTTGTTTATTCTGTTGCTAACCATTAATTAACTAGTAATGCACAAAATAATGTAATCAGACCAACAAGTACATCTATTTTTATTACTGTTTGCTGTAAACTGTTTTCATATCAAAAGCCCCGAAATTTTAAAACTTGTATGTTAATTTGGTCTTTCAATATATCTAATAATAAATACGTGCAATGCCGAGCAAACCAATGCTATGGTGATATAGCGTAGCAAAATAGTTCAGAAAATTCAATTCATGTCAAATATCAAATTCAATAGACAAATCAAAGATAAATATAGAATCATTTGAAATAAATAGTAGTACTTTAAAGAAAAGCGAAGAATTTTATGTGGAATACTTTTTTCAAATTCATAATAATGAAGTTTTCCATATCGTATCAGTTCATCAATTACACTTTAATTAAGTAAGTCTTTGATATATTTAATAAAATATATATCAACACGCCTTCTACCCATTACTGGGTATGGCACTCTGCCGAAGCAAATCTCGGTAAGTGTTATATAAAATGAAGAGTAAAATTCTAATGACGTCGAAGTGACAATTCGAGGCCTGCGAAGTCTAGTTGGAAACACGGTTTGGTAGAATCAAATTTCATAATTTGAAATAATAATTGTAAATTTATATATTATATATATACGAGTATATCTAATTAAATCCGCATCTCATCCATAGTTATGTACACTTACATATTTTGACGAAGAGATCTGTCAAAATTGAGAATCTAAACTTTTAAACAGTGGCAATAGGACAAATTTTACGATTTTTAAATAGTTTTGTGCTCTCCCTAGTCTAATGTAGAACATAAAATTTCTCTGATATTTTCTTGTCTATATATATATATATACACTATACATTTGTTTTTCCACGCAGATCGAAGGCACATTTGATATAACCAGTTTTCTATGCATGAAACGTAAAGATTTTCATTGGAACAAAATAAGTTTTAACTCAATTATAAATAGTTATAGTTAGACTGGACACATAGGAAGACAAACAGAAGTAATTAAATATATTAAAACAATAACAAATCATTTCTAATTATTCCTGTACAATAATGTTTGTTTAACAAATTAAAAGGGGGCGAAAATGCAACACTTAAACACGCCGTGCTTTAAAGTTGCTGAGCAACATACGATGAAATTTACTATTTAAAACCATCCATTGTTATTACATTAAATTTCTAAACAACGAATCCACATAGTAATGTAAACAACATATGGAAACCTATCTCCATGTGTACGATATTACGTCAAATCAAACATACACACACAAAATTATGAAATGAATAAAATTGAATATGAATTATAATGAAGATAAAAAAATAACGTACGATACATGTGTATAAGTGCTTTAAAAGCACTAGTGCAGTTAAAATCGACACACGAGCTTTAAAACTTAATTATACACTAGTATCATACTATATATTCAAAAATAATAAAAACATAAAACGTCAGTAAAATGCTGTATATCCATCTACCTGTCTAGTTTGCTTTCCACAATTCAATATTTTTTAACTCAAATAGAGTATTATTTTAATTATATTAAGTCATTACGAATCTCTTATTAGAAGTTACAATAATTACATATCTATAATAAGAAGACGTTTGATGCTTTATTAACTTAATTCTAATGCAGTTAATAAGAATAGCATTCATTCAGGACTTAATTTACTTATACTCAGTACCCTACACTCTCCCTAATCGATAATCTTGAAATAATATTACCATACAAGTAATCTGTTGAAACTTACAAGTATAACATAAAACAAGACATTTCTCACTCAACACGTAAAGAAAACCACACATCCGTAATTCGTATGAAACATGGCGAACAGTAAACTCTTGACTCAAAATGTAAACAAGTTATTAATGTAGGTATATGAAAGGATGCTCTAAGCTCTGATAAATATTGTAGTATGCAGTTTCTCGTCGCTTAAAGTTTCAAGTGAATGTCTTTCACCTGAACAAATACTCTAAATCTAGTAAATACGAGAGTTCTAGTTAGAAGGAGAATTTTTTATGGCAGCTAATAAAATACTCTTTTTTTTATTTAAGATAAATAATTAAAAATTCTCGCAATATTAAATTGTTTTTATATTTAAGTAAATTATACACGATAAAAATAAAAAATGATCAATAAATTTTACAGATACATAGCACAATTTAAAATAAATAAATATATCATCACGCCTTCTACCCATTACTGGGTATGGCACTCTGCCGAAGCAGATCTCGGTGATATATTTTGCGCGTGAAGTGCGATTACCAGTCGTCAAATCACGGCCCCCAAAGATGTTAGTGGTGGAGGAGCCACAGGGGTGGTTTTTTGAAATTATGGGAATCAAACAAGGGTTCTCAGGATCCACAGGCCGACTTCATACCACTAAGCTAGCCACCCCATTATAATATAATTATAGCATAATTTGTTCAATATAAATTAAAGAAATACGCAGTACTGTTATTTAACATATTACATGGTAAATTATTGCATTACGTTCTCAAATAGAATGTAATTTATTTAAATTTTTATTTTTTTTTGGTGGACTTGTCATTTTTTTAAACATTTATAAATTATTTATCATAACAATAAACAGCTTATATTGTTTGTAATACATTCTATAATTAATCCAAATCATATAGATCAGTAAATTATTGCATCACATTCGCAAATATGAAAGTAATTTAGTTTTAAATTTATAAGATAATGTTTTATTTTCAAATAATAAAACTTTATTTTGGACTTCCATTATCTTTTATTTTGTATCTATAGAATATCAAAAATATATACAATTATAACACAACGTTTCGACAGTGGGTATCTACTGTCGTCATCAGGTGAACTGATACTACTACAGTACTACATATTACTACAGTAGTATCAGTTCACCTGATGACGACAGTAGATACCCACTGTCGAAACGTTGTGTTATAATTGTATATATTTTTGACATTCTATACAAAATAAAAGATAATGGAAGTCCAAAATAAAGTTTTATTATTTGAAAATGAAAGTAATTGATTTAAAAATATGTATGTATTTATTTTTTTCTGATGAGCCAGTTCTTTTACATTCATAATTTATTTACCTGTAGGTAGGGATGGAAATTGACTGGTCAAATACTCTTCGTTCAATTGACCTTGTATTTGACTGGTCATTTATCAAATTTCTCGCGTCAAATACTTAAGTAGTGAGGAGCGTGCTAATAGCATAATTCTTTGTGTAGCCTCTGTGAACAGGTAAATGCGTGTCCCGTGTTCAGTGAGTTACAGTAATTTAATTGCAGTATGCAGTTCGCACTTTTTGAGAGTTGGTGTGGCTCGAGCTGTGGTAATCGCGCACATATTTCGTATTTATTTCTTATATTATTATTATTTATCTATTTACATTAGCATTAGTTTTGTTTTTCTTTTTACCAAAGAAGTATTGTTTATTTTGTTTTTTCGAGAAAGATTTTATTTTTTATACAATAAAATATTGTTTTTTGCAGTTCATTTTTTTAATTGGTCTACTTGATTGGGTTAAATATTCCAACATCGGTCAAATTGACCGTCAGTTGACAACTCTTGACCGGTCAATTGACCGAGCTGCTTCCCTACCTGTAGTTCTATAAAAACTGCTACAACAAATTATGCAAGGCTATCAAACAATTCAAAGAAAACAGGGCATTTTTGCTAACGACTTCGTTTTTAAAAAGATGTAGAGCTTGTGTGTGCATAGAAGGAGGGAATTCTGAACATTTCATAACAAATTTGTTAATGTACCTTTTTATTTTATTCGAATAAATACAAGAAATTATCGTAAATACCTTAGCTTATTTCTTTATTGATGTCGTGAATCATCGAAATTAAATTAATTGATTTCTATTCAGTATTATTTACGTGATAAATTATTCCATATTATTTTTACTAAAAATTTCGTGTCAGCCAATGGCATTAAAAATATCTACTTCAAGAGCCATGCCCTAATTTTGCAAATTTCAAAGGATTTTTTTTTTAGACATCAACATGTATATACCATCATGGTTTATTACTCTTATAAACCTATACAATTATCAAATCTGTGATACCTTTCAAATGATTAAATTTAGTACTTTATTGGAATTTTTCTTCTGTTTGTAATATTTATGCGTACTACTCATCGATCGTCAGTTTGTCTGTATTTTCACAGAGAAATAATTGTAGTAGTATCTGATGCACAAATCCTGTACAATATCATCTTTTTTCATACCCCTCATCTCCTATCCTGTATCAAACAAATACTTGTAGTATCATATGTTCGGAATAGTTTTTTTTTCCTCTTTTTTTCTTCACTTTTGCTTTCAACACAAAATAAAGGTTTTATATGTTATAAACTTTTTGATTTATTGAAGGGAAACTAAATATAATCAAAATTTCAAAATTGAAATCTCTACCGATAAAAATATATTTTTAGAGAGTCCCTGACAACAAAAGAAACACCGGAGGATAGTAATTAAAGGACTTAGGCTTAAGTTGTAGTCAATTTTATTTAAATATAGTTGACAACGTTTCGGTTACGGATGTAACCATCTTCAGGTCTAGGTAAAATTAAAACAATGTAAGACAATTGTTAGTCAACAATATGAACAAGTAACTCACCAAAAAACAGTTGGTAAAAATAGCAACACAAGAAATAAATATTTTATAAAAACTTTACGTCGAAGTTCGGAATCAGCAAAGTGCAAAATAAAAAAAAAAATTGTTAAGAATTTAAACGAAGCAAAAACAAGATTCTAAGATACAGTGCTGAATCCGAAGAGTCGAG
This sequence comes from Pterostichus madidus, assembly GCA_911728475.2. Lineage (NCBI taxonomy): Eukaryota > Metazoa > Arthropoda > Insecta > Coleoptera > Carabidae > Pterostichus > Pterostichus madidus. The sequence continues at coordinate 20,598,432 of OU452302.1, forward strand.
GTGACGGAAGCCTAAGTCCTTTAATTACTATCCTACATTACCTTGGCTTATTAAAACATACTATCAAAAGAAACACCGGTTCTTTCGAAATCCAATTATGATTTTTATACCTAGAGTAACAGTACTTTGCAACCATTTATAAAATAAATTTATAAATTAAATTTTAAGTACACAGTCTTTTGTTTAGGTACTTCAAAATTACGTGAACTCAAAATAAAACAGGAATTGTGAAATACATATCAACTGGGTAATAATTAATTCATCAAAATCAAAATCCTAAAACCATTAGCTTATTTATATCAAACAAAACACGACAAACTGCTGCCCAAAACATAAATTTTAATCTCGATTAATATTCCGCATATAAACGACCAAAATAATATGTCATTCATAACCTTCATCTAAATTATTCATCAGATTTCTGCCCCCTACCATGCTTGTACCAACCGATAAGCAGACTCGAATGGAAAACGGAAATAACCATGCCATAAATATCAATGTAGGTACACTAATTCCACCGTAATTTCCGGCCGAGTTAGGCGCGTCTACGACTTGTTCATTTTTGCGGCGTTATTGATAAAGCCGAGTGGATTAATTTCGCGACCCCCCCGAGGAAGGTTCAACAAGTAGTAAGCACCGCGTGGTGGCAGTGACGGCGCTCGCGGCAAGAGGTGAGGGCGACTTCGACGCACTGCGTCCTAACGACGGTCCAGGGTTTCACTGAAGGTTACGATGAAACCTCTTACCCGCAAAATGTTGGTCGACGGAATAGTTTGATGCTGGATCTAGTGTCAGAATCATGAGTTTGGGAGCGATTGAAATAAGATAGTTTGAGGATCGAATTGAGAACGTGGTTTATTGTAGGATCAATTTTCGTATATTTGATTCGAAAGCTCATCAAATTTTAGCATGTCCTTCAATAGCACTACTTGTTCAATTAAGATGGAGGGATTGACAAATAAAATTTATTAAAGTTAACAATATTATATTGTATGAAATATTCAAGCAAAGAATATTTCAAAAGCACATTAGTAAGAAAACGGCTAATATTAAATCAATAACAAAACACGTTAACACAAAATTAAATATCATCTGAACAAGATTTCCTAGTTTATCGTGCTTGGTAGTTACAGATTACAGATTAATTTTCATTAAACTTAAATGACTGATGAGCTAAACCTATTTTCCTAAATTATCTCTATGTGCGCATATGCTTGCTCTATTAATCTACCCAGATTGAACAATCTTTAAAATCATAATTTATAATTTTCCTTAAACTAGTTTGGATGCAATTTTGTCTTCAATTATGAAGGGACTAATTTATTTAGGCCTATTATATTCATGCCTGTACGAGTAAGACAATTATTAGAAAGTTTTAAAAATGGAACGATTAGGTCAGAGCAGTAAACTGCAATATATAGTCGGTATGCGATTTTGCAGAAGCAAGTCTATTTAAGAATCAAAAAGTGTATTTTAAAGAATAAATAATGTTTCAAAGTTTGCTAAGGACAATCGAGCAAGTATAATAGATATATGAAGTGCTTTGTACAGAATGTACTTATACTTACTTATTATAAAATGCTGTAGTATAATTCATTACTAGCATGGTAAAACCGTGTTTACTGCTGAAAGAAGGAATTGACTGGCGAGCCAATTAGACGATACTGCAAAATACAGCAATTAGAACAATTTTAACGTTAAAGTGTTAAATATTAAATTACATAGATTTTGTTTGAGTAAAATTATTATCTCAAATTGAAACAGTCAAAATGATAATTAGATGCACATAGGTACTTAAAATATTCTTAAATATGAATATTCACGCAATGTATCCGTGATATAATTAGTTTTTGAAAATAAATAGTAAATATACGCGATATAATTTTTGTGCCAAATTGCATATATGCCAATACTAAACTTATTCTCACACCTTATTTAACATAGATTACTTCATTTTAATGCCAAAAATAAGAAAAATATTCATCATATTTCGACTTACTTACTTCTGCTAATTTCTAATATTTATAACAGAAGTAACAGACACATGACAGTTATTATTTGCTTGATAAAGTGAGATAAGATGTCGCCAAAAACTGTAGTTAGTGTACTATTTTTTCCAAGTATTTTAATTAATTTCTCTTATATGTAACACTAAAATATGGTAAACTGTATTCAATAAAGTGGATAGATCCAGAATGTCATATTTAATTTGGTACTATAATATTTTGTCAGACACAGACACTGTGTTTACTCGCAAAAAAACTAATATTCTGTGTGAATGGAATACACTGTATATTTTTTGTACTTCATTTACCGAGTTTAAAGTTGAGAGTTAATTAATACCAGCATGCTGAAAATAAAAGTATAAGCATTTTAATAAGTACTAGGAAAAATAAATATTTATTGTGTAATTTTAAATCAGGTCAATAGATTTTATTTATTTTGTATCCCACTAAACAAATTTACTTTTCTCTCAATTCAATTTCATTACCATATAAATGATTTTGTAAAAAGAGAAAATTGAAATTCAGTGTCACACATCAAAAAATCAATTCTGTTTGTCCGTGTTTCAACAGTGACATTGAATGGCAAACACCAGGCGTCTATTGTATATGCTTGCATGTGGTAAGGATATGTGTACTGTGAATATAGCTCTGTATTTGTGCCTAGGGACATGCACAGGGACATGTGTTACGGCCGCCCGGGATTATGCGACGCCATGAAGCCCACCAAAGGCACTGAACTGCTCAAGTATCTCCGGAAAGTCGAATTTCAAGGTAATATTGTAGAACGTTTTTTATTTCTTTCTCTACAAACTTCTTACATCTGTTTCTTGGAAAATATTGGTCGATAGTCTGCAAAATATTTATACAATTAAATAAGATAATATGTTATAGTGATACATTTCATTCTATTCGAAGTTCTTTTTATATAAAATTTCATTTTCTTTTAAAACCCATTCTTTATGCCACGACTGATCTGCATGAATTGAGTTGAAACAATTCGCTATAATCCTTAAATACTTATAAGAGAATAAATGATCATAGTTCTATAAAAAAGATAAAATATGTTATTAACGTGCGAATAAGTCTAATGACCTTGTTATTGATTATTGGTTCAAAAACGAAATAGAAATATATAAAAATATAATACATAAAAGTATCTCACTGAGTATTTTTCATGAATGGCATAGCTATTTTTATTTATTTTTCTTCTTACTTCTCTCATCTCGACTTTGAAATAAATCAATCTGCAGATTTAAATCTTGTTAAAAAACTTTTTATTCCTTCAGTAGTCTAACTGTACATTATCATAAAATAAGCATACCTATTATTATTTTCATTATTTATGTTACTTTAGTCTCTACAGCGGCCTGCGAAGTCTCTTTACCTTAATGTTTTGTTTTCGAAAATTTCATTTGTAGCTGAATTGATTTTTATAAACATAATTTTCTGAATGAGGTATAGCATGATTAAAATATGATATCAATATTGATATGTTACTGAAAATAATAGTGACAGTAGCAGAGATTATAACAACAGTACTAAGAATAGAAGACAAGTGTCAGTTCGGGGAACTGTTGCCAGCGGGTTTTAATAAAATTCTTCAATCATTCAGCAAAATCTCGCTAGGCAGCCACAACATTCTATGCAGTACATACTATAAAATCGCTACAATAATACAATATTTAGAAAAAAAAGTCACTATTATCTATAAAATTAATATTATTTTTTCAAATTTTTTATAATAACATATCGATTTTCCATTTTTAGGTAAATTTCATTATATTAAATTATAAATCAAACATTAATAATAGGCAACAGGCAACAAATCCTGGCTATGTTAATCTCTGTCACATTTTCTTTTAAACTTAAATAAATTCACTAGAATAAAATAATTAATAATATTAGTATATTTATTTATAAAACATACAAAATTATAAAAACGTAAATTTTCAGCATAGCTGATTTTCAAATTACCGGAGTACAAATAGAATGAAGGCGGCCATACACGTACAGTTTTTCTTTGAGTTTTGGCTTGCGCGCCAGACCTTTCGTGCCACGCATGTCTCAAGCCTGGCTGGTATCGGTCACACACGTGCAGTTCAGTGCATCATCGCGCCGGGATTGTTTGCAACAATGTCTCCACTAAATAAGAAAATATTTGCTGCAATAATTATTATATACGTTATAAATAAACAAAAAACAAAAAGGAAACGTTCATCCTGGATGAAAAATTGGCTAGCAGAGTGAAATAATTTTTCTCATATGAATTTCATAAATGAACTACGCCTGAATAATGAAGATGATTATAGAAATTTTTTATACATTTCAATGAATTCTAAAAAAATAGGACTTAAATAAGTCTCCCTTTTAAAATTAATTTAAACAAAAATATAACGACACGAATACGTGATACAAAATCTGCTACTACTGTGTTATTGCTACTAGAGGTGGCAACGATTAATCGAATGATTAAAATAATCGATTATTTCGTTTCAATTAATCGATTAATCATTTGATATTTTTTGTTTCGATTAATTAATAATTCATTGATTAATTTATTATTAATCGATCAGTTTATTTTTACATTTCATCCCTATTTTTCTTATAAGGATATTATAAGATATATTATTATAATATTAACCTTTACAATTTTAACTAAGAAAAATATGGATAAATGAAATTTAGTCAATATTATTTAATCCTAATGGAATATTAGATCCAGTTTAATGTAAAAATAACAAACGAATTATTACTGCAGCTAATACAATAAATGGAAGTAAAAAACGAATTAAATAAAACTGATTTAAAATTGCATTATCAACAGCAAATCCTTCTCAAATACATATACATATATACTAATAAAATTAACTAACCGATTATTTCCTACCAATTTAATCGAAAATCGATTGTAACGTTTCGATTAATCAAATGATCAATTAATCGATTAATTTATTTTTTGCCATCTCTAATTGCTACACGGTACGCATGCGTACGGAGCACGCTCCTGGCTACCAGAGCACATACACGTTCGTGCTCGGCCGTAAAGTCGAAACCACGCGCCAAAATTTCCAACAGTGCTAGAAATCGACTCAAGCCAATTCATGCTAAATCAAGCCGCCCCCGCTCCAGGCTGAAGTATCCACACACGCAAGCGATTGGCGTGTATGCCTTGCGTGCGCGCCAAAACCCAAAGAAAAACTGTACGTGTATGGCCGGCTTTAGTAACATATCGTTAACAAAAATAATAATAATAATAATAATAATAACAGTAGTTTATTTATATATGAAACATACAAACTTATAAAAAGCTAGATATTCAGTATAGCTGATTTTATAATCGCCTGAGTACAAACACAATTAGTAACATATCTTTAAATACAAATTTAATCAAAGCCACAAGCATAAGTAATATAAATGCAAGGCTATTATAAATAACAAAATATCTTAACACAGTGATAGTGGTTTAACTAAAATACGAATACATGGTATAGTAAAATATTTAGATAGTAAAATAATAATAATATGACACAATGAATAGACAAAGTTATTTCATTTATAAAAATTATTTATATTACAGTCATTAAAGATATCTTGAATTAGGTTATATACTTTTTCTAATATAATTTATTTTTTAAGAACTTAATGATTCTTATGACATTTTTTATCATTTTAAATTCAAACACTAAAATATGCTCGCAAGTTGTAAATATTGATACCGATGATGTATCTGATCACGGTCTCTCTTCCATAAATCTAAATTAAACAAGCAAATGAAACTGTTATTCAAAACTTTAAAATGCAATTATACCAAATTTTTCATCACTCGTATAATATTGATTGGCACAATTTAGTGTTATTAATATAAAGTTAGTTACATTTAATAAAAATATGATCAATATTTCTGACACATTTATGCCTGAAAATCCTATTGTTCTACGTTAACCAACGAAACTCTGGATTACTGACATCTTAAAACTCATGATTAATCTTAGAAACATTGCTCTTTCTGACTTCAAAAGAACTAAAAATCTTGCACACTGGGAGCACTATAAATCACTATGCAATTTAGTTACTGAAACTGTTCGATTTAAAAAGAAAGCTTATCGTATTAATGTAAAGAATAGTCCAGACCTTTCTCATATCACTTCTAATGTAAACGCAATGAATAAGCATTTCCTTGGCTCTACCAATATATCTCATCCTATTCAACAAACCCTACATTATTATAACAGTAATTTATATAAAAATATAAAACTAACAACAGGGGAAAGGAAACAGCAAACTCTGATGATCAAAGATAAAGAAGGAACAATAGTCACGAACAAAGAAAGAATAGCAAACAGATGGAGGCAGCACTTCAAGGAACTACTGAACACTGAAGAAACCCGAGACCAAGGCCAAAATGGAAGGGCAATTACTTATGAGAACTATCAAACGGCAGAACCGAATATTGAGACACCAACAGAAGAAGAGGTGCATGCAGCAATTACAAAACTCAATAACAATAAATCTCCTGGACCGGATAACTTACCCTCTGAAATGTTTAAGGCCGCAGGTCCGGCCTTTATAGAAGCACTCCATAAGATCGTCCAAGAAATATGGAGGCAGGAGATAATACCAAGGGAAATGACCGCAGCATACATACAACCGGTGTTTAAGAAAGGAGATCAATTAGAGTGTACGAATTATAGAGGAATAACGCTACTGAATACTGTCTACAAAGTAGTTACCAACGTATTACTAGAAAGATACCTAATATACTCTCACGAAATTATAGGAGAATACCAGAGTGGCTTCAAGCCGGGGAAAAGCACAATAGACAATATTTTCATAATAAAGCAATACATAGAGAAAAGCTGGGAGTACAATACACCTCTATACTTCATATTTATAGACTTTAAAACCGCATATGATAGTATCCTCAGAGACGAACTCTGGGCTTCGATGGAGACGCTCGGATTTCCAAATAAGCTTATAAGACTGGCAAAAATGTGCACGACAGAGCAGAGCAACAGAGTAAAGATCTCAGATGTGGTGTCGCAAAACTTTACCTCGAATCAAGGCCTAAAACAAGGAGATTCACTAGCACCTACACTCTTCAACATAGCACTGGATATAATCATGAGAGACGCAAAGCTGAACACAGTGGGTACCGTATTCAGCAAGTCACATCAAGTGCTAGCATATGCGGATGATGTAGTCATCATGAGTGGAAGAAGCCTTTGATAAATTAGAAAAATCAGCAAAGAAGATGGGACTCAATATAAATGAGAATAAATCAAAAATAATGACAACGAGTAGACAGACAAACAATCTCAATACCAATCTAGATACCACGATTAGAATCAATAATTACACACTTGGGAAAACTACTAACTTCATATACCTAGGGGTGAGCGTTAGTAGTGTTAATAACAATGCAGATGAAATCAAGAGAAGAATAACACTGGGAAATAGAAGCTTGTTTGCACACTCCCACCTACTAAGAGCCCGATCCCTCTCAAGAGGTATAAAACTAAATATATACAGAACCATTATACGGCCTATTGTGCTGTACGGGTCAGAGGTGTGGGTACTTAGAAAAGAAGACGAAAACACTCTTCTAAGATTCGAAAGAAAGGTACTGAGAAAAATTTACGGTCCAGTAAGAGAAGCACAGGATCAATGGAGAATCCGGATGAACCATGAACTGGACCAATTATACGACGCACCGAATATCTTAGCAGCGGCAAGACAACAAAGATTAAGATGGCTAGGCCATGTAGAGCGCATGGAAGAAAGTAAACTTGTTAAAAAGGCTCTAAAAACACAACCTCACACAACAAGGCCCAGAGGAAGACCGAAAACAAGGTGGAGAGACCAGGCCCTCAACGACGTAAAGAAAGCGAAAATAAGCAACTGGAGAGAGAAAGCGATAGATAGACAGGAGTGGAGGCGTATTACTAAGGAAGCTAGTATCCTACTAGGATAGTGGAGCTGAATATATATATATATATAATTTATATAATATTAATACCATTAATACCTTCTCAGTTCACGTGATAGGAGAGGAAGAGGTACACTCTATTAGTAAATCTCTTCAACCCAATGCTATTGGTGAAGATGGCATCAATTTAAGAATGCTTAAACCTATTTTACCTTGACTTCTACCTCAGATAAAACATTTAATTAATTCATGCATTTTGTCTTCTACTGTTTCTGTTAAGTTAAGCCCATTCCCAAAACAAAAAATGTTACCTCTTACACTGATATACGTCTTATCAGTATTCTTCCTACATTATCAAAAATTTCTGAAAGAAAAATTTCTAAACAAATCTCAGATTACATTAAGAACATACATTTTCTCTATTAAATTCGAGCTAGAGCTGGATTTAGTAGAACAATTGAGGTTACCACAATTATTGATAATATTATACAACAAATTGATAATAAAAAAAATCTTGTGTGGGCACCACACGACTTTCTTATATACAGCATATTTAGTATTTAGAATGTATGAATGTTATATAATAATATTAAACATATAATTTAGTTTTTCAGTAATTCAGCATTTATCTGTTTGAAACATATAAAATATCAAATTTGTTTACGTATAATTTTTTAATAATGTTGACTACTTTATATCTGACTTTACTGATGAGGCATATACAGGTTGTCCGTTTTGATATAGCATCAAAAACGCTGAATTGAACACTTATGACTTGCTCCTTGCGTTTGACAATTATTATTTGACATATAAATGTTAAACATGTTTATGTTTTCTGTTTCTATTGCTACTATGATTATTGGAATATATTATTAAATATATAAATTAGTTTTTCTCATAATTAGACGTATATACAGGAAAATTGCAAATAACATTTTTTGTTCCAAATATTTTTGCTAACGTCTTTTATTTGAAACTTTTTTCGTAACTGATTCCATTTTTTACATAAACACAAACAGGGATTCAATGGACCTCAAAACACGTATTTCCGCGAAAATATCGTCAACGATTTTTTTCACGATTCCAATACTTCCTTATACTGTGTATAAAAAAGTATAATGATATTTCAAGTTCTCTTGATTTCAGCAGAGCATTTGACACAGTCAATCATGTATTATTAATTGCAAAATTAAAATATCTTGGATTCTATATTAGTAGTGGGCAATTAACAACCAGATATTTTGTTAATCGAACATAGAAGGTAGTGAGTGGGTTCAATACATCTGAATCATTAAATATTCTACAACCTAAAGGGTATTGTGCAAGGATCAATATGCGGGCCATTATTTTTTTCTCTCTATACTTTTGATCTTTTTAAAGCTTTCTCGCATTGTAATATGCATATATATGCCGGAACACTCACATTTATTTACCTTTCTCGCCATCTGATTACGAGCAGGCCTTGATCTTCATTAATAAAGATCTACAAGTAATCTCTGCCTACTCAAGAAATAATTGTTTAGTCATAAATGAAAAAAAAAAGTGTGCTGTAATGCTGTTTAGCAATAACAATATGAGGAAAAATTCAGTTAAACAAAGTCTGACTCGGGGTTGTAGAAAATATAAAATCTGGGTTTACTAATTGACAGTTAATTTAGGTTTACTGAGTACGTAAAAAGGCATATTTAGCACTGAAATATCTGTTTATGAATCGTTTTGTACTGTTAACCAAACATAAATCGATTCTTACGGATTCACTTGTACTCTTATGTAATTATTGTGACGTCATTTGTGGCCACTGGCTTACATTACGTGACACACAACGAATACAGTGAGTGCAAAATATGTGTGTAACATTTGTGTTGGGGTTGAGGAAACGTGATTCTGTAAGTGCAATTATTTAACAATTTGGTTAAATATGCAGCAACGTAGAATACACCACTTTGCTTTTCTGTTGCATTACGTAGTAACAACTAAATCTTCATCTTATCTTTTTAATCTTTTCTCTTACCAACTACGGTAGTGGTTGGACGTGTTTCCTAAGCTCCGTAGTTATCACGTAACACTCCTGTTACATAGTATTGTGAACAGTGATCAGTTATCAATTAGTGTGATTACTTAACCAGTGCTAGTGACTTTAGTGTTAAAGTGCTAGTCAACATCGAACACTGCTACCTATCCAACAAGTGCCAGTGATTAAAGTGTAAACTCCGGTTACTTACACATTGTTAGACGAAAAATTTAGAACGATGCAACAAACAAGCGGAGGTTCCAACGCTATATCCCACACACTCACAACCACAAGTACGATAACAACCATCGCGGCATCATGCAGCTACACGCAAACCATGGCACAAAGATCACCTATAACTACACTCAGAATAAGTGGATCAAATACGCCAAGTAACCTAAACATTCTACCTACATCCTCATCACAAATATCAGCATTAAACTCCCAACCAAATGCAAGTCAACTCCCTCCCTCAAGTACTTCACTTGAAGACGCAGTCCACTGGCAAACAGTGCTCATAAGACGACCAGGAAAACGAGCCCTGGACAACAAATACGACAACCCCGCAGAAACAACACACAAACGAAGCAACAACACTATTTCAAACACACCTATTGATACTCCCAACAGATTCTCGATTCTGAACACCGAAAATCCTAGTAAAAACTCAAACCCTCCACCTGTGTTCATGCAAAATGTAACTAACTTTCCTTTAATTCTTGCAAGTCTAGACACCAGCCTAAGAAAAGATGAATTCGTCTGTAAAACCATGACAAATATTACAGTAAAAATAAACACACTTACATTAGTCGCCTACCGTACACTGATACACTCGCTAGACAGTACCAAATATCTTACCATACCTACCAACCTCGCGAAAGCACCAATCAGTACCAGCTGAAGATATCAAAGAAGCCCTAACAGAAAAAGGCTACCAAATCAGAAATATTTCCAACATAAAAAGCTGGAAAACAAAAGACCCTCTCCCCATGTTTTTCGTCGATCTGGAACCAGACGTCAGCAACAAGACTATCTACGACGTAAAAAACCTGTTCAGCACTAAAGATACGATAGAACCATCTAGAAAACGAAAAGACATTCCACAGTGCATGCGCTGCCAAGAATACGGGCACACGAAATCATATTGTAAAAAACCTTACTATTGTGTGAAATGCGCAAGCAATCATTCAACAAGCCACTGCTCTAAAAATCGCAACGAACCACCGTTATGTATTCTATGCTCCGGACCTCACCCTGCCAATTATAAAGGTTTCTCAGTGTATAAAGATCTACAAAAAATGAGAAGAAACACAGCTCAACAAAACAGCTCGAGAGCAAAACGTATCTACAACTCTACATAAGAAAACACCACATACGCCGCAGCCACAAACAACCAGCCAATCAACGCCAATCGCACCTACCAAACCAACCAAAACGAACACAATATAACTGTCGTACAAATCTTCAGCAAATTCGAATCCATGTTCAATATGATTCTGCAACAAAACAGCCAAATAATTAACCTTCTCAGCGCCATCATTAATAAAAGTAATGGCTAGTACAATAAGAATAGCTACTTGGAACGCCAATGGACTGGCGCAACATCACAACGAAGTTGAAATATTTATCGATCAAGAAAAATTAGACGTGCTTCTCGTGTCAGAAACCCACTTCACCGATAGAAACTATTTTAATATATCTAACTACAAAACGTACTGCACAAACCACCCTGACGGAACAGCTCACGGTGGTACAGCAATAATTATAAGAGAAAAAAATAGCACACTTCGAAATAGAGAAATACGAACTAGAATCCCTACAGGCTACAAGCATGAAGATAAAAGGCTCGCACGATCCAACTGCTATATCTTCCGTTTATTGTCCTCCTAAACATTCTGTTAAAAAAGCTGACTTCGAGGAATACTTCAAAATACTGGGCAACAAATTTATCTCTGGCGGGGACTTTAACTCAAAACATCCCCGATGGGGCTCCAGACTGACTAATCCCAAAGGACGGGAACTAGAAAAAGCCGTCATGGCCAATAACTTCAACTACGTAAGCTCAGAGAAACCTACATACTGGCCAACAGACCCTAAAAAAGTCCCGGATCTACTGGATTTCTTTATAACTAATGGCATTGCTAAAAACTACATTCAAATTGAAGCAAGTAATGATCTCTCGTCAGATCACACTCCTATTATTATGACGATAAGCTCATCAGTAATAATCCAAGAGCGCCCACCAGTATTATGTAATACAAGAACCAATTGGAATAATTTCCGAAAGCACCTCTAAGAAAACACTGACCTTCAAATTTCGCTTGCTACACCTCACGACATCGAGCGAGCTGTCAATCACTTTACGTAACTTATTCAAACAGCCGCACAGGAATCTATACCAATCTCACAAGACAAACATACAAAAATCTTAATCTACCCAAAAATTCTGCGCGACAAAATCGCAGAAAAAAGAAAAATCAGACAAAAGTGGCAACTCTCAAGACACCCAGAAGATAAACACAAACTTAATCGTTCCTGTAAAGAAATTAAAGAACTAACACGAAACATAAAAAACGAAACCTTTAAAGACTACCTATACAACCTATCCGCGTCCCCAGACTGTGACTACTCACTCTGGAAGGCGACCAAAAGACTAAAGCGCCCAACCCAACATATTCCCCCCATAAAGAAAGCAGACGGTTCATGGGCAAGAGAAAATTTCGACAATGCAGAAGAATTCGCTAAACACCTTTCCAATACTTTCACACCAAACACCTCTACCATCACAAATGAAGAAGAAAAATGTATTGAAGACTTTTTAACCTCACTTCTACAACTTGATCTCCCAATTAAACACATATCATCTGTTGAAGTTAGAACCGAACAACAAAAAATCTCCCGGACATGACTTAATCAACGCCAAAGTTTTAAAAGAATTACCTAAGAAATCCATCGTGGCCTTAACACAAATCTTCAATGCAGTACTAAGAACTGGATATTTCCCCACCCAATGGAAAATGGAAAAAAAAGGCAAACCGGCTCACGAAGTTACATCTTACAGGCCAATATCACTTCTTCCCATACCATCGAAACTACTAGAAAAACTGTTACTTAAAATAATTCAGCCAGTTATCGAAAACATCATTCCTCCACAACAGTTTGGATTCCGACAGCAATATTCAACCATTCATCAAGTGCACCGTGTGGTCAGTGTAATCGAAAAGAGTATCCAAAACGAAAAAAATTGTTCGGGAGCCTTCATTGACATAAGTGAAGCCTTCGATCGAGTATGGCATACGGGCCTACTCTATAAAATCAAGTCGCAACTACCTCACCAATACTTTCTACTCTTCAAGACATACTTGCAAGATAGATCCTTCCAAGTAAGATACGAAAGTTCTGTTTCGAAGCTGCACCATATAAAAGCCGGTGTTCCACAGGGCAGCGTACTTGCGCCGGTACTCTATCAATTATACACTGTGGACTTACTATGCTCGAAACAAGCCACCATTGCCACCTACGCAGATGACACAGCTATCCTAGTATCACACTAAAATCCGGAAAAGTCAACAGAACTCCTACAAAATGTGCTGAATGAAATCGAACAATGGGCTGAAAAATGGCGAATAAAAATAAACGAGACGAAATCCACTCACACAGTCTTCACAACCAAGAAAATTACATGCTCTCCAGTCAAAATAAATAACAATATAATTGAAACAAAGGATGAAGTAACATATCTGGGCAAACATCTGGACAAAAGACTAACTTGGCAGAAACACATAAAAACCAAAAGAAAACACCTCAACTTAAAAGTTAGACAAATGTATTGGTTTATTGGCCGGGGATCCCAACTTACACTCGAGAACAAAATACTACTGTATAAAACAATTATAATCCCCATAATACAGAGGTTCCAGAATAAAACCTTACGCTTAATTGCCGACGCACCCTGGTACGTAAACAATCAAAAATTACATAAAGACCTAGAAATCAAAACTGTAAGTGAACAAATAAAAAAAATTTCCACCACATACGAAAACAAACTAAACTACCATCCCAACAAACTCGCTATAAACCTACTCAACAATGAAGACGACGTGCGAAGACTAAAAAGAACAAATCCATTAGACTTAATATTTACTCACTAAAACTCTGTATACAATATAAAATGTAAATAATGTGGAACCTCCGGTGAGAGCTATCCACTCACATGTTATACTTATTTATCTCATTTGCTGGATGACCCCTTTGGTCAGTTGTAAATAAAAATAGAAAATAAACGAAAAAAAAATACAAAATCTTTTTAATATAATTTCATTTCGCTCATCTTTATAGAAACGTTATTTAAGACCAATATTAACATACACATTTCAGCTCATCGCTCATCTTTATTGCTGTGTAGTTTCAGTTATAACTGTCGGCATATATATAATAACATACCTAATTACTTCTAATCGCTCACCGTCACATCATTTTCGAAATATTTCATATCATATTTATTACTATAACATTTACCTTTCATTCTCATTTAGCGTCATGATTCACTTTATATATTCTCTTATTATAGTTTTGTTTTCGTTCTATTTATATGTATATATTTTTACATGTAACATTTGTTAAATTTGTAGATACGTTCATATTTATTATAAATAAGATATTAATTAACATTCTCATGTAACGAGAAGGTAGTATCAGCTGAACTTTTGCCAATGAAGTATTTTATTATTATTATTATATTTATTTTACTTGCTTTTATTTATTGAAGTTAGACATAAAAATTAATTTTCGTTAATGCAAACGAACATTAGAGACTGTTTTCGAAGCATAACAATCTTGTTTTGTAAGCAATTGAAAACTGTTGTGTATTTAAATTTCATGCTTTTCTCGTATATGCTTGTTTCGTAAGTAGAAATATATATTGTTGTATTGGTATACCTGATACAGTAGTCAATATTAGAATTATAAAAGTTGTTTAAGTTACTAAAAATATGTTTTATTATTCAATATGCCCTGTATTGAAGAAGAACCTTCCCATACAATAATAATGTATGACTGTTTGGATTGAAAATGAGTTTAATAAACAACTTTAAGAGAATTTAAATTCAGCCTCCGTTTAAGAATTTTAAAACAATATTATGATTTATTAATTCTTTTACGATATTGCTGTTCTCTCTAAAATATTCCCAACGTCCTGTCAGATTTGAAATAATAAAATAATAACCTTAACATTGCGAATTTTTGTCATTCACTAAGAAGTATGCGTTATCTGCATACACAACACACTTTTCCCCCCTGGAGTTTAGTTCTTTTTTTAATCAAATTTTAAATGTATTAAGGTTTTTTGTTTTGAATGCTATGCATTTAATTTTTATTTTATTAGTGCCAATAATAAAAACTTATTTAGTTTTTCTTTATTTATACAATAAGTATATAATTGTTTAATTTATTTCTTATTTTGTGTTTTGTTTTACATACTTTTATTGGTCATGTTTGACAATTTATTGTACTATTAAAATATGTTTTAAATAGATTTCAGAATACTAAAAATATTTTCTATGATAATATATAGTTTACCTATTTTAACCCAGTTTTAAAAAAATATGTGGGCGCCCATATCATCAACAGTATCAAAAACTTAAATCGCTTGATATTCCGAATACAAATTTATTGTCACCGACTTCTCCTACTATATGTTACACCAACTCTTGAATCACAATAGTTATAGATTTAAATTTATAAATTCATACTTTCAGAAATAATTTTACTCATGCAAAAATGACGGCAATCTAGAATACATTAGCTTTTGTAGTATTGTATAGAATGAAAATAAGAAAGACACGGGTCGGTAATTGGCGACATCTTTATGGCTGCCAGTAATGGGATAATAATCGATTGTTTGTATATTTATGGGAAACTCCATGTTTAAACAAATGATTGATGATCAACGTTAGTGGAAGTAGGTACATAATAATCGACATTTTTTTTTTAATCACTATTATGGTAAAGTTGTCTATAGCAGTAGACTACGTCATTTGTAATAAAAATAAATTGTTGATATTCAAGACTGAAATCCTACTTTTTTTGTCTAATTCAATAAAAAAACTTTTGTTAAACACAGAAAGTATTCTTTTAATATATTTAAAGTTAACAAATAGCTTCATAAGGCCTATAAAGATAACCTGGTCAAATATATAGTTGTCTGTATACAAAGGATTGAAAGTAATAGTTTGTGGACTAAGGCTAGAGATTGTAGCACGAGTGTAGCGAAGTCTGCAAAGATAATTTCAGAGGTGTATACAACTTTTTTCTATAAGTGCAATTATGAAAAATCGATTTTTTTTATTGTGAATAATACATTTTTTAATGTAGAAATAAAAAAAAAACAGTACAAACAAAACGAAAATGTAAAAAAATAACATTTTTTCTGAAACTGGCAAGAAATTGTAAATAGTAAAGAAAGTAGATTTTTGCCAAAACAGTCAATTAAAATACGTATCCGAAGCTACAACAAAAATAATAGTCTGGTAAAGATTTTATCTGATTGTGTTGCATTTTACCTGACTGTTCTTTTTTTTGTAATTTTTATATGTAGTCTGCTGACAATACAATTCATATAAAAAAAATTAACATTTTGAATTATGTATGATTAGTTATCGACTAAATTAAACGATTTCTGAAAAAATAGTATACATACGTCAGGAAAATGTTTTTACTTTCCTGACTTATTATGTAATATACTATTGTTATCTGCAAAGATGCATGGACTGTAATTTTTCACTTTCTGTCACCATGTGAGATTCCATAAGTCGATGTTTTTACTGATCGTAGAACAAATCAATTTAATTATTTACGTCCACTTTTTGTATTGGTAAAGATAACCGTTCGAAAATTATGCTGATATTAAATTAAAGCCTCATTCACAGATCTTAACATAGTCACTATCGTTGTCGAGTGGATTAGACCATTTTCATTTGTTGACACAAACATTATTTTTGTTTAAAATATAGAATATTAGTAAATGGTAGTAATTGATTTGTTCAGTCTGGTATTATATTCATAAAGTACGAAAAAAATTTAAAGTGTAGCTAAGGGTGCCCGAAGTAATGTCTTTTTCTTAATATAGTTTTGACAAAAGCTCAATACCCAAAAAGTTACAGCAAAAAAATTAATACCAATGTCAAGGAAAGCAAGGTTTAGTTAGAAATTGAAAAAAAATTGTGATAAAAAACGAGCGAGTAATTTTACTTAGAAAATAATTTATTGGTAAATGTATTAATTCATGAAGACAAAATTGAAAATAAACGCTTGGACGCTCTGACATTGAAGACGAAGGAAAACTCCTGGTTAAAAATAATACATACATACATACATATCTTCACGCTATATCCCAACAAATGGGGTAGCACGAACCCTAAAATCACTCATAAAACATTCACTCATCACACCCATCAAACAACCAGCCATCACCAAACATTTTTATCCAAATACACCACCCTCACTTCAACCACATTTATAGATCACTCCATATAAACTCATTCATTTATTACACTCGAAAACATTATCACACAACAAACCTTCAATCACATCATTCCTATTCTCTTACCATTCATTTTCCTTCCTCAACGTACATAACATATGCATAAAAAAATCTCAAATTACTCACATTTACTCCTAACAACGAATCTAATAACGAAACTAACAACGAATCTACAAGATTAGAAAAGATGAAAGCGATAGTCTACACTTGTATATGAAAGAAAAGACCACACAATGCAGTCACAGAAAATGAGACAAAAAGATAAGAAAGGGAGGGAGTGTCGCCCTGCGCATGTTTTTGAAAGTGAATTTCACACAATTGCAGTTAAACACTCTACGTAATAACAGAAAACGAATTAAAAGATAAGAAAGGAAGGGAGTGTCGCTCTACGCTTGTTTTTGGAAGTGAATTCCACACAATTGCAGTTAAACACACAATGTAAGATCAGAAAACGAATAAAAAAGATAAGAAACGAAGGGAGAGTCGTCCCTGAGCTTGTTTTTGAAAGTGAATTTCACACAATTACAGGTAAACACTCTAATGAAATTACTAAACAACGAAACAAAAATCTAAAACCCTGCGCTTTTCTGAAATCATCAGATTCATTCCGCAATTAATCTTCGCCAAACGTTCCTATCCTGACACACCACTTTTGCTTCATCCACATTCATAATTCCTTTCATACAAGCACGTTTGTTCCTCGTACTCGGAAACTTTCGTTCACGCAACAATTTTTCTATCATATTCATCCATTTATTCATAGGTCGCCCACGCAATCGTTCACTCTCAATTTCACCAACATATACCTGTTTCACTAATCTCTCATTCGATATACGTTCAACATGCCCAAACCATCTCAACTGACTTATACCTACTTTTCTAACTACATTCTTCTCAATTTCACATTCATCATACACCAATGTATTCCGGATACGATCTCTTCTAGTATAACTACACACACCCCGCAAATATCTCATTTCCACAGCAGTTATACGACGTTCATGTTCCTTCATCCACGCCCAACATTCACTACCATACATCAATGAAGGCACTAAAACACCATTATACACACTCAATCGAGCATCTCTGGATACATTCACATTTCTAGCAAAGGTTCCCAGAGCACCCAATACCTTGCAACCCACAGATACTCTTCTTTCAATCTCACAATCAATACGTCCATCCCTTGAAAACACACTACCCAAATATAAAAGCTCATTTACTTGACCCAATCTCACACCATTCACCGAAACATTGCAGTTGGTCACCAAATCACTCTTCTCAAACACTAACACTTTACATTGATCAACATTTAATAACAGATTTAAACCTTTTCCTACTTCATTTATACTTAGAATCATTCTTCTCAATTGCTCTTCAGATTCACCCATAACAACAACATCATACGCTAACGCAGGCACTACACTACCACCAATATGTACACCATCCACCGCATTCAGCGCCGTTCGTAACAACACATCCATATACAAATTAAACAGCCACGGAGACATCCCACAACCTTGTTTCACACCAACATCTATACAAAACCAAACACTCAATCTACCATCAACTCTCACCGCAGCCTCGCTACCATCATACAACGCACGAATTGCCCCCAACAAATTCCCGTTTATACCGTACTGTAGAAGTACATCCCACAAAGTCTCGCGATGCACACTATCATATTTTTTAAGATCGAGAAAGCCACAGAACACCTTTTTGTTCTTAGCAAGTGACTTCTCAACAATCATACGAAGAGAAAATAATTTATCCACACACCCTCTCTCAGGCAAAAAACCACCTTGCATATCGCTTATCTTGGAAATGGTTAAGGTTCGTACCTTATGAATAAGAATCTTCCCGTACAACTTTCCTACCACACTCAGCAAACTTATCGCACGAAAATTAGTACATTCACTCGAACTACCTTTGCCTTTAAATAAAGGACAAATGACAGCACATTTCCAATCATCAGGAGCCACACACCGTTTTAAACAAAATCTAAACAAATAAACTAACCAGTCAAATAATCTCTCACCTCCATATTTCAACATCTCATTCGATATACCATCCAAACCAGGAGCCTTACCATTCTTCAGACGCATCAATGCAAAACTAACATCACTCTCATCTATATCCCAATCATCACCACTAACATTTTCTCTAACATTTTCACTACTACCATTCCCTCCATTTATGCTACCATATAAAACCCTAAAATACTCACACCATCTATTCCTAACATCTGACTCATTCCACAATAACTCACCATCAGCACTTTTAATCGCTTTCACTGCCCTTAAATTACCACCTCTCAATCTCTTCACACTCAACCAAAACATTCTTTTATTCATACTAAAATCATTTGTCAATCTTTCACTCATCAAGTCATCAAAACGTGCCTTACTTTCTCTCACAATTCTCTTAACACATTTATTTAACCTCTTGTATTCTAGTAAGCATTCGTCTCGTAAACTTCCAGGTACATCTTTTACATTTAGAAAACGCAAATATGCTCTCTTTTTCTCCTCAATCGCCTCTTTTACTTCATCATTCCACCATGCATTCTTTGGACAAGAGCCTAATCTACATTCACCACAAACTTCTTTTGCACAATTAAGAACTGTATCCTTAAATTTCAACCACACATCATTTATGCTGCATTCAAAATTAAGCTCACATACAGGCAAAGATTCATTAATTTTCTCAACAAACCTATCTCTAACATCCTCATTCTGCAGTACACTGGATTTCACACGAAACATTTTTTCGATACCTTTCACCCTCATCCGCCAACATTTATCCAAACGTATACGCGATACCACCAAATAATGGTCATTTGTACCCAATTCAGCACCACGCTTCACACGCGTATCTATAACTAAACTTCTCAATCGTTCATCGTACAAAATAAAATCAATTACACTTCGTCTATTCTCACGCACATTCTCCCATGTATACAAATGAGCTAATTTATGTTTAAAAACAGAGTTGGAAACAAAGAGATTACGCTCCAAACAGAAAGATACTATTTTCCTACCATTTTCATTCTCTCTCACATCACCAAACTTACCCAAAACATTTCCAGACATGCTTCTCTTTACTCCCACCCAACCATTTAAATCACCACATACGATAACTTTCTCACCTGGATCACACAAATCAATCACACTATCTAACAAATTCCAAAACCGATCTTTTTCGAGATCATTTTCAGATTCAGTTGCGCCATAAACTGACACAACGAAGATTCTATGAAAGCCTACCTTTAATCTCAGCCAAAGAATTCTAGATGAAATACAGTCATAATCCCTTACAAACGGTTTCATTCTTTCACTAACAAGCACACCTACTCCATGCTTTGCACGTTCATTCACAGATACACCCGACTACAAGCAAAACATTCCATCCACCTCTTCCTCACTACAGCCTTTCCTCTTAGTCTCACTTACACACAAAACATCTACATTATACACACGCATTATATTCATCAATTCAATTTCTTTCCCAGTTATACCACGAACATTCCATGTACCAAACTTACATTCATAAAATTTTTCCCATTTATTCCTCATTTAAACAAAAGATAGTAAAAGAAGGGTTCTCTCGGTAATAGGGTAGAAGTTAAGGTAGCTTACCAAACTTATCCTTAACTATAAAGGAAAATAGAAATATAAAGAAATAAATAAATTACATTGACACCTGTCAACCGTCAATCATACAAGAACAAAACATAACTTAGAGTTTGTACGTAACTAATATAAACAAATAACGAAATGAAAAGAAAATATACTACAAAAATATAAATTATTATAAAAAGAAAAGATAACACTTATCTTAGTAAAATGATATGCTAGCAATCCGGTGGAAAACAGTCTATATAAATCCAACTCCAAATAACCAGTCAAAAGACGAAATGAAACACAAATTTGACGGACGAGTGTTGTTTATTCTGTTGCTAACCAATGTTTTAAAATAATAAATTTGTTTAATTTAGAAAGTGGATTTGTTCAGTTAAAACTTTAAAAATTAAATATAAAGGAATAAAAAAAGGATTTAAAAAAAAAATTAGCGCATAATAAAAAACAAATGTACATGAATGGTTGATGTGGGCCAAATCTGAAGTTGTTCTCACAGATTATAAAACCAAATTATTGCCTATACTGAGATTTTTTAAGGGATGAATCAAAATTGGAAAATGAAAAACAAGTAGAATTAATTCTGAAATAAATAGAACAAATTATAAAGACATTAATGCATTTTATTTGCAGTTTTTGTAATTTTTTTTTTAAGAAGCTATTCAACTTTAAATCCAACTATCTATACATTTAAATCATATAATAGTCCTGTTTGCGAAAATCATAACTTTTTTTGTTATGGCCTCAGACCATGATAAAAAACTTATTTTTCTTTCAATTATTTTTCTGTTTTCTTACGAATATGGAAAAAATTCGTTTTTAGATTATTTTTTATTATTTTCATACCACTTGTTTCTATAAACTTTTTGTATTTTCAGCAGACATGAACATTATTCATTCATTGATTTTATCAAATTAGTATATACTTGAATAGGTCGTAATAGAATTGTGTGTAGTTATTTGAAAATAGCGTCTGTCTCAGTAGTAGTTCTATATAAATGATAGCTGTTTTATGACTGGACTGCGGAGGCAATAAAATTGGAAGGTTCTGTGCTCTGTGAACTTTAATACTAACGTAATAATATTTTATCTTATCGTTATCTATTTATTTGTCTTTTTATAAATTCAACATCCCTTTCATTACTTTTTATGACTTTTCATCATTTGAAACACGTAATGATCTATCCTTAATGATAGCTTGGCATGCGAACGACAAGGGCCTTATTAAATCCAATCCAATATGTCTCCTGAGGACATATTTAATTTAAGCCAAAAATTTAATGCATCCATAAATTTAGCTAATGATTTGTAATGAGTTTAACTACGCTGTATAATAGCCCACCGCCAAACTGAGCTGCTTTTAAAACAGAACCTTTAATAAGAGTTATAGAATTTTCAAAAGATCTTTCGGCAGTATATATTTAATGTTGGCTGTTGACAAACGTTTTTAAATTATTCAAATATTCATTAACTATTGAAACAAAGGAGTATTATAAAACTTTTCTGAATAAAGAAAAACTATCAAGAAAATAATTATGAAACTATTTTACATAGTGTACTGCAGCTAACTATATGCATATACGAGTATGTTAATTAAACTGAAGAAGTAAATCGTCAGACGCTCTGATCGAAAGATGATATATATATATATATATATATATATATATATATATATATATATATATATATATATATATATATTATATTATTATTATTATTATTATTGCCTTTATTGATAACCCCTAAGGATACATAAAAAGAGAAAAAAGAAATACAAAAAAACTATTGAAAAAAAAACAGTGAAAGTATATATAAAGTGTGTATGTGTAGCTTAGATATATGTATATTGAATTAAAAATTAGTATAAATTGGGTTATTGCGTCCAATTTTGGACAAAGGCCTCCTCCTTGGTTTTCCATTCATTTCTGTCCCTTGCGTCTCTCCACCATGTAATTCCGGCTGTATTTTTTATCTCATCTTCCCATCTTCTGTTTGGTCTATATATATATATATATATATATATATATATATATATATATATATATATATATATATATATATATATATATATATAAAACAAAATATTAAAAACTTATATAAAAAAATTGGTGGAATATCTGAAAGTTTGAAAAATGGCCGTTCTTCAGCTATTTCCCGTGTTGATCTACAAGGTTTTTTAAAGTAAATCGTCGAGCAAATGCTCGAGATATTAAAACTTTGTGGCGGGAAATTATAGGTAAACAACCATGTGTCCCGTCAACAAGAAGCGAAATTAAAAAACTGAGTTACAAGTTTTATAAGGTATTTTTTTAAAATGTTATTTCATTTAACTGAACTTTTACGAATCTGTTGCCGTATATTTGATAATAGTTTTGTAAATGTTTGTATTATTTAAAATATCTTTTCAGTAATAGCCAACTATAGATTGACATAATAACGTAGATATAGTTTTGTTGTCAGAATAAAACATTTTTTAGTATATTTTTACATTTTTGTAAAGCCTAAAGTTTTAAATTTATACCGGCCGCAATATGTATTATGGAGTTGGACTCGTACAACTTACCGAGATCTGCTTCGGCAGAGTGCCACACCCAGTAATGGGTAAAAAGAGTGATGATTTTTTTTTATTTATTTATCTAAAGGAACATCTTCCAATAATTCCGATAAATTATTTTGAAGAAAATGTAAATAATTATTTCCGTTCATTCTGTTTGGTAGTATGTAGGGTCCAATTAATGTACCATTTACTACTCCTGCCTAGGTATGTTACGATACCACTGATATGATACCAGAATCGATCATTTCTTTTGATACCAGTTGTTTTAGTATCGATACCAATATTTAAATACTTTATTAATATCAGTACATTTAGTCCAGTATCGACAAAATTACATCTATTTTCTTCAGTGAAACATACAATATATATGTTTATATTTAGTAAATGTTTTTTAAATATAACGAAATTTAATTCTTCTGTATATCAATGCATTAAATTAAATGTAAATTTGGACTACATTTTGACCTTGGTAAATTACGCTGTACGCAGGCGCACAAGCAGACTCCTTGTTTTCGAAAACGGAAGCTACTATCTGTAGAGGCAAAAGTAGGCTTCTCGGTAAAAGGCTTACCAAGTTGCTCTTTTTCGGTTTTTGTAGTGAAAAATAGTGGATTATTTAATTTATTGCATTAATATATATAAGTAACGTTTATAAATAACTTTTTTACACCAGTGTTTCTCAAAATACGGGCTGCAATTTTCTTATTGAAATGATAATGTTTTTAAATTTTTTTATGCGGAAGGGAATTTTATTTTGAATTCAAAGAATACAAAATTCAGTACTCTCACATTACAAAATTCAACTCTTATAGAAATCAGCGTACTATGAGAGAAATAAATGAACAAATCATGATATTTTTGTTTGTTTAATTAATTATTAAATGTTAATATGAATATATATATATATATATATATATATATATATATATATATATATATATATATATATATATATATACCTATATAATTCTACTATTCATTTACCCACCTGGACGAAGTGACTTGCAACTTGCAAACTAGTGAATAGTAGAGTATTCGCTAGATGCAGAATCATGGTGTGGACAACCGAAATAACTATTTTAAATATAATTTGGGAGACATTTTCTTGGTAAATTACTGTCTTAAAGACGATTTGAGAGACATTTAGTTGAAAATTGACTGTCTTAGAGATGATTTTGGAAAAATGACTATATTAAATAAAATTTGGAGACTTTTAGAAAAATGACTGTCCTAGAAACGATTTGACATTTTTGAAAATATTTTGTTCGAAATTTACTGTCTTAGAGACGATTTGGAAGACATTTTGGTAAAATGACTGTATTAGAGACGATTTGGGAGACATTTTGAAAAATGTTACTATTTTTAGAGATAATTTAGGAGATTTTTTGGAAGATATTTGAATGATAAATGACTGCCTTAGAAACGATTTGGCCAAGCCATGATTGATATGCAAGAAATTTTGAATTTTTTTAAACCAACTGGGACATTTTGGAACAACTAACAACGAAAACTAACATATAAGTAAAAAAGAATATATAAACGATAATACACCAGAAAAAAGCAAACATCAAAACAAAAATTTTACACATTGTTTTCAAGTTTTCTTGAGGTTGGTTTCGTCACGTAACTGCCCAAGACCTATTCTCAAAAAATCATTAAAAAACAAAACTATTTAATCCATGAAAGTAATAAATAATATTTAAGACATTTACTTTGCTTTCCATATGACAGGTATTTATTTCTGCTATGGTTGAGAACCTTGAACCAATGAGACAATGAAAGAGTACTGCAAAAATTCAAACATCTCAATTACTTATTATTATTATTCATCATTGATTCATAATCATTTACATCTCTTTTACCCTTACAAAAATAACTAACCAGTTGCGAAATAAAAAATACAAAAATAAGAAAATTTATCATTTTAATAAATACAATTCTTACATTTCTTTAGCATTTTGTATGGTTTTTACAACTTGATATATAAACTTAAACAATACATTTTGTAATATTTTTAGTTTTTAAAAACTCAAATTTTAGTTTTTTAAATCTTGTTTTTATCGAAATTAGACAAAATCTTGTATGAATCAACGGTTATAGAGCATGATTTAATGTGGCCGTCAGATGTCGTTGTCGTCGCGCACCCTGCCAATAAAACGTTCAAATTTAAAAGTCTCAAAAAATCAGAGCCTGCTCTTATAACGTCTGTGTTGCAAACAATAATTCAATTAATAATTACTCATAAAAAGCAAAATCGTGTAATGACGCACGTGCGCCCGCGGGCGCCTTGTTGCCGAACCTGACGTGTTGGGTATAATTTAGTGTTTATTTATCGATTTATAACTGATTTAAATGCAATAAAAGACATGTTTTCATCATTCAAATATCTATTCTTAGAAACAAAAATCTATCAACATTTTTTTACTGTTTCCAATGCTACCTTAGTTACTCATTATCTTTGGTCAAATTTTACATATTTTAAAGATTCAAACAAAATTATACTTTTTTCAAATATTTGCCGGGCTTTAATTCCCGTTAGCTGCGCTTTATCTACATTAAATTTCAATAGTTTAAATATTAAATTTTAGATTACAAAATCTTTTGGAAAGTACTTAATTCAGTGAGTTGTAGTGATGTAATAGTCATTTATGATATAAGTATTATAATGTATCATTTTACAATACGAAAAGGCAAAATTGTCAAACGAGGTCGTATGCAAAGTTTGATTCCATCGAGTATTGTACTAGTATATTACATAATAAGTCAGGAAAGTGATGTTTTATTTGACAAAGTGGTTATTTGAAATACGAGGCCGTAGGCCGAGTATTTTAATTCGCTGAGTTTAGTAAAAACACTTTCCTGACATATTATGGATATTATTTTTTTTGAAACCGTTTAATTTAATCAATTTATAATAAGTAACTTAAAATGTTTAAATTTTTTAATATGAATTGTATTTACAGCACACTATGTATGCAAGGTTACAACTAAAAAAAAAACAGTCATTTCAAATACTAAACAGTCAAGTAAAATCTTTACCAGACTGTTTTGTACTTTACCAGACTGTTATTTTTGTTGTAGTCTTGAAAAGGTATTTTACTTGACTATTTTTGTAAAAATCTACTTACTATACGAAAACTGGCAGTTTCTTGCCGAATGCAGAAAAAATATATTACAATACATATATCGTACAATTGTTTTATCTAATTTCAAGATATGAGAAAAATTATGGGAAAATTTACATTTTTTTTTAATTTGACAATTTTCTTTTTTGTTCTTATTTTTAGCTTGAGTAGGTTGAATCAGTTTGAATAAAATTTAGGTTTAATTGTTTATTTGCGTCAGATTGTCATTTTATTGTCAAAATTCATTACAGTTCTTGTATCGTAATAGAACTCATTGCGACACGCTTTTTAGTATTGTAATATTGTTATTAATTTGTGAAATTAGTAAAAATATGACTCTAAGCTGAACAAATATTTCTGATTTCGGATATTTTTTCTCATTTTTAAGTACACCTACAATGTCGGCATTCGATTCCAAAGATCCTGAATTCGAATTCCACTAATTCTAAAAATATAAAAACTAGCACATTTAGACTCATGAGTCCAAACCCTGTAAATTGGAGTTAAGTTCTTGTTGTACAGAGTAACATAATAGCTATTTATGTCATACGGATCGTAATGTCTATACGAGGATAAGGTGAAAAGTTCTCGGCCTCACACAGAGATGGCGTTCCAATCAGCAAAAATTTATGTTTGTGTCATTAGTTCGTAGACAAGTTTCAACTTATTCTCTCAAGTAGTTTGTTTACACGAATTTTTGAAGTAGACGTCTGGCGTGTTTTTCATTATAATTAATAAACTTGAATATCGTCCGGTCATAAAATTCTTCGTTTTGGATGGCATAACCCCTAAGAAAATTCATCCGAAGTTGACAAAAGTTTACGAGGACTCTGAAAATTCATCCGAAGTTGACAAAAGTTTACGAGGACTCTGCTCCTTCCATGTCAACCGTTAAAAAGTGGGCAGCTGAATTTAAACGTAGTCGCACGTCCCTCGAAAATGATCCACGTGAAGAACGGCCAAAAACCGCCACCACACCGGAAATCATCGAAAAAGTGCATGATATCGTGTTGGACGATAGGCGAGTGACGGTGAGTGAGATAGTTGAGTCTGTGGGAATTTCGAAAGAAAGGGTGCATCTTGCACAAAGAATTAGAGATGCGAAAGCTATGCGCAAGATGGATGCCGCATTTGCTGAATGCCGATCAAAAGCAAATGCGCAAACGATCTTCCCAGCTACGTTTGGACCGATTCAATAGGGATCCGACCGATTTTGTCACCATGGATGAGACATGGATCCACCACTACACGCCAGAAACGAAACAGCACTCCAAGCAGTGGGTGGAAGCCGGTAGTTCAGCGCCAAAGAAAGCGAAGTCGATCGCATCTGCCGGAAAGGTCATGGCCAGCGTATTTTGGGATGCGAAAGGGATCCTGTTAATTGATTACCTTGAAAAAGGCAGAACAATAACAGACGAATATTACTCCAACCTTCTTGACCAGCTGGATGCCAAAATTCGCGAGAAGAGGTCTGGCTTGCAGAAGAAAAAATCATCTTTCACCAGGACAACGTACCTGCACACAAGGGTCCATTGGCGTTGGGAAAACTGCGGGATTCGGGATACGATTTGCTCGGTCATCCCCCATATTCTTCTGAAACTTGAAGAAATTTGTTTCTGGGAAGCACTTCGCGTCCAATAAAGAATTTAAGAGGGCCGTAGATTAATATATTCACAGCCTTCCAGACTATCACTTCTGGGAAGGAATATTGATGATGGAGAAACACTGGACCAAGTGTGTTGAAATTATGTAAAAAAATTAAATCATTTTTTAACTGAAAATCGCAGTCTTTCAATGTCAGGCCGAGAACTTTTCACCTTATCCTCGTAATTGTGGTACACGTCGTGTTATCAAACTCGACATCGCTTTCGTTTGATAATTACATTTAAAATTTTATATGTTGACGTATTACTAAAAAATATAGAATAAATTATTTGACGTTTATTATAAAAAAACAGGTATCATATTTTCGATGTTTACTTATTAAAAAGCTATGTCATTATAGTAATCAAATTGAAGATTGTAGTGTTGTTGTTATGATACGGAAGTATATAAATAAATAAGTAAAATCTAAATTAATCAATAATATTAAAATTTTAAATTCGTGCATAATTTTGTATTAAAATAAAATAACCACTCTCAGAATCAAAAAATAACCTCCAAAATAATGGCAGTCTTTGCAACTTAAAAAAAAAATCCCTTTCTTTCAGTCGAAAAAATCTTGTTTTGAAAAAGTTTAAAATTTGATGTATCGGAAAAGTAGATTCATCCGGCAGCAACGCTGAGGCAATATCTGCACGATTAGGGCGAGAGAATGCCGACCCTCTTCACAGAAGATAGAATGCTTCTGTGCCATGAAAAGTTTATAGAACTCGAGGCTATGAACACATCACTGCACTTTAACCCCGACAACATAAACTCGTAAACTACCGAATCATTTGCATCAGAGAAAAATGATAGCACTTAGGAATAATATATTTTTTTCGTAATTTCAAGTTCTCTCGTTCAAATTATTGTAAATCTAACTATAGAGGACATCAAGTAGAATTATTTCTGGTTTCAAATTGTGGAGATGCTTATAAATAATCTGTAATTATCTTGTCTGACTGTTGAGATATCCGCCTCTATTTTTTAAGATCTTACTAAGTGGTTCCTTGAACCATGGTTTTATATTTATACTCGTATTGTCGTTACTGAATTTTTAAAATGTAACTGTTATTAATTTTTCTTAAAAATTGCTTGACAATGGCCAAAATTTTTGCGCCGAAACGTCGCTGTTTTAATAAAATTTAACTAAAAGTTTATAAATTTTTTTGCAATTATATTACCACGTTAAGCCTGTAATCCATTTATTACCAATATTTAAATTCTGCAATTAACCTCGGTATCATGATTATTTTTGTCTCCATAAACTTAAAAAAAATTCTATAACTGATCTTGCTAAGGGGAATATTTTATGCATGAAGTGCGGTTAAGGTCTGTCAAATAACTGTCTCCAGAGATATTAATGTTGTGGTGAAAATCAGCTTGTCAACTGTAGTTTTGAACTTGGGGTCTTAAATCCACTGTCCGACTCGTTGCACTGAGCTATCTACATCGTACTTTTTAAAATGACTTTGTTAAAATACAGAATTTAAAGGAACATTTATTTATCATTAGTATGAATATCGGTTAAGGGCTCTTTTTTCAATGCAACAATAAAGTTACAAATAACTGAAAATGTATCGATAAATGACTGTTGAATATAATCTGTATAATTTGTGCTTTTATTTCAATGCGATATTTTTTCACTTATCGGACGGATTAGTTATCTACTGCCATATTTAGTTTTGTGTATAATATATTTCAAATATTTTATTATCTAAAATAATTTAGAAACGTTTAACAGTGAAAAATGAAATTATTTAACTGCTAATTAAACACTCTTAAATCGGTAGTTTATAATGGTTATTATAGTTCTTATTAAGTTACAAATAGCTGAATCATAATATCTTTAATATATATGTAGATGCTGAAACTAATTTAAACAAAATATTATATTATGATAGATTCTATAATATAAAATGTAAAAATAATTAAAGAAAATAATAACAAAATTTAATCTCATTTTCTCAAAAATGTGAATAAAAGTCTTACCTATTTTATACTTATACTTATTTTAAAATGCTCAAAACCCGACTTTTTACTATTTTTTCAAAGTTACGTATTCAAAATTGATAAAAACTTAAATAATTTTTGTTACAGAAAATTTTATTTTCTACTGATCTACACTTACAAGTACTTTTTTAAAAATATTTTAATAATTTAACTTTTCTTTTAATCCACTTATTCTGAATGAAGATTGTTCAAAAAACATGCACTACTTGCTTATTAATTCAAATTACGTGCAATATTAAATATTTGTTTATTGAAATAGTTTTCTGTGATTGATCAAGTCTATGATTCTACTAGGATCACAATAAACCCTAATTATTCGATAGCAAATTGATATAAAGCAAACTTCAGTACAAATACATTCTAAACATACTATTGCATTTTAGTCAACTTAACAAACATTATGGTTTTGAAAATTAATTGGAAACTGAACTTTTTGCGATATCCTCAATGATAAAAAGGAAATAATCCGCAAATAAATTAGATTTTTAAATTCTGCTGAATTCGAACTCGTTCTACAAAGCTGAAATAATTAAATTTACTTTTTAATCTTGAATCCGCTTATATAAAAATTATTGCAAAGTGAACAAAGTAAATAATGAAAGTTTCGCACCGTATAACAACCATTTTATAATCAAATAAAAAAGGTAATTCATTATTTGAAGTAGGCAAGTATTTATTATTGATTCTCTCAATAATAGCAGATGTAATTAGCAATATTCATTAAAATTAACAAAATAAATTTACAATACTTTCATTTTATAGATCATATTCATAAACTACCATCATTTTGTCTTTCTTCTTATTTGAACCTACAGTGATGGTATAAGGAGAAGCCATGAGAGCCATGTGGCTTCCTCCTTGAGCATTCTGGATTTTATTTTTTTATATGCGTTGTTAGAGGAGTGGGCGTCAGTAATTAGAGATGATTTGAACATGTGGAACATACGTCAAATGAAAGATTAATTAAACAGATTTATAGAAACGAAGCGATGGATGTAATTGAAGGTTTGTTGCCTGATGAAATATTTCGAGTGTGAGAAATAAATTAGCTTATATGGGGAGGGAACTATAAATGTGCTTGAAGTGATGATGGTGTGTTAGGATGAGAATGTTTAGCGAAAACTGATTATTTGATTAATACGATGAGTGGATCCTCTGTGAAGGTCTCAAGAGTTCGCGCTACCTCTTTTGATGAGATATAGCGAGCTGTTTTGTATGTATGTATGTATGCATGTAAGTAAATAAGTATGTATATTAAGTATTTCATTAACGTTCATAAATTGCACACAAACTACACCGAAAAGTAAAGTACAAAGTAAAAGCTCAATGTAAAACGAATTTCTGCATCTATACTGCCAGTTAAAACTCTAAAAATTTTTGGTGTATTATTATAGACATCTGATTATCTTTTTTTTTAAAAAAAAAACCTTAGTATTTTTTAACTATACTCTAATGGTATATCTGTAGATTTCTATAAAAAAAAATGTTTCATTCACAAATTTTGTTACCGTAATAACAGAAAAACAAATTAGAAATAGTGAAATTTTAATTGTCTGCAAACTAGTTTTTTTTATTTTATTCTTTTAAAACTTTAATTACGGCGCTAATAATTAATAATTTAACAAAAAAGCCGCATCTCTATAATAAAAGAAATGGAACAAACTTTCTTTTTTGTTTTATCGTCGTTGCATCTAAACTGCATCCATTATAGTATTCACATAATTGACTGTAAATGTAATATAACATTAATTCATAACAATTCATTAGCGTTATCGCTTCGTTACTGAGACAGACAATTACACATCGCTCTACTCTATGCAGTTACAAAAAGAACTGCTGAAATTTAATGAATTATTCCCTAAAAGATTCGATAAATAGTTTTATGTATTTTAAATATATTTTGATATCAACAATAACAATATTGATATAGGAAGATAAATCACAAGTTTCAACTACTTTCAAGTTTTTTACGTAGTAAAAAATAAATCAATCCGTAGAAAACGTCGAGCTTATGGACATGCAAAAATTATTGTTTTCTTGTTAAACAATATTTTCTAATTTTTTTTTTCTGTGGCTTCTTCGGCGGACCAACTACTTAGGTCATATGCCGCCATTCCGCCCTGATCTGCGTTTTAGGTATTATGGTCAACAGCAACGCGGGTTTCCTCTGGACGGTCCCCCATCCAAGTACTACCCGCGCGCAACGTTACTTAACTCGCGTTATCGCTTAGATCAGTTCCAACGAGTGCAGCCATGGCCGTTGACGAAAAATGTTGTTACCTTTCGACATATTAGCCTTTTACGTATGCACTTTTAACACCTCATCTGATTTACAAAAATATACAGTATTGTGGTTTTCAAAAAATATATTTAAGATAGTACTAGTGTGACGGTAGCGCCATCGGTTGTCGAGTGGCGAAACTGACGCTCAAAAAAATATAAAAAGTGAATAAAATAAGTGTTTTATACCTATTTTGATTTGAATATCATGAATTGTTGACAGGTTGTTGGTCTACTGAATTTTCAAATACCATACCACAGTGTGGTGTTACCATTATAAATTGAGATTCTTAATTTTTCGTTAAAAACAAGACTTTGCATGGCTACATATCCATTACTAAACGATAAAAAACTTTCTCGTTCTGATATAATATACATGAATAGTATTAGAACATCATACTAGTTTTTCAAATGAAACTGCAAAATTTTAGAGGTACACAAATCAAATATGTGCAATTCTGAGTGATGATCGCCATAAGCCCCGTGTATAAGAACTCAACTTTACAAGCGAATATATTTTTTCACAGACGATGAATGTGTTTCATATTTTAACAGGATGCGTATGACTATCCAATGTTTACGTACGCCAAATTTCATTCAGATCAGATTTTTTTTCACGCTAGTACTATCTTAATATTACGATCATACTCCGACACAGTAGTATATTCAACGCTAGGTAAAGGCGAAAATATAATTTGACATATCATTTTTATAATAAATACAAATAGGTTGAGTGATAGTAATGACAGGCGCGATGGCCGAGCGTGTTAATGCACATCTCTTAGCATACTGTGACGTCATCCGAACCAAGGTTCGTCAGTTCGAATCCGCCTGTCGACAAAGTATGATTTGTCGTTAAAATAAAAAATACAGTTACTTGTATTAATCATACTCGGGCGCTATAAGCTAGTCACTTAGACATATGCCTTAAAAGTAAGTAACATCGACTCAGAAAACCGGCAGTACGGCAGCGTAAAAACTGCGGCTCGGTGTGCCCGGTAGGCCCAAGCCCGACTCGGGCTATAGCGCCAGTAAAGAAGAAGAAGAAGCTAGTAATACTTTAGATTATTGCTCTGTGAGTAATGTTAAGAATAAAAGGATGTGGGTAAGGAAAACAACGATTTTTATCAACCTGAATTTGAAATGTCACTGTCAACAACAGGAAATAAATTTATAAATCAGTCTTACCAATTTCAAGTATTTTTTTTATTGCCAACACTTACTTTGTAACATGTGGTTCTTATACTATTTTTCCTTATTCCAAATTTTTTATCAAAACACTAATAATAATATATCAAGGTGATAATACTAACAGATTCAATAAACATTTGAAATTTTACTCATTTTCACATTTTCTAGTTAGGTTACAGTTCAAATTCATAATTATCTAGGTTATATTATTAAACAAAATACTATACAGCAATTCTTACTTTTTGGATAATCAGTGCCCTAATATTTCGAAATAACATAACACACCTTTCCTAGGATAAAACTTTTGCTACACGATTTCATTCCATATCGTGGTTATTCGTAGGGAGGAGTAAACCCCACTTTAATATCTGTAGTTTAATTTTTTATCTATTTTTTTAATTCAACAATATTTTGTATATATTATAGTATATAATAATCCTATTTCGACCTACCTTGAAAAAAAGTTTGCGGACGCCCATGTTTAATGTCATCGGTCTAGTTCCTGGTACCATGATTTCAATATTGCTAAATATGCTATTGTATCTTGTTTCGATACGCTGCAGCTGACATTGTGCTTTGTTCCGGTATCGACAAGATATGTCGACGGAATATTTGATTTGCGCTTCTACATATCGTGCTTTGATATTAATATATTTCAAATATAATAGGTTTCCAAAGGAATTTGTGTATTAAATAGCTCAAATTTTGATCATGTCAAGAGTATATTCTAGGTTAAATATTTAAAGATAAAGTTAAATTAAATTTTACATGAACAATACTTGTAGAAAGAAGTGACATTTTTTCGTGCATTAAACCCATGTAATTTAGTGTTTGTAGGTGGGTAAGCATATTTGTCTATAGTTAAAATTGTTTACGTAATAAGCAAAATTAAAACATCTACCGGGGCTTATCAAGTTAATAAATAATTCATATATTTCTTTTAAAATTATAACTTCACCTAAAAATTATTGTAAATACAATTATTTTTTATATCAATTAAATTATTATGAAAATACATATTAAAGTGGAAATTAATAAAAAGGTGTATGCGTACGTTTATAAACACTTTTTATACACTAAATTATTATTTCAGTAATATCTACCCCATCAAATCGTAAACATCTTAAATTACATTGGTTGACAAGGTATCAAACGTGCACAAGTTGAAATTAGTTAGTTTTATTAAATACAGAAATAAAAGGTATGATACAATAAAAAGCCCAAACTAATTTTAATAAAACAAAATTGATGTGTCCATTTACAATTAACAAATTTTTTATGTAATAGATATTACTGAAACAATAACTTAGTCATGATTGTTTAAAAAAATATTTATTTTGTGTTTTGTTTGATTTTATTTTCATTTATTACCTTCGTGTTATTTTGATGGGATGGCTAGCTCAGTTGTATGAAATCGGCCTGTGGATCCTGAGGTCCCTGGTTTGATTCCCACAGGCGACAAATTTTCATAATTTGAAAAAGCTATCCCTGTGGCTCCTCCACCACTAACATGTTTGGGGGCCGTGATTTGACGACTGGTAACCGCACTTCACGCGCAAAATATATCACTTACCGAGATCTGCTTCAGCAGAGTGCCACGCCCAGTAATGGATAGAAGGCGTGATGATATATTTATTTATTTATTTATTTATTTATTTGTGTTATTTTGTATTTATCAAAATTTATTTCTTCTCTACAAATGATATCACTCATTTTTGTTTGGGAAATGTTTTGAGTTTTAATTGAAACCCTACTGCAGAACTCTTGCCGTAACTCTTTACAATATAATTGCGTTTTGAGTTTAGATACAAATAATTGTAGTATATTGTGCGATATTGTATTATTGAATAATTTAGCATCCACCTATTCTATTGAGGTAAGTTATTTATGATTAATTATTGATAAGTTTTAACTATCCTTGGAGAATGAAATTATTGCGAATTTGAATGAGAATATTTTACTTGTATAGATATAGACGATGTGTGATCCTATATTATCACTTATTACGATCCGCTGCTCCTGTAAACCGCTATGGTATTGCATCCATCAAAGTACTTCTTGCTAGCCTCATGTCAACGATGCTCTTAGCCTGCCAACTATAGTATTAAATTCAGGAGGTGCCCAAAGTTTCGCTTCCATCTTCGAGTGTTGATTTTGGCCGACATCGTGGTTTCAGATTCGGATTTCAACCCTTTCTCAATGGCTTGTAGATCCACTCTGTTGAAGGTGACAAGTTTATAGTTAACGTGTTTCTTCTTTTTCACGCTCCAAAAGTCTAAGGACAGAGGGCGTGGGTTTGCGGATTGTCAAGTAGTACAACGTGGAGTAACGGGCATCGATTCTGCATGTGTTGATTGATGAACCTGTAACCTAATTATTCGATTATTGTGTTGATGTGTGTGAATGTACCAATTATCACTGAGCTTCACTAAATACGATATTTGCTACTAATTATTGATTCTACGAGGATTTCTCACCGAGTTCTTTTCACTCATACTTATTTCTTTTTTACAGCCCCCTGACTTGTATTTAACCCCATAATTAGGACGTCCAAGCTGGTTATAGAACTTTGAAATTTATATAATATAATAAATAGGTAGTGTGAGAAACAATTATTTTCAGAAATTTCAATATTATTCATTTGGCGCACCAAATCATCTTATATATAATATATCAGCAGTAGGATCAGAACCACGTGTTTTGCGGTTTAGGATCAGGACCACGTGTTCTCCGGTTTAGAATCTGTACAACTAGTCTTACCGCTCAGATAACAACTTTAATATTACACAATAATCTACCAACTCACAATAAAAATTGTTATTTCTACATCAGTAAATTAAAAAAAAATAAAATGTAGATAAAAGAAGAAAATACAAGTTATACGTTTAGTCATTTCCTTCATTTTCTAATGTTATTATTGTTTTTAACGGAATTATTTTACTTTCAAAGCAGCTGCCAGATGTGAAATACAGAGGTACGACGTCACACCAGTATTCAGCCAATAGCGAAGCAATTCAACTATTTTCAAATGAATGCAATTTTTAATTAAGTTTTTTCAGCTAATTCAAAAGAATTAAATTACACATTTTTAAATAAATATCAATATAATTTGACTATAAAGCAATAAAATTATGTTTAAATTAATTAATTATTAATACCATAGTAGGTCTGTAATAAATATTAATATTCATGTAATAGTATATTAAATAATAAGTCAGTAGAAACACTTTTCATACAACTGTGCGATTTCTTTGTTATTACGTAACTATTATTGCCTTGGTTACGGGTGGAAAGGAGACAAATGCAGACCAAGTGCGTTTCTGTAAGCAAAGAAACACTAGTGCGGAAAGTAATTCATTACGCAACTGTAAAAAGAAAGTTGTATTGAGAGCGATTTAAATTTCGCACCGAGTGCAGAATTCATATTTTGGACACAGGCGCTTATAGAAGAAGAAGATGCAGTAAGCCAGCGCTAGTAAATATGCAGTAGTATATTTTGACGTTTATAAACATAACCTTAAATTTCGGTATATCTAATCTGTACACAATTAATCAAAAGAACTGAACAAAGTAAAATATATCGATAAATGGTTTTATTTTAAGAGTAAGTGAAATACATAATATTTATTGTTTGTGTATATTAATAACACAGTTGTTACAGTTGTTTATATTGACATAATGTGAAGTGGAAACTTTTGTACTGTCTAAAGAAACATTGATTTCTTCCATACCTGTTCATATTATTAACAGTAATATTATTGACAACAATTTCAGAGGCTTTAGAAGTACCAGCAGCAGGTTGATTGTCATTGTCGAAAATAGATCCAACATAGCATGATCTGGGGCTTCAATTATCTTTGGAGGTGTTTATGATAAAGAAGAATCACTCACTATACTATTGCAATCTAGACGATTTTGACGAAATAGTCTTGAAATTAGTGAAATATTTTTAAATAACGTAGAACAATGTGCAAGCAATCAATAAACAAACCATAGCAACGCCGTAAAACATCGTTCTCGTGAATATCATTAAGATTTTATAAATTTTGACAATATTATAGTGATATTCTAAATCGCACAGTTGTAGGAAAAATGTTGTTTATAACACGTGCCGAAAAAGGTTAAGTGCTCGTGCAGATTCTGGACTTGCACGTAACAAGCCTTTTTCGGCACTTGTTATAAAAATAACTATTTTTGAGGTATTATGTATATTATTTTTCCTAAAACCGTTTTGTGTAATCAATAATTAATCATAAATAATTCAAAATGTTTACATTATCTGATACGAATTGTATTGACAGCAGAGTACGTATCTAAGGTTACAATAAGGAAACAGTAAGATAAAATACAAAACAGTTAGGTAAAGACTTTACCAGACTATTTTGTACTTTACAAGACTGTTATTTTGGTTATAATCTTGGATACGTACGTTACTTGACTGTTTGGGTAAAAATCTACTTTCCGTACTAAAATTAGTCAGGAATGTAAACACTTTCTTGTCGGTTTCAGAAAGATAAAATTACGTGAGTATGTATGTTTAATTATAATTATAATTATTATGACAATACATACCAAAGTATAAATTAATAAATGTAAAATCAGAAAGTTCCCATATTATATATTAAATATTAATAATTTATGTGAGTATGTGTTAAAATCATTGGTCATAATAAATATAATTATATCTATGTCACAAAACGTTAGTTTTAATTTAATAATTTTTTACATAAGTTAGTAATTAATTCGTCGTTATGTTATCAGTTCGTATTATATTAATTTATAATAAAGGTTTATATAAGGAGTTAGACCGATCTTACACAGTAAACAGATTTCTTACATTAGTTTCTGTTCATCGGTTGAGGAATAAAGTTGTAGCGCGAAAGTTAAGTTGGTAGTGATCAAGTCGCGGTGGATAGTGTTTGGTTAGTGTTGAGCTGTTACATGAGCGAGGTGAGTCAGTTAATCTAGAGCACGTATGAGAGAGTATGATTGAGTTGGGGTGCATAGCACCGTTAGCAGTCTGTTCATCACGGGGATGATGTTTTGAATAGCGGACTGGCTACAGATAGTTCTGTAGTTGCCAACGGCAGCAGCCGGGTGCTGTAGTGGCCACAGATACTTCTGTGGTTGCCCACGGTAGCAGCGCTGAAGGCTGTAGTGACCTGGCGGCCTTCGGGCGTACGGGGTCACCAACGGAGCAGTCCCGTGAACTGTAGTGGCTACAGATAGTTCTGTAGCTGCCAACGGCAGCAGCCGGGTGCTGTAGTGGCCACAGATAGATCTGTGGTTGCCCACGGTAGCAGCGCTGAAGGCTGTAGTGACCTGGCGACCTACGGGTATGGGGTCACCCTCATGTATGAATGATAATTAGATTTTGGTAGATTAACTCCTCATTGAGTTTGTTACTCACGGTTTGGTTCTTACAGGCATTTATTGGATTAGATGATACGCGGTTTGTTCCATTCGGTTTGCTTAGTTTTGCGAGTACATTTGCTTTACGTGTCTACTTCAGGTGAGTCTCGTTTATATTTGTTATTAACCCTTAACCAGAAGTATGTGTCTGACAGACACGTACTATTTTTACTTTTGCAATACTAATCGTAATAATACTTTAGTTTATCCCACCCTTTAGATATGCTCCTCATGTGACTTGAAGTGTCAGTTAATACCAAATACGGCCAATTGCGATTTGTTGTTCGTTGAGCACAGGTCATTTGTGAAAAGTTACGTTGTCTGGTAGACACATGCTTCTAGAAATGGTTATATTTTTCAGTGTCTGTGAGACACTTACTTCTAGTAAGTGAAAAGTTACGGTGCTTGTAGGCACATAATATTCTAAAAACGTTCGTATTTTTTGTTGTCTATTCGACAAATACTTTCAGATACAAAACAGAATATATTGGTAAGAAATAATTTTGTTGTTATTTATTTCGGAAATATTATTACTCAAGCTTTTTAGACCTTTTGACATACACACAATATATGCAATTCCAAGCACTTCTGATGGTCGTAGTGCATTCAAACGACGACGAAGCGAAGTCTTTAGATATGATGATATTAACTTCGAAGCGAAAATTATGAAGTGTTTAGAAGAATTAGAGGCAGAAGAAGATTCAACCTTAGATGAACCCATAGACGATTCGGACGATGATCCAGATTACACAGAACAGTCAACACACCAGAGAATTGATGATTCTGATGAAAATATAATCCAAAGTTATAATTTACTTTTATTTAAAATTTTATTATAGTTTCTGTTTTTATATATGTTTTATAACTTGTAATTATGTTAATATTATGAATAAATGTTCATACATACCGTACATATCTTTATTGTTCCACATTCAGGGAAAATTCGTAGTTTTTTTAATTACGTGTCTGAGAGACACATACTTCCAAGAGTAGACTAAAAGAGGATACTTCTGGTTAAGGGTTGAGGCATTTGTGGGTACAAATGTAGTCTGGATTAATTATGCTACACATCCATTGTATAACAATACGAATGATTGATTATTGCTAATGGCAAGAATTGCCCGTCTAATTTTATCATCGTGACATCTATATGAATCGCATTTAGAAATTTAACAGGTTGAATGTAATGAACAAACTAACTCCCTAATTATTTAATCAACTGAATTGTATTCATAAGGGTTATACGTTTGAAATGTTTATTACAATGCCTTTGTATTCTAATTATAATTGAAATTCCAACCCCTGTGAATAAATTCTCCAAAATAATTATGTGTTCAATATTGCCGCGTCATTTCTATGTTATTACTGTTAGCATATACAACCCACTTCTAATAAATGTTGTGAGCAAATATATGATATAAACTTTTTCTGAATTAATGCTGCACTTTTCGCAATTCTCTCTTCAGATATTTGTCTGGATAATAATAGACGAAGTACAGGAAATGTGTACATTAACTTTACACATTTACAATAATTATTTTCAACCTTTCTCGCCGGATACTCACTATCTTTAAAATTATCTACAAAGTCACATACGTCCTTAACCATTAACACACGTCTCTTCGTCTCTCACCTATGCCAAAATGATCTCACATTTGGTGTCACTCAGGCGGACCCAGGTCTACAATTTATTGGTTTATAAACACAATCACAACTCCAAACATATTGTAACGAATTTAAAGCCAGACAAGTCGAGAACATTCCAGAAACCTTCTCGAGAACAATTGCGTAGCAGCGTGACATCATAAATGCATAGAGCTCGCTCGCATGTCTGAGCGTGTGGTTTGACGGGATATTCTAGAACGTCCTGGAATATTCGAGAACTGTTCTACGGACGGGAGTATATAAGCCGAGGCCGAG
Organism: Pterostichus madidus; assembly: GCA_911728475.2. Lineage (NCBI taxonomy): Eukaryota > Metazoa > Arthropoda > Insecta > Coleoptera > Carabidae > Pterostichus > Pterostichus madidus. The sequence continues at coordinate 20,639,695 of OU452302.1, forward strand.
TGGCTGAGTTCAGTTGACAGTAGACTTCGAACGTGTAATATAAATGTGGTGAAATAAATAATAGCTCTAATGTACGTAATATAAATAGTAGTATTAGTGACCGTTATATAAATAATATTAGTGTTTAAATATTTATTAGTAGTGTTTCAGATTTATTGTAGTGTTAATTAATTCTAAATAAGTTTCTGTTATTTTTATATTCATTTATTAAATAAATACTTTTATTTTCGTTTAACATAAATAGAAGTGAGTCATTTCTGTGCCTTAAACATTCTACCCACTTCCAGAAAGACGAAAAACGTTACAATATCAATACTTAATATTTCTTAAACCAATTACTATTAGCTGACACTAAAACGAAACATACATAATTTGAAGAATAATAGCATAAATTATAAATATTGCCACATTACCTGCAATATTTAGCTTTTACATTGATTTCAAACTTTTGTTATGATTCAAAAAATATATATGTACCTGTGTGGCAATATTTATAATTTCGATTGTTATTGTTAAATTATGTGTTTAGTTTTACTCGTTTTAATTAATTTATGGTTATTGGTTTTAGAAAATATTAAGTATTGTGAGAATGGAACGCTTGGGGTTGTGTTTATGTATTTCAAACCAATAAATTATGGTCAAGTGTGTCTGGGTCTGTTTGAGTGATGCCAGATGTGAGAGCATGTTAGAATAGATGAGGGATGAAGAGACGTGTGTGAATGGTTAAGGATGTATGGGACTTTGTAAATAGTTTCTAAGATAGTGTGTATCCGGCGAGAGACGAGAAAGGTTTAATCATTTGTATTTATATATTTTCAATAAAGCTGATGTACATATTCCCTGTACTTCGTCTATTATTTGTCCTGACAAATATATGAATAGAGATGTGCAGAAGGAGCAGTAGCAATCCAGAAAAAGTTACATCGTATATATGCGACAATTATCAGAAGTGGATGGATTGTTATATTATTTTATATTAGATTGCGACACCTGTATTTTCAGAATCTAAAATATATGTAAGATTTGTTCGATTTACAATTCTCTAGTGATTTTACTACAATAGATCCGCATCACTGTTATGACATAATTTTTATAATTTTTTTTGTTTTAATATCCACAACTGTAATAAATGAACTGATACACAACAGGTGTGACATATAATATGCGGCTCATGCTGGATTGCATGAAAGTTTTATTTGCTCGATACAATTATTAATAAATATATATATAAAGGAAATGCTACAATGTTTAGAGTGGCTAGATATGAAAACATTAATTAACCTTAACGGATTAGTTTTTGTGTATAAAACTGTCAAGAACATAGTCCCAGAATATTTATCTGAAGCAATAGTATATAATAAAGATGTACATAATTATAGCACTAGGCGAATGTCTCATATAAATATTAGCAATGTAAAAAGAAATTCAATTTTTTGTAAATGCATTGTTCAATATAATATACTCAGTAATGAGATTTAAAATTGTGTTCATGTAAAATAATTTAAAAATAAGGCAAAACAATATTTGTTAAATAATGTAAATATTACTATTTAAGAAATAATTTACCTACTTTAATTTGTGCATATGGTTTGTAATACATTATTTTATAACTATCTGGTTTTTTGTATGTTACTAGCTTAAAGCTAAATAAATATATATTATTATTATTATATTATTATATATAACGATTTACTATTCTGTATATATATATATATATATATATATATATATATATATAACGATTAACTATTCTGTATATATATATATTAATAATTGTATTGAGCAGATAGAACTTTCGTGCAATCCAGCATGGGCCGCGTATTCATTTCGCACCTGTTGAAAGATCTGTTAGATATCAGTTCATTTATTACAGTTGTGCATATTAAAACAAAAAATTATAAAAATAATGTTATATATATATATATACAGAATAGTTAATCGTTATTAAGTTATTACTTTTACTATCAATTGGGGAATAAATCAAAAGTCGAGATCCTAAATGATGTCTACGATTTACTTTGGGATTTAAATTTATCACCAAATTATATTCTATTACATCATGAATACCGTCAATAAATTCAAAAATGAGTTGTTTATTATGATTGAACTTCCGCTTACGTGAGTTATATCAATCGAAAACAAATATTTCACGAGAATTTGAAACAATTTGTTTCCACCTTGAAGTATTCAAGTTAATCATTATTTTCTGCTATCGCTTATTCGGACGATTTGTTTTCAAACGAATGCCTTTGTCTGTCAGAGAAACTGTTTTTCTTAAATCACAAAATCACGATTCGTGAACGCATTATTGTCACGTTATATGCTGAGCTGAAAGCCAACGTCATCACGTACGGCTTTATTTATGTCGGCTTCGTGAGAGGTATGCATACGTTACGTTGTGAGTTCGTAAGTTTGGAAAGGTTATGGAAAGCATAAATACCACAGCGAATAGAGACGTGTTCTTTGATACTTCAAATAAACTTTTATTTCAAGAGCTTTAAGTTTGAAGTGAAGTCGTTTCTGGAAGTAGATTTTGTATTTACATGCAATTTGATCACAATTTAAAGTGCTTTTTAATCTAATAATATGATTTTAATGGTACTAAAATCTAGGTTATAAGCTAGTTTAAAAATATAATAAAATGAATCGAAGTTTGATAATTGATTACTTTTTTCTCTATTGTCAACTTTTCACCCACCTATGACCATAAGGCGTATTTCGATACTACCTTAAATCTATTACCGATATTGCTATATTATCGATATCAGTTAAAATATCAATACGTTCTTTTCGATACCAAGTATTTTACTACATAAAATCTTTGTTTCGATATTTTATCGACATTGCCACTCAGTGGCGCAAACAAGAAGGGGGGTTTTTGTATTCGGATTTCCCCCCTTGACGATTTCAAAATAAAATATTCCTAATACAGATTCCATATGTATCCACTTATTTATTTTTTTCAGAATTAAAAATATATTGTCCCAAAAACAGTTACGTTTTATGCATATGATATGTACGTCGAAGAAATAAGATGAATGATAAGTGAATAGGAATCATTAAATAGATGTGATTGAAGGTTGGTTGTATGATAAATGATTTCGAGTTTATTAAATAAATGATTTTATATGGAGTGATATAGGAATGTGGTTAAAGTGAGGATGGTGTGTTTGGATGATAATGTTTGACGAGGGCTGATTATTTGATGAATATAATTAGTTAATATTTTATGAGTGCTACCCCATTTTATGGGATATAGCGTGAAGATATATATGTATGTATGTATATATGTAAAAACAGTTATATTTCACGTTATATTTTGTAAGTATCTAATATGCCGTGGAATAATTAATTTGAGAGCATTGAAGCCTCATATTTTAGTGGTAACACCAATTAGCACCAATAGTGAAAAGAACTTCCAGCGCCACCCATATAGTGATTACATTACAATAAGAATTAATGTTTTTACAAATATTTCTCATTCTCTCAAGTTTCAATTATGTTTGTTACTCTCTAGTGTAAGGTTCAATTATTAGTACATACCTAATTATTTAAATTCTTTTTGTTTAAAACAATGAAAATATTTCTTGTAGAATTTGTTTTTGTAGATAAAAGGTTTCAAATTATTTTTTTTCTAAATTTTTAAATAAATGAACTGTTTTTAAATGTACCTTTATATCTTTTTTATTATAAATAATATAAATAACTTAAGATAATTTTGGCTCCCCCTTTCAAAATTCCTGGCTACGCCACTATTGCCACTCACTTTAAAAATTTGGTATCGATAGAATGCCACATCTTGCTTCACTACGAAAAAATAATAATACTCCTATCTATCCATTTATTCTACATATTTAATGAATTTTTTATGTGCACTTAACTCATTTCTTATAAAAATTTTGTTATCTTCTTTTGGAAATAATCCCACGATATGTATCATTGATATCATTGGAAAGCATGTGTTTAAGAGAGAACACGAAAGCATGTTTTCCAATCGCCTTGCAACACGGACAATTTAGCATTTTACACTACAAAAAATTATTTAATTTTTAGATCTTTTTTTATTTTCTCAAATAATATCAAAGATTGTTGCAGATTCGCTATCTCATTGTCATTTTTTGTATTTATGACAACCGAAAACAATTATGTCAGTCTGTTGACACAAGAGTACAGAAAATAATCACTTTCCGAACGCACTGTGGTAGAAAAAAAGATTTCCGATATCAGTATTTCAAAGTATCGTTACTTGTTTGCGATACTTGGTGTGATTTTGATACTAAACACCGATATCAACTTCGATATTTAGTGTAATTCTATTTTATATTCGATGAAATACAGCGTACCAGAAAAATAGGAACGCCGATCTTTCAGCGATAGAAATTATGGATTTAAATCAGAAATATTGAATTGGGTTCTGCAATTATAAAGTATATCACACCATATGTCTTTCCTGAAGTATAAAATTATCCTAAAGCTAAATATCTATTTCATTGTCATACTTGTGTAGGCCTATTTTTTTACCCCTGTTCTGAAGAAACAGAATATACGGATATTACAACTAAAAATATTCCAAATACGATGCAAAAAATAACCAATTGTTTATAATAATAAATTATTTAATCCAACGCACAATATTTCGAATAAAAAGACGAAATGTGTCGTTTCAATCGATAACAAGTACCTAAATAATATTTTTGATGCGACAAGAATTATATTCCAACAAACTTTGAAACTTTTAATAAGTTAACTTTTGTGTTGTGTGAGTGAAAATTTATGTTTTTAATATTTTTTATGTGTTATTCTGATGGCCCTTCTAAGTTATAACTAACCGTAACAAAGCCAAGATATAAGATTTTATTTTTGTAATATCAAGAATGCTATAAAAATTTAATTCAAACGTTAGTGTGACATAAAATTTAATTACTTATTTTATGACCAGTTACACCATTGTCACTTATATTTGAAGTGTTCCTTTCATGAAGAATATCACATCCAAACTATCAAAACAAATAATAAATATTACTGTCAAACTTTTATATTTCCTTTTAAAAAGAAACTTAAAATCTTAGTGACAATTCTTCAACCGACCATTAATAGCTCAATTTTTACTTAATCTAATTGAGTTGCAATGTACAAGAATTTTCATTTTGGAGTTAATCCGTGACTGTCGTATTTGATGAAGGTATTGCCTTTTTGTAGTAAATTGTTTTGCATTTTTGTTCACAAATTTATGGCTCTGTCCATAAATGTTGCTTGAACTTTCAATAAGGTTTGTTTAAGTATTTATGTGATGATTTTTTAAAATTTATTTACAGAATGGGATGGATCAATAAAAATGTATGATTACTTTTATAATTTAGAAAGCTTTCAGAGCTTTCATTAATAGATTTTATATTTCTATTACGCTAGTCAGTGAATTGGAAAAAAAGGTAATTTGCTGCGTAAACAGAAATCTTTATACGTACCGAAGAATTTTGTATCTAATTATTACGACATGATAATATAAATTCAAACACTTTGTACCTATTTTAGTACAGAAAATGTAAAGTATAAGGCTGCGGTCAACATTAATAGGAATTGAACTTGAGCAGCTTTTTAAAAATATAAAGCGAATTGACAGCCAAGTGTTAAATTTATATTTTATAGGATTACTTCTCTTTGTACAAAAAGACAAATTCGTGTGAAATTGCACTTTTTTTTATAATGCTTTAGGTTTTAAGGGTTTAGATTTTGTTTAATAATAATAATAATAATATACTTTATTGATGTTATAAATTCAAAAGAGATGTTCAGTCAAAGACTATTTTTCCACCAACCCCAAATAAACTGAAAGAATCAAAGAGAACTTAACTAGAATATTAATAAATATTTCCCATAGCCAACAACTGTTTTTTTGTCACTCAATGGCTCACTCTCCCTTTCTAATAAATAACACTACATGTTCTCTCTTTGTGTCACGCTAGATTTCCCACGTCAACTGTTAATAATAAGCGAATATGAAAAGCACAAACTTTAGGAATTCAGCACAAACCTAACACTAACTGTACACGAAATATTAAAATAATTTGAGATAGGAGTCATCTAGCGTGACATTCATGATTATCTTCAGGAATTACAGTACCTATCTATAAGTAAACAGCATCTGCATTATCGTATTCAAATTCAAAGAATTATTGCGAGACGCTCATGCGCCAAAATCCGTTTCTGAAATGGATTAATTCTCTTTCTTCTTTTATAAATTTTCGTGTTTATTTGCTTTGGTTCATAATTTCCGGTGCTTATATTTTGTTCTTCATTCTTTAGCATTCATTGCAGCCATGTCTTCATCTATTTCATTCAGCCAGCTCTCCCTGGGTCTCTCTCTCTGTCTCGTAGGTCTAGTAGTGTTCAAACTATTTTTTTTTTTTATTAGTTATGTAGAGGCTGTATCATTCCAATCTAAGAGCATTTATGTGTTTACGAGGGTAAGAAGAAAAGTTCTCGGCCTCATACAGAGATGGCGTTCCAATCAGCAAAAATTTGTGTTTCCTGCCGGGTGTACGTGTCATCAGTTCGTATGACAAGTTTCAACTTGTTCTCTCAAGTAGTTTGTTTACACGAATTTTTGAAGTAGACGTCTTGCGTGTTTTTCGTTAAAATGGATAAACTTGAATATCGTGCAGTCATAAAATTCTTCGTTTTGAATGGATTAACCCCTAAGGAAATTCATCCGAAGTTGACAAAAGTCAATCGTTAAAAAGTGGGCAGCTGAATTTAAACGTGGTCGCACGTCCCTTGAAGGTGGCCCACGTGAAAGACGGCTAAAACCCACCACCACACCTGAAATCATCGAAATAGTGCATGATATCGTGTTGGACGATAGGCGAGTGAAGGTGAGTGAGATAGCTGAGGCTGTGGGGATATTGGAAGAAAGGATGCGAAACATCTTGTACAAAGAATTAGAGATGCGACAGCTCTGTGCAAGATGGGTGCCGCATTTGCTGAATGCCGATCAAAAGCAAATGTTCAAACGATCTTCACAGCAATGTTTAGACCGATTCAATAGGGATCCGACCGATTTAGTGCGGCGATTTGTCACCACTACACGCTAGAAATGAAACAGCAGTCCAAGCAGTGGGTGGAAGCCGGTGGTTCAGCGCCAAAGAAAACGAAGTCGATCGCATCTACCGGAAAGGTCATGGCCAGCGTGTTTTGGGATGCGAAAGAGATCCTGTTAATTGATTACCTTGAAAAAAGCAGAACAATTACAGGCAAATATTACTCCAACCTTCTTGACCAGCTGGATGCCAAAATTCGCGAGACGAGGCCTGGCTTGCAGAAGAAAAAAATCATCTTTCCTCAGGACAACGCACCTGCACACAAGGGTGCGTTGGCGATGGGAAAACTGCTGGAGTTGGGGTATGATTTGCTCAGCCATCCCCCATATTCTCCTGATGTGGCACCCTCAGACTTCTATCTGTTCCCAAATTTGAAGAAATTTGTTTCTGGGAAGTGCTTCGCGTCCAAAGAAGAAGTTGAGAGGGTCGTAGATGAATATTTTCACAGCCTTCCAGACTCTCACTTCCAGGAAGGAATATTGATGTTGGAGAAACGCTGGACCAAGTGTGTTGAAGTCAAGGGAGAGTATGTAGAAAAATAAAATCATTTTTTAACTGAAAATCGCAGTCTTTCCATGTCTTACCCTCGTAACTATGTTTCCGCTGACTAGAATTTTATATATATATTTTAGTTTTTGCTTGTTTAAGCCCATCAAAGGTTTTTATAAGCAGGGTACTAATAATGTTGTGGAATAAAGGATTAATGTATTTTTTTTTTAAGTTTTAATGTGACGGACGGTGTATATATTTTTGGTAAGGAATAATTATAAATGTAACTAAACAATTGATCGCCACAACGACAAATAAAATTCAGCGAGAACATTCCGCGGGTATAAAATGAACCAACTTGAAGTTTCACAAACAATTTCAGTTCTTGTATTTATGTCGTTTTGAAATAATTAAGTAGATACCTGTAAAAATTATTATTTTTCTGATTAACAGACAGACTGGAAACATATTTTATTGAAATGTGTTGCTATGCCAATCAATATCCTTAAATTAATAATTAAAAACAAAAACCAACTAAAACAACTTTGTTTTAATATTTTCTTATTAAATCATATAATTTCATTATTATTGTTCGGCTCTCCCACAATGAAATTATGAACACAAACTATCAACAACTTCATATCATTCCCAATCCCTTATGAAAATTTCAAATTATATTTTCACAACGGGTTTATTAAATATGTCTGCAAGTTTTTCATTGTAGTACTTCACTACTGTTCACAGTTTCATTATTAGTAAAAGGTTCTTCTATTCCAGAAATACTTATAGGATTAGTATCTCAAATCGACAAATGTTCATCATATATTTTCGGTATCCTTGAATTCTACTTCATTTTGGACTGAATGATCAGATGCTTTAATACTTTGTATATTTGCAGCAATATCTGTTTTAACATTTTGTATTTTTTAAGACCATACATATCTTCTAAAATTTCTTCATTGGCATTTTCTGTTATTTTAAAATCTGTTTATGTGAATTGAAAATTACATCATGAGTTATCTATACTTTGTTATTAGTTTGAAAATATACTCTGCAAGGTTTTGAATTTTCTTTTAATGGCCAATTATACCAACAAGTTTAAAGTTGGTTTAAATTAATAAAAGCAAATCAAAGTTACATGTCATATGATATAATTGACAGTGCTATCATATATTCGATGTATATAATTTATTTAAACTAAGTTTAAAATCTTAGTTTTGTTGGTGTAACTGCCCATATGCCGACAAATATTTCTGCGATCTTTTGTCTCTTTTCCTTCGGAATGTACACTTTTGATCCAAACTGTTGCATGTCATGTAAAACTTTCTGATTCAACGATTTATCTTGATACGTTTCTTTAAAGTAGCTGCAAATATCATACTTCTAGCAGCTTCCACGACAGTTCTCGTGTCTCTTTCTATCCTACATTCTGCTCTTATGTATATAAAACTGCCTTTTGATGACATACATCTGCTTTATTCAGAATTTCCCCCATTCTGACTTTGACAAATTCATTTTCGTTGTCTGTTCTAAGAAATTTACAAATTGATTGGTATCTAATTTGCTTTTCGTAAAAATAATTCTACGTCTTGAACTACTTGTTTTTTTCTCCTTTAAAAAGAAGACAGTTCTGAAATTAGAAAAATAATACTAAAAATTACTTAGATGGACAATTGACAAAAAATATTTGTTCAACACAGGAGAAAAGCAGATTTAATACCTTGACTAGATTCTAGACGAATAACTGAAAAAATTATGTGACACCATGTGTAAACTAATTTTCGATTTATGTTTGTATACACAAAGAAGTTTCACATTTCTTAGACTGTTCCACAATTCAAAATGTGTAAGAGTAGTAATGGTCCTTCGTTCATGGATCATACTAATATCTCTTATGCTAGTCTATCTTCACCTTGATAATTTATTATCAAACTCTGCTTTGTCATCGTTTTCTTTTAATGTTGACTTCGACATTTAAATACACTAATCAAATACATCTCTTGATTTATTAAAACTATATCCTAAATTTCCATACTAGCAAAATATAATTCTCCTTTGGCAAACAATTTTTTTTGTGATTCGTCATTACTCATTTAGGTACTCTACTTCTGAAAAAAAAATAACTAAGTTTTCTTTCTAAAGTCGCCCGAGTCCAAAACCTGTTAAAATTATAGTTTTTCTGATTCATAAACAGAGTGTAAACTGTCAATCAATATCCGCAACTTACTTAAAAACAATAACCAACTACAAAAACTTTAATTCTAATATTTACATTTTAAATCATAAATTGTTATTTAACAATATATACCTACCAAATTAAATGAAGTCATCATATTTTTTCACAATTTTCATTTTGCAAAAACTGGCTATTTTATTTTAGTAAAAATGTAACAGAACATGAAAGACATGCTGCTTATTTTTGGTATAGCTTTTGTTTGTAGTAATAAAATAAATTTTTCCACTTTATTTATTTAAATTATTTAGGCAGTCTAGTATTAGAGGACTTTTAATTATTAAAAAATATAATTTCTCCAACAAAAGATTGAAATCCACAGCATTGTCAATAATTGTACCTATATAATATTACATTTATTTATTTGTTGCAGGTTTAAGCGGGGACGGTTTTCGATTCGACGGTAATGGCGATGGCCCAGACCGGTACAACATTATCCACTTTAAACAGGTCTCCCCGGGAAGGTACCGCTGGATCCGCGTTGGCGAGTACCTCAATGGCACACTCAACCTTAACATGTCGGGTGAGTTCATGCTTACATATGCATATATATGTTGTGCAGCGTTCTCGTGTTGTGTGTTGTGTTACAACCAAACTGATCGAGTCATTACTGATGGTTGGTAGGAAATGTCTCATGTATAGTATACGAAGAAACGAATATTACTGATTTTTAAAGTCTATCAGTTACTTTTGCGAAAGAATATGACGCGCACTAATAAATAAACACATCATATTCCAGCAGTACAGTGATGTGGTTGCGTTACTGCATTCGAATAAAAAAATCCCATCTCGAATCTCGGTCAAGCTAAAAAAATATATATAAACTACCACACTGCGGTTCAGTGGATTCTAATCCTGTATTTTAATTGCGATTAAATTCCTGTTGTACAGATTAAATAAATAAATAAATTTTGTATCACATATCTCTACAAAGTCCAGTGAGGTTAAGGATTGTGGCGAGTTATTGCGGACCTGTTGACAAAATGTTGGCATATGTTGCTCGCGCGCTAATGGACGCATAACGATGTCGGAGATCAGAGGGTTTGATGTAAAAATAAAACACAAAATCGTTGGTATAACTGTATGTAATGACGAGATCGTGCAAAATATATACGCCAGGGGTCGAGAAAAACAAAAACTGGTTTTTCGGAAAATGGTCGTGTGTCAAAGTGTACGCGGATGATCGGAGCGGCCGGCATGATGCCGGGCTTCGATGACGCGAAGTGTCAGAAATAACAGATGTGTTCCGAACAACAGACGGTTGAAGCTACACCAGAAGACAGCAAGAAGGTAAGATGCGATTCCGCGACTTTACGAAAAACCGACGCTAGGCGTCGGTACACCGGCGAGGTCCAAATTGGAATGTCGTTGAGTGTCGACATGGACGCGATTGGTCGAAGGACAGAATTACTCATTAGCGTCGAAGTTATGAAATTTGCTAATCACGCACGAGTTCCTAGAAATTACGGTGACATGAGACGGTAACGTAGAATACAAATGTAACGCGGGGGAACGCCTCGACATTGATGTCCTCAAGGAAGTTTACGGTACGGTATTGTAACTATTATGCAATATGTTTGCTTACCTACAGATGGATAATTGGATGTCGGTTTCTGCAGCTGGAGATAATCTGAAGCTAAAATATACTTTGACTGTCTCATTGTGACTAAAAGTGCGGTTCTAATACTGTTTAGCTAATGAATGCTGTCACGGATTATTGCAATTGGTTCACTCTATATTAAAAATGGAAACTAGTTTAACTGGTTCATGATTTGGTTCATTTAAACAAAAACTGGTGTGTTTGTGATAGATGTGATTCGAATTTTAACAAGTACGTTTTCTCACAGGATCACAAATAAAATCAGTAACAAATATAAATATTCGATTAAAATCATTCAACCATATACTGGATATAGTTTAGGCTATAAAACGTAACTGTCGTATAAACTAGCATCTTAAAATTTCACAGACCATCGGATTTAAAGGCCACAGTGAGAGTGATGTCATAAAACAGTTATATTACGATTGACCGACGTCCCGATTTTCTGGGATTGTCCTGATTTGTAAGCTCAAAACCTTGTGTCTCAACGACAAATTTCAGGACCGTCAAAGTCCAGAAAATTGTGCGTTTTTACTTGTTCTACTATAAATAATTGTAATATCCACAATAAAAAAAGTATTTGGGGTATTACTGCAAAATCATGTTATAATGAGGACTTATAATTTTGATGTCACATGCAGTAGACTCGAAGCAGACCCCCTCCACACAATTTTGTGTGAAACAACAAATTTGTAGAAAGAGCGAGGAGACACCATGCCGAGTCGATCAACTGCTTTCTTCTTTCAGCACTTCTCCCCGCAGATCTCCTCATTTGTTTGACTTTAACGTTTGAATCACGTGATAAACGTCAAACTGTAAAACTGTACCATGTTCGCATATAACTAATTATTAAATTATATTTTACTCGGTAGATGGCAACCGAAAAATTTTAATTGTATAAGTCCCTATTATAAGATTGTGTGTGAAAAAAACTCAAATTGTTTGTAAATCATGTTTAAAAAATGTTTTTTGATTGTCGTACACGAGTGACTTAAAATGTCCCCAAAAATAAAAGTTCAAAGGATTTTAATCAGGAGATCTAGTTGATCAAGGTCAGGTCTACCCCGATCAATCTACCAATCCCCAAATATCTTATTTAAATGCTGTCTAACCTTCCTTCTGAAATGAGATGGTGCACCGTCGTATAAAAACCAGACACATTAATAGGATATCTTTAAATTATTCCGGCAAATAGTTCTGTAGAAAGAACAAATAATCATTACCATTCATACTATTGACCTATCTATGGTCCAAGTAATGTATCATATACAAACCCGGCCCAAATATTTAACGAAAGCGATGCTAAAAATCTGATGAAAACATATAAATTTTCTATAGCCCAATAATGAAAATTATGGAAATTGTGAATTGCTTGATTTGAAAATATGATGTTTGATGTGAAGTCGTGATCTATGGCTTGCTCTAAAATACAATCTTATACTCGAAGAGGATGTTCACGTTCGTTAAACCGTGATAGCGTTAAAAATGATATGGATAGTAATGGTTTCCTCGTAAAATTCGCCACACTGTTAATTGTGGTAGTCCTTATAACTGCCGGAATATTCTTCCTTGTGCTAGTTGTAGGATCAACATCCACGGAATCCAAGACAGCGTCATCAATATTATTATTTTTTATAGGACCTCCACCGTCTCTCTCACGAGCAGGTCGCAGGGCACCAATGTCACGAAGACACTGGAGAACGGTTACAAAAATCCGAGGATTCGAATGTCTTCCGTGAGATAACGTTCTGCATAATAACGTGCGGCTAATGCTTCGTTTTGTCTTGCTTCTCAATACACTAAAAACACATCCACTACCTAACTCTCTATAACTGTACGCATTTATTTTTACAAAAAAAAAAACAACAATAGTAGTGGTAATAAAACTGAAATATGAACTTGATCTCCTGAACCACAAAACAATAACGGCTCCCAATCACAAATAACAACACTAATAATAATAATAGTAATAATAATAATAATAATAATATCAGTAGCAACACTGTGACATCTCTAACTAAAAGCGAAACAAAATAAGGGTTTTATTAATAAAAAGTTACAATTTACTCACATAATTTTCCTCCCCATAATAAAGTTTAAATCATTAATAAAGTTGATATTATTAATAAAATTTAAGATCGAAAACGCTGATTTCTCAGATAAATTCTCGGTAAAAAAATTCATTTTATGAATAATATCTGATCGAAATTTATGGACCAAACCATAAAAAATAATGTGAATTTATTCGGTTTATTGGGTTTAAAATTTATGGCTCATTCATGTAAACATGGGAAAACGAATAATACTATCTGGGATTGAATTTTGTAGTATTTTGATATTGATAAGTATTTTACGTTTATGTAGGTAGTTTATAATGTTTTGTAATTTATGGGATTATAAAATTAAAGTATAGGCAATTTTAACCCTCTCTTTTTCAAAGGAGAATTAACAAATAATTTGAAAGGGTTCTTGTCAGACCAGAGAAAGGACAAGTATTAGGGTTTGTTGGAAAGAAATATGTACTTACAATTTGATATAACAAACAAAAAATTATTTATTTAACGTCACACTTACTGCATGATTGATGTCGTTGAGTTCTTCCTGAACTCTACCGTCTACTCTACTCTGAAATGAATTAATACTAACCTTACGCTATTATATCTAATTACAATGTACTAAGTCAGCAAATAGTTAGCTACTTACATCAAACAATATTATTTTGAATACCTGACCTCATTACAACATAACCTAATTTATTAAATCGTATTCACTAAAAATATGCTGACTTTGACTTGTTACATTCCTCCCTTTTACAAACAATTTGCTTCCTGCAAAGGGGCACAATTTGCATATTACACATTTAATATATAAACATAATTTAACCATTTTTTTTCTTCTTATACAATTACATTACTAGGCAATACAACGATTAGTGTCCTCCGGCCTATGGGGACCACAATGTTTTCATAAAATATAATTAAGAATAATAATTAAATAAAAATAATAAATCAAATGTAGAAATAAATACGTAGAATGATCATTTATGGCCAATTGTACCACTGGCACTTAAATTATACTTAAATAAACAATGTCGTATTTAAATAAAGTCACATGAAAAACTTAACATTGTTGTCAAATATTCGATTCGATATTTTTCATTTTATCAATCCTTAAAATTTTACTTTTTAAACTTAACATATGTGGCATCATTTTTACGCACAAATTGTATACTTATCACTTTCGGCTTAATCGGAAGTGACATCAACTTTCTTATTTTAAGTTAAATAACCTACATATTTTTACATTTCTTAATTCTACGTTAAATTTAGAATACAATATTGTGCCACAAGTAAAATTTTGCTGTAAAATAATACAAAAACATTCAAATTTAAACGAGACAATTGAAATTGACAGCTTCTGTTTTGTTTATTTCTGCAATAATTTCTTGTTAATTTCGAAAATTTTAATAAGAATGTTTAATGCAATTCAATATTTTTTAATTAGGTTAGTATTTTCATATATCAAAATAATTTGTTTATTTATTATTTCATTTATTTTGACAGATAAAACGTCAAATATTTGTTTAATTTTGTTTAAATTCCATGGCTACGGTAGTTTTACGTCATTTTCCGATCTAATTTGCACCGTTACAAAGCTTGCAAAATTAATTTTGTTTATTGATTTAGCTCCAGAATTTTATGCACTAAAACTTTAGTCTAAAGTTTCTTTGTTTAAAATAATTAGAGAAAGAGTCAATTACGAAGTTATGATATTACACGTTATAATCTTATGTTCGAGAGGCACGGTCACCAGCCTGTATATATAGGGTGATTTAATTTAATTTAATTTTCAGTTCACATTGGTTGGTTGGAAAACGGCTGACAATAAATTAATTAAATTTTTTGTTCCTAATTTAATGGTAGTAATCAATTTTCAAAATTTTGTTCAGGGGCGTCGTTATATGGGGTCGGGAGTTAATTGCCTCAATCACTTTTTAGACGCTATTTTTTTTTGTTTCGCCTAAATATTTTTAATTACCGCAACTTTTTACACACAAAAGATACTACTCCACAATGTCGATAAAGACAACTATTTTTAAGAAAAACACATTTAAACTTTTTGCACTTCCAAATTTTTTGTGAAATATTAAGTTTCAAACAGATAGGAGCATGTGCAACTGTACGTATTTTGTATTCCACTCTTTTGAAAACAGTTAATTCGTTCATTATTTAAGTTTTTCTAATGTATGTATTTAAAGTTTTTTTACTAGAAAAACACGTATTATTCAACGCAGGAATTGGCCGACATTAAAAAGTTTAAATGTGTTTCTCTCTAAAACGGTTGTCTTTATCGACATTGTGGAGTATTTTTTTGTGTACAAATTTATGCTAATTAAGAATTTTTGGGCGAATTGTTATCTAAAGCAGAAATAAGAAAAATTACAGCAAAAAATACAAGATAAAATGTAGTTAATTTAAGAAAAGAAAAATGTTTATTATTAAAACAAACAATTTCATATAATAATGATAATTTAAATATGTTAAGTTAAAAGTGATAATATAAATTGTAAATGGTAGTACCAACTTTATAACAAATTTTATGTATAGTTTACTTTAAATATTACCTATATAGTAACAAAAGATCACAACTTGAAATCAATCACAGCTAATATTACGTCAGACGACTATCTTAAGCCTGTAGATCTCATATAATATATATTATTAATCGATTTTCTATTCAATTAACATTAACATTTTTAGAATATGAATAATTAAAAGTATTTATAAAGATTAGGTATAAAATTTAACATTTTTGTTTCATTAAATTAACTATATTATCTTGTACTTTTTGATGTAATTTTTCTTATTTCTGCTTTACTTAATAAAAATTCTTCCACACTAATATCCTGCAAGACGCAGATTTAAATATTCATTTGTCAGTAAAAAAAAAGCACTTGTGCTGCCTAAAAATGAATACAATAAAAAATAAAGTTAATTCATATTTACTTGTGTTGGTAATGGTAATAAGATTTTGTCTGTACATATTAATGTACAATTATTAAAAAAAATATTTACATTCGTGTACGAAAAAATATCTTTGACAATAACCTTCAAATATTTATTATACAATTGGATTATAATATCATTTTATATAATAATTCATGTTATCTTGTGTAACTCGAACATGGAAAATAAAAAAGGATATTTAATTTCGGTGTTCTAATAACTCTGTAAGCGCACTGTTTTTAGCGCTTTTTATTTTGTAGGAGTGGTATGAATGCTATTAATTCTGATAGATGAATGACATATAACCTCAAAATTGTAATTTGTCAGTGTGGAAATATAACTAAAAAAAATATGCTATATACATAAAAAATTCACAAAATTAACAATACAGAAAAAACTTTGATTAGTTAACAAAAATTTTAAATTTTGTTATTGTTTTTGTTATGAGAAGCGCTACCAACACAACTGACAAAAAACACTAATTTATATTTTGACAAGTCGCAGCTTTTTAAATCTAACAGAGTTATAAAATTGAAGAAATAGTATAAAGAACACGTTTCATAAGGCCTGTTATTGCACTCGTATTTTGTTAAACTTGGAAACGTTAACAGATTGCCTGATGAAACTAGTTCTTTAACATACTATTACTTTAAATTACGTATTAAGTCACAATTATTGTTCACTTCTATATCAATACAAAATTGGTTGTTTTATTTAAAAAAAAGTTTGTTAACGTTGTTTTTTATTCTTATGTTTCAAAATTAAAAATTATTATTTATGACATATTTCAACATTTTATTTCAATTTCTGTTATTTTGTATTGTTAATGGTATTTTATATTACTTATTTGTATATTATTTTGTTTATTTATATTTTATATTTTTTAGCTGATGATGAGTTTCGTTTGAAACTTGAAACGTCCAATTTAAAAAAATATATAAATAATTTTTGGATCTCTGAAGCCTTATTTTATTTATACTTATAATTTTGGATCCTAAATATGTTTATTACAAAAGTAAAAATATTCGAAATGAATATTTTTTATATCAAATTCAAAAATCTCTACATAATATTTTAATAATGCAATGTAATTGAACAGTAACCAAAATACTTAGTCCTTGTTTTATAAAATAGGAAAACAACAAATTATTGTTAGTATTAAACATATAACAATATAAAATAATTAACATATAAATAAGAAAAATAGGAAAACAAAATTTCCATCACTTGTCACAAATTCCAAAATTTTTATTTTTTTTTTAAGACACAGTTCCACATCGTAATTGACTTTTTGTCTTTATTTTATTTAAATTGCTGTCATGCAGTTTGCGATTCTGTCGGTAGATGGCACCACGGGTTGCTCCTTAGCTCTCATGTCTTGTCTACCGGCGTAGTTACTTTAACATCAGTCAGCTCAGCTTGTAAAAATATCACAGTTCACTAGTCTCTAGTTGGGCTAGTTGGATAGTTGATCACACCATACTGATGAGTCCCTAAAGGACGAAACGCGTCTATGGTTAAAGCTGAACTGACCAGCCGTTTGATGATGACCTGATAAGTTGATTCAAACGTGCTGTAAAAATTTTGGAATTTGTGACAAGTGATGGAAATTTTGTTTTCCTATTTTTCTTATTTATTAAGACACAGTTCCACATCGTAATTGACTTTTTGTCTTTATTTTAATTAACATATAAATAAAATAAATATATCATCACATCTTCTACCCATTGATGGGTATAGCACTCTGCCGTAGCAGATCTCAGTAAATGATACATTTTAAGCGTGAAGTGCGGTTACCAATCTTCAAATCACGGCCGCAAAAGATGTTAGTGGAGAGGAAGCCATAGGGGTAACTTTAATGTGATGAAAATTGTTTGTCGGTTGTGGGAATCTAACCGAGGTTCTCAGGATCCACAGGCCGATTTCATACCACTGAGCATACGAGTATATACACAAGTATATGTCATATGAAAAAGATTACATTTCTGTCAAATATTTTAAGCTCGTCAAACTTAACATTTAAGTTTCATTGTCGCAAACGTGCATAACATCTTAAGAGATCGAGTTAGTGATAGTAAGTAAGGGCTACAATAATGCAAAAAGACGATTTAATTTAAAAAACCTAGCGGCAGAATGTTTGGTTGAGTTCATAAGATCCCAAGTTCAAATCCTTATTGGGTCCGATTTGTTCTCTCTATAACAAAATTTAATTTACTAAATAAGTTTGGAAACAAATTTCTGCAAATAGAGTTCCGTAATTTCAGAGAAACTATATTGCAACCATCATTACACTAGTGTTGTGCATATCAAAGTATATTATATTTGTTACGAATAAAACATGAAATCCGTCAAAATGGAGAATACATTGATAATTATTGCAAATTTTGCCAGCAGTCATAAAGGCTTACGTATGTGGAATTTGTTTAAAACACGGAAGAATCGAATCTTACCAAAAATACTTTCATTATAAAAAGAAGTTAATATTATTTTGCTAATATTGAATGTATGTGGAGCATCTACGAACTCAGCGTTTGTTTGTTTAAGACGCAAGCGAAGCGAGCATCACCAAGAGTATGTTCCAACATAAAAAACTAGTAAAAAAGATCTAATTTTTTATTTGGATTTGTGCATACGAGATATATGACTTCGCACAGTAACTGTAACATATGCACATACACACAAAAATAATGCTGTTTTAACTTTTATGCCGAATTGAGGTTTTAAGTGATATAGTATGAATTCGAAGAAAGTTAAATTTGGATTTATTACTTTTCAGAGATCCAATTCAAGTTGGGCCATCCCAAACCTCCAGAGTCTGTTTGCAGTCTTCCGTGTGATCTGGGTCAAGCGAAAAAGTACGTCGAGGGAGAAATGTGTTGCTGGCACTGCTTCAACTGCACTCAATACCAGGTTTAAATGTTATTCATTATTTTTCTTGTATGTCATTGCTTTAGTTATAGTATAGTAGTAGTAGTTTTAATAATGCAAATAAAGTTTTTACTTGTTACACATATGTCATAAATGAATTAAAAATTTATCTTGATATTGAAACAATTTTCTTTTCTATTCTTAAATTATTTCTCCATTTAAGCAATTGAAACAGAATGAATAGCTAATAAATTTATTTAAAGCAATAAAAACTAATATATGTCGGACAGAGTCGTAAAAATGATTTATGTTAGAGTTAACTTAATTCATTTTTATTTTGGTTTAAAATTATTTGATTATTAAGAGCTCTTTATGAAACCTACTAAGGATATTGTTAAATTTGAAGTTAGTTTTTCAACATTTCTTGCAAGAGAATATATCTTATTCTGCCATATTTCTAAATTTAGGAATTTCTTTTGCATAACTTAATTTAGTCTATAGTAAATAATAATTTGCTTTTCAATAGTACTTAATTTGCCAGAATTGCATTATAAGAAAGTAAAATTGTGGGCACTTTCTGACATATTGAATATTGAAACAATAGTTTCTGAATTTAAATTATTTATTTGTCAACAATCAGTGCGAATAAGTTACAATAATTTTCAAATCTTGCTGATAGTAATAATCAACGTAATTGTTTAATTTTATATAACATTCAATATGACATAATTAAAATGTCCGCCATTTTATTTTTCATTATGTGACATATGGTAAGTTAAGGGTTATTTAAAGCCATTTTATATACTTGTAACAAAAAATAGTATGACTCATTTGTATACAGTGGTATCTTAATTTTACAATAGCCATTATTTTTACTATAGGTGTTACAGTATAAACTCCATTCCCTGTATGAAAACGATGACGTCATATGTTGACGAGGTTATCATAGATACGATAAAATATAGCTATCTTTTTTTATTAACATTATTCGTACCTATGCGAATGGTATTAACGTATGTCTTAATAAGTAAAGACACACGTTTCATGTTTTTTCACATTCTATCACATTAATTATTTTAATGGAAACGTATGACAGTTCTTACTAATACGAAAATGTATATTTACTTTGTTCACATTTGTTTATAAAATAAAAATAGAGACCTATGGCCATGATTTTGTTATTTTCTCGCCTGTCATTTCTAAGTTTTTTTGATTTTTGATACATAAATACAGACTGAGAAATAAAAAATGACTTGTAAAATTTTGGGTAATCAAATGCAGAAATGCGTTTGTCATCTTCATGATTATTTTGCGCTGGAGTTAGATAATCGAGACCCTTTAATTAATTTAACTGTAGTACATGAGGTAACGTGCACTGTATTTTATATTTTCATATATTATTTATTTATATATAATAATACATATAAAAATGTATATTTCTTTGAGTTTTATTTTACAAAATTACATATTTCAATAAGGTAGGTAATATATTTCGTGGGATAAGATAAATTTATATTCGGTTATTACTTAATATATGCAGTATTTGGTTTCATTTATAAAATAAAAATAAATATATCACGCCTTCTACCCATTACTGGGTGTGGCACTCTGCCGAAGCAGATCTCGGTAAGTGATATATTTTAGCGCGTGAAGTGCGGTTACCAGTCGTCAAATCACGGCCCCCAAAGATGTTGGTGGTCGAGCAGCCACAGAGGTAGCTTTTGAAATTATGAAAATTGTTTTCATTTATAAACTAATTAAATTGTATACAGTAATAAATATTTTAATCTGACATTTAAATTTAAGGTTATGTTTTAAATATGTCAATCCCATACCAATCTAAACGTTTTAAGTACAAAATCTTGAATCACATGGATACCGAATGTGACGTAATCGTTTTCATACAGGGAATGGAGTTATAAATCATCAAATTAAATTATAAAGAGAAAAATTGGAACACCGCACCGCCAGGATTTTTGAACCTGGAACCTATGAACTCCGGTCATATGCTTTAAACCAACTAAGATACGGTCGTCCTGGTTTCTAATCGGATTTTATTTCAATTTTTCCCTGTATTTTGTTATGTGTCATAGACAGCCTCGATTTCATGACTCTTTCATACACTGAAAAACTTGACACGAGAATCGTCTGCTGTGACATTGTTATTTAAGGGGAATATTTACCAACTGAAGTTTAATTAGTATTTACTTAAAATACTAATTAAATTTCAATTAGTAAATATTCTCCTTAAATAACAGTGTCACTGCAGGTAACTCTCGTGTCAAGTCTTTCAGTATATGAAAGAGTCGTGTGATCAAGGCTGCCTATGAAACATAACAAAATAGAAAGAAAACTTACAATAATATCAGATTTTAATCCACGGCGACCGTAGCTTAGTTGGTTTAAAGCATATGACCAGAGTTCATAAGTTCTAGGTTCAAATCCTGGCGGTATTCCAATTTTTCTCTTTATAGTTAGGGAGCTATGGTGCAAGTGTTTTTTTTTTATTGATTATGTCGTAAGCTGTATTCCATTTGCCATTTGGTTCACTTAAATCAGTTCAGATAAATTCGATACATGACTGAATGAACTGAATTAAGCAAACTAATGCACTTATTGGGGTGAATTACTTCAAAGTAAATTAGAATCTATAATTCTAGTACTGGAAATAAAGGCTGCGAAGTAATACAGCGAAATAAATAAGTGATCTGGTTCAGTAAATATAAGTTAGATCTGATCCAAATGGCAAATGGAATACGCCTATAATAAACTCTATATCGTGAAAATTGGACTTGGGATCAGGTGGCAACTATAGATGGCGCTGGTGTGATTGCGCGGGTTTTAAGGGTGGTTGTTACAAGCTATTATTCAATTTAAATAAAAGTTAAAAAAAATATTGACCGAAATAATAGCTGATTCCTCATTGGTGACAAAAGCTCTGAAAGTGGACTGGTAAATGGAAGTCACGTGACTTAGTTTTTATTTTCTATCGTTTGGTATGTAGGTGATTAAACATCCTTCAAAACATATATGAAATCGACAGAAACCTATTATGGATCGAAATGCATGACAAAAAACATTTCTATCATTTAAAACAATGAGACACCATTTTGCACCCTAGGTCCTACCTGTTATAATTCAATTTGATTTACTTAGACTACTAATTACATATAAATCACCTTAAGAGAATAAAATCACTAAATCAATCAATAAACGAGGTATTTGGTGGTATACATAGAAAATACTTTACGAATATTTTTTATCTTTTGGAAACGAGGTACGATAGGCACTAAATAATACTATAACGTTTTTCGTCTTTCTGGAAGTGTGTAGAATTTTTAAGGCACAAAAATAACTCAAAACCATTTATGTTAAACGAAAATAAAAGTATTTATTTAATGAAATAAAAATAAAAATGAAAGAAACCTATTTAAAATTAATTAACACTACAATAAAACTTAAACGCTACTAATAAATATTCAGACACTAATATTATTTATTTTACGTTCACTAAAACTACTATTTATATTACGTACACTAGAGCTGTTATTTATTTCACGACATTTATGTTACGCGTTCGAAGTCAACTGTCAACTGAACTAACTCGAGCCATCTGCTCGCGCTTTTTATATTGCCGTCCGACTTCTAGAAGAGTTCCCGAATATCCACCTCTCGCTCTCCAACCGCACGCTCAAATATGCGAGCGAGCTCCATGCATCTGGGTGGTCCCGCTGCAACGCTCTTGTTCCCGATAAGGTTTCTGGAACGCTCTGGACTGATTAGCTTTATATTCGTTACAATACCAATAATACCATAGGGCCATTATGAGTTACTATTATAATATTGATAACAATCCTATAAAAAAAGATTTTGTCTACAAGCTGCCTGGATTCATAGACAACTTCGAAAATTCTATAAACATTTTCTGAACCATTAATTTAGGTAGAAAAACTTAAAATATTGTATACGAGTATTACCTACTCAATGTTTATACCCTTCAATCATAAACATCTTTATAATGTCCTTGGTACATAAATAACTATAACGTTGGTCTTTTAATAAAATATGAAAACAAACATTCACTGATAATATATTCAACATTTAATTAAAATTTAAAATTATGTAATTATTGAGTTACATATTATGTTCGAGGTGATTATTAGTTTATCATTAAAATTTGTAACATTTAATAATTAATTTATTAATTATTATAAATAACAAAACATCGTTTATAATAATTTTAATTATTTATTAGATTTAAATATATGAAGATATTTATTAAGTTAAAATGAAATATAATTTTAGACGAATATGTTTATATGATAATAAGTATCAACAAATTTAACAAAAAAGAAATCAAATACACTTTAATATTTGTACTAAACAAAAAATTGTAGATTAATATTTGTCCTACTACAAATTCTCTACTTAATATTATTTTCAGTATCTACCTATAAAAGTTGATAATTGAAAAATATTTACAGAATAACCAACACTCAACTGTAAAGAATAATAATAAAACTTTAAGTTGAGCATCATTAATTTTAAAGCTTTATTTATTACACTTTCATTTATCAACTTTTTACTTTAGACAGAGATAGACTTTTCTTTGACATACTTAAATTATTTTCTTCTTATTTGTTATTCGGCACAGCAGCAATTTAATTCCAATTACAGTACAGGAGCTAATATTGCAATATGAAACACTTGGACGCAGTTGAATTTCAGTTATTTGAAGTCAGCGAGGTTTAAACAAACCCGTGATCCCTTCTCGTTCGTATTATATTTACCTTTTGTTCACTTTAATATTATAGAATGTTTTGAAGCAATCTGTCTACCTATTACTAAATTATGTGGATAATAAAATTGAGAAATAATTATAAATATTAGAAGCACATTTCCTAAAATAAATCTTATTGAAAACGTCGTAAATTTTTACATATTATTCCCGCTTTCATAAAGTCAAAGTCAAATAAATCCAATGAATATTTATTTGCTTTGAATGAACGTTATTCTTAAACTGAAATAAAGCAAAATTACTTTCTTTTATTCGTTTTAAATTTATTTGCTCGGTGAAATCATAGTACTCCGAATAAGAATAAACTATTAAATTATTCACACATAAATGAGAATACAATTTCACAGTACATATTACGAGATAAAGAATAATTCAGCAATATAAAATTTTTTATCATTACCGTTGTATTTACATATCCGTTTTATAGCAATGTAACATGCAACGAAAACGATTTTTGCACGAGGAACACGGTATTGAAACACTGAAATTCAGGGTGCATATGTATTCAAAGCAGGTAGGTATGTACCTGCTCTGTCATACCGACGCAGCCGCAAGCCGGAGCTGATCCACGCATTCACATTCCTGCAGTTCTATTCATTCTGGCATTCTAACATATTTTCTACTCGTCACGTAGTGTTATATTGTGAGATTATATACTTACGGAACGTTACTTTTTTATACAAAAATTTTTTTATTTTACTAAATATTTCATGCATTTATTTTTGATATTTGTTAAAAAATATATTTTAAGTTTTTATATTAACTGCTTATTTTAATGTGGTTTCAATTTTAATTCTGTTATATTTTGTATCAAATTTAAAAGAGAGTTGTTTATACCAGTGGTTCTTAAACTATGGGTCACGACCCAAAAGTAGATCGCATGGGTTTTATTTTGGGTTGCGACAAACTAATATTTTACTCAATTACAGTATTTTGTTATATATTTTTTTGTATTATGAGACTTTCAGTATTTGTTAGTAATAATAAATAAATCTGG
The DNA here is from genome assembly GCA_911728475.2 of Pterostichus madidus. Lineage (NCBI taxonomy): Eukaryota > Metazoa > Arthropoda > Insecta > Coleoptera > Carabidae > Pterostichus > Pterostichus madidus. The sequence goes on from OU452302.1 coordinate 20,664,783, forward strand.
TACTAGTAGAGTACATATAAGTAAATGTATGTCCAACTAGCTGTTATATGCGCATTTCACAGTAAACGTTCACACGTCTCTAGCTGCGACTACCCACCATACGCCAAAACTTGATTACAGTCTTCAGTCAGTAGGTATCTATTGCTGTTTTCTTTCGGTCGGAAAAAAATCGGAATGAACCGGATTGAGCAATCCAAAAGTGATCGTACACGTTCTTTCGGTTTTCGATCACATACCCTCACAACAATATTCTTGATTGCAATCTGATTTTCCGAATCACTTCAAGACAACGATCACGTCGATCGGATTGCTGGTATTGTTGTTACGTAGTTTGTCAACTTGTCATCCAACTAATAATTTTGTGTTTAATATTTAAATAAATAGAAAAAAACATAAACACGATGAAAAATACAAACCAGGAGCAGTATATATTAATTTATGTTAATAATACGAGAGGGATAAATTTTTTCTGGTTAGTTCATCCTACAATAAAACATTATTAGTATAAATTAATTAGAATATATTCAATTATACACTTACAAATAACAAATTTTCTAAATTCATTTTGGTATTGTATTAAGGTGAAGGTAGACAATTATCAAAATTTCTATGGATTGTAATCATACATCAATTAGATCTTTTGAATCACGATTTCAATCACTTGTGATGTCATGAAATTTATATATATATGGGGCGTTCTTTCTCAACCGGAACACCTCTGCGGCCAGATGTGGTCTTAACCGATCTTAATGATTTTGGGCTTAAAATTTTCCTTTTTAAGTCTGCTTTCGAATGCCGTGTGGCGCTTTTTGAAATTTTAAAATGGAGGTTCAAAGTAACAGCCGGAAACCATAAAAAAATAGAGCGTTTGTACGAAAAATCGAGTAGAATAAAATTCTCAACCGATTGGATCGTTTTTTTTACTTAAATTGTAGCGGAAGAACATATATATATATATATATATATATATATATATATATAATTATTTATTTATTAGCCCAATAAAAAGAACAATTTATACTACTAAGAATTATTTATGAGGAACTAATAACACACCTGTATTATTTCACGTTTACCTTTTACCTATGCAAATCTGCATTTTCAGTTTTAGTTTACATTAAATCTAAATATTGAAATATAACAAATGTTATGGTAAGAAATGGCTGAGTTGCACATCCTAGTAATGACAACGTTCTCTTCTTTTACACTTAAGCACCTATATTTTTATTATTCATCAGATGTAAGTAAATTTATATTAACTTTTTCTTCACTTTCTCTGTATTACTTTAGAAATATTGTTATACATTATATATTTTCTTGTCTTTTATTATATTTATAGCTGAAAATAGCACTAAACAGTGACAGAAATATAACCATTAACGTCAAAGAAAACTAGTTTTATTTTTTTCTTCTTATATGACATTTAAACAAACATTAAAATTCACATAAATATTTTATGCTCAAAGAAACAAGCTCATTCTTCACACTGAAATGTGTGTACATTATTTTGTATGTACGTATATGTTAAAATTACATTTTTGTTTTTGTTACATTTGTGTTAAATTATACAAATACATATATAATCTTTGAATCCAGTAAGATTGTATTTATCTTGTAATTATTAAATTAATATAGGTTATGGATTGTAAATATAAAAATTTGGAAGTAATAAAATATTGTTAGGTCATTACAATTTACTGGGTTGCGAAGTGGGTCGCTAAGGAAAAGGTTTAAGCATCACTGCTGTATATCCATGTAACATGAAAACCTGGCCTTAAGGTGAAACATCCGATCTGAAGTTCGTATCAGAACGATGACCTGACTTGATCTCTCTGAAACGAAATATTATTCTTCTTATGAATGAAACTTATTAAGAATTATATAAAATTTTGAAGTCAAAACTTCAAAGTATGGTAATAAACTAGATACCATTAATGTTATGTACAAATATTGTAGGAAAATACACTCAAAATTTGAATTTAAGTTCTCAAAAATGCTAGATACGATTTTAATGAAAAATTCTCTATGTTTAAGATTGTGGTCTTCTATAGTATAGAAAATTTTTATCCAATTAAATTGTGGGATTTTGGAGAAAAAAATAAAATATGCGAAAAAACACTCGAAGCAGGACTTTTTCGAGTATTTTTTTGTTTTCTCGCGAAAGCTCCACAATCAAATTGGATAAAAAAGACCATATTTTTAAATATACAATTTTGTTAAATTAAAGTTTAAATTTTTTAGAAAATCAGACTTAAAATTTTGACATGATCACTTCAATTCCAATTTATTTTTATTATGAAGAGTAAACATTCTTTTTAATACACATATAAAATAGTAGAATGTTCAAAGAATATGTAGTACTACTAGTTTCGTAATTTGGGATGAGAATAAATATACAAAATATTTTTTTGAAATTTGAATTTGTTATTGCTATTTCACGAAATTTTCATTTTTCTGAATTTATGTGTGCTTCTACGTACACTCAGCGCTAAAATGATCAGAAATAATGACAGCTGTCAATCATATGTTTCAAGATGTTACACTATTAGAGATATACATAAAAATGTATGAGTTGATCAGAATTTGTGGTTTGAAATATATCTGTATTGTTTTTCGTTTAATATTAATACTTTAATTATTTGAAGTTATATGTACGTTAACAGATTTTTCTGATTGGTCAAATCTACATTTTTATAGTCAGACATAATCGTATTTTTTTTAGTAGAAGTCTATGAGATTTGAAATTACGACCTCTTCCTTACTAATTAAGAAACACAAGTTTTACCTCGCTTTTATCCACTGGGCTACAATTTCCTGTAATCTCGGTAAGTGATAATTTTTGGGCGCGAAATACTGTTACCAGCCGTCAAATCGCGGCCTCTGAAACATCCACAGAAATTCACTCATCAGATTTGTCAAAGAATCAGTATTCGTCAAATATTCTCCTGACAAACCATTATCATTTCAATCACATCCATGTTTCCTCCATACAAGCTCATTTATTTGATAAACTCTAAATCTTTCACCCCACAATAAATCTTCAATCACATCCATGCATTCAGATTTATTCGTTTATTATCTAATATTAACCGATAGCTAAAAAATCAATACACATTACATTTAATATATTTTAAAATAATTTATAATGCTAACAAATAAATTAGAATATAGATCACCAATTACTTTGCATCATCGAAAAATATTGGTTGGTATTGAGCTAGGCTAGTCTATTAAAGTGTTGTTTATAGTTAATGTAGTGTTTCTGACGTTTTATGGGTATTTTAGTGAATAATTTAATATGTAAAATTACGTATATATGATATTTTGTATATTTGAGTTTCGTGTGTCAGGTTTAAAGAAACTTTAATATAAGTGATAATGAAGTGGAATAGACTATGAACCTTCTAGACTAGAGTCTCAGGAGCATTATTTTTTAGTAATCTTTGGCTTTTTAAATAATTATTTTTAAAAAACAAACACTTCCCTTTTGTGTATTTTCACTTGGTAATAATAACTTTTCTTTTATAGCTTGAAAATTATTTTCACATTTTCTTAAAAAGGCATTTTGTATTTTTAGTCATTTAGACTAATTAAATTTAACTTTATAATTATTTTTCTGTCTTTCTAATTAAATACAGTAATACAAAATCAACGCACGTCACAGTAGTGTACCCGGCGAGGAACATGCCCACCAGTTTACCTAAATAACTCTTCGATGCAGAATCCGTTAAATACTTAAGACTAAACCTGGACAGACACGGCAACTGGATCAAACACATAAAAGCAAAAAGAATACAATTAGGAATAAAATATAGAAAGATATACTGGCTACTAGGCAAAAACAAAACTAAGATTAGTAAACTAATTATGTTTATACAAATCCATACTCAAACCCATATAGACATGCATAACATATAACTGTGGAGAACATCGAGTACCTAACTCTAAAATTGAAATATTACAGAGGTTCCAGTCCAAAGTGATCTTTCAGAAAATAGCGCAGTGAACTTATTAGACAATAGCAGTGCCATACACAGACTAAAAAGATTTAACCGACTAGATTTACCTTACAAATTTATGTGTAGGTTTCTTGTAACTACTACGGAAAATTGACTATAACATACACTGATATGTTAGTATAACGCACACTTCTAACATGTCAGGTGAAGTTCCACTGATTGACAACAGATGGCATTACGATGAAAAAAAAAATTAAAAAAATGAAAAGAATTCGTATTATTATTTGAATCGAAGTTTTGGCTGATTTTTCGACACATTTGCACAGATAAATCTTATTTTTAAAAATTAATTATAAATATAAAATAAATATATCATCACGCCTTCTACCCATTACTGGGTGTGGCACTCTGCTGAAGCAGATCTCGGTGAGTGATATATTTTGCGCGTGAAGTGCGGTTACCAGTCGTCAAATCACGGCCCCCAAACATGTTAATTAATAATTACTTATTTACTAATATTTTAGCATTATTTAATATTTTGACATTGCGGTTAGTACATTTGGTATCACAATACCCAGTGGTGAAAGTAGGCCGGTACGGTCCGGTACGTCGTACCGGTAAAAGAAATACAGCCGGTACGGCGTACCGGTAAGAAAAATAGATTCGGTACAGAATACCGGCAAGAAAATTTTACAAATAAGTTTATTTTGAATGATACTTATAATTAATAATGTTGTATTTAATATTACATCATTTTTATATTTGAAATTTTTCAAAATTCAAATTGCGCGCCACATCTTCTGTGCGATGACATCATTTTTAAAATTTTTGTAATAGTAACATGTAAACTGAACGAGTTCAATTCCGAGTTTTGTATAACAAATTATGTTCCGTTACTTTTACGGATTTGCACTCTGTACTTACAGTTTCATATATTTCACAATTAATATTTATTTCAACTACTAGTCCTTCGGCTACGATGTTTAATCCTCAGTCATATATTAAATCGTGCTTATGAAAAAGACGATTAGTGTATTCGTGAAAAATAATGACAAGAAAAGAAAAAAGTTAATAATTATTACAGTGCAGTATGGAACATATTATAAATATTCGAAAGTATTGTATCTGAACCTACCTAATATATATATATATATATATATATATATATATATATATATATATATATATATATATATATATATATATATATATATAATTTTTTTTATATTATTGAAATAAGTATTGCAAACCAAAGCAACACCGTGGGTGGAATACCCTTTAACTTCACCCATTTAGGTACATACATAAGGAAAGGCGTGGCTTTACTTTTGCGCGAAAGTGAAAAATACAGTCTCAGTGAAAACATTTGGCCGCCGCACCATGTACAATATACGTATTTATGCAGATTTATTAATGATATATTTATTTATTATTAAACCAACATAATTATTTTTATTTTGACATAGTATTTTTATAAATGTGAAGAATTACACAGCGTCTTATTATTTCATAAATTCAAATAATCCGTCTTTTTTGTAAAACAAACTTTTTACACTAAATGTACCGATGATAGTAGCGACCCCCGGAGATACTCCTCTCAGTTAATTACTTTGACCAATTCTATATATAAAAAAAAACTTTTTTTTCTCCTAGTATCACTTTAAAATTAGCGTACAGGTAAGAAAATAAATCTACTTTCACCCCTGACAATACCTAACCTCAAACGCCAAACGTCCAACGCTTACCATCAAAAACGCATCAGCTGTCAAAGTGTAACAACATCGCTTTATAAACTTTTTTTAGAATTATTTTGTGGTCGTCTGAAAAATAGTGTACATAACTCGCTCGAAAGTGTGATAACAGTGCTCATGCGCGCCTCGTTTTTAAATTTGTACACTCGCACGTTATCTTACACTTTCGATGCTTGTTATGTAATATATTATTAAATAATTTGCTCGTTATCTAAAATAGATAGATTATAAATAAAAGTTAATAATAAAAAAAAAGTAATGCAAAATAAGCACATTTAATATTGTATCGATGGTTATTATTTTTATGAAAACTAAATTTAATTTATGAGCTTCTATATCTAAAATGAAAAATTTTAATGTAGCAAGATTCCTCGTGGGCATTACAAAATACTCGTACTCTGTAAAAATAACCAGAGGTCACGTTTTTTACTGGCTTACATTCTAATTTATTCAAATTGAGGTAGATTATACAAGTGATGAACATGATACACAGAGCACTAGAATCTTCTTCAGCAGTGAGCAAGTTAGGTTTATGAAATAAAATGAACTAATCCCTCGGCTCCAGCAAAAACTCAGTCGGACTAGAATTATTCAGACGTAAATAAATCATATGCATATGAAGTTAAATACTGACCGTAGTACAAATAACGTTATTGAATATTTCAGGATGCTAATGCATATGAATTAATATTGCAAAGCAGCACAGTTTCATATCGGCAGGGCCGGCCAAAAGGAGGATGCAAAGAGTGCGTTGCACTTGGTCCTACGGTCGCCGGGGGGTCCTACACAAAAAAGAGAATAGATTTTTATTAACTTATAAAAAATACTTGTGCACAATTTTAAAAATTCGGAACTATTTTTAATTATTCCAAACCTATTTATGAAATTCGTGGATATAATATGTTGTGGATTCATTTATTTGTTTTTGTTATTTTATTGTCTGTGGCTAAAGTCTAACACAATTGGCCAAATATCACGTAGGACTTTTTTTCAATACCTCTCTCGATATAGTCTATTTCAGGGCTGATGATCATTGTTACAATAATATATTAAAGATCGAGTTTTATAAGACATGTTTTTTTCTCAAACGTCCAAGTTTAGAAAACGAAAAGTCTTATAAAATAAGTTATTTATACTATTGTTCTATGGTTCTATTTTCCGTCTTTTATAAATTAAAATTTTAAAAAGTTATTTTAAACCGAGTTAATTAAGGTAAATTTGTATGTGAAATGTTGTGGTTAGTAACTGTTATAGACATTTGTGCAATTGTACAAAAGTTCGTGATTGTTTTGGAGTTTTGAAATTATATTATTACCGTTAGATTTTGTGTATACATCATGCAAGAAGAAATCAATTGCACTCTCACACCCGGGCCTCGTAGTTTATTTGGCCGGCCCTGCATATCAGTAAACAGAGAAAGTTTTCAACTTGAATTGAAACATAATAACTAAAACAAATCAAACATATTCATTTTAACTCAGTTCGAGTTATTATCTGTATTTAACATGGAATATATGAGAACTGCTAACTGGCATTTAATATTTATAATTGAAGTTGTGGTAAATTTTAGATTTTTGAATTAAGATGATAATTCAAATCCTGCTTTATGTTCTTTTATTTGCCTGCAAAATAATTAATTTACTAATTACTACAGAAAATTGGATCTCGTCATAGTTGAAATGATTTTATTATAAAAATCATCAAAATATAAATTAGTATTTTAATTAACAATTTGCAGAGATGTTTCTTGAATTTTTAATTAATAAATATACCAAACGGTAATCTCCGAGTTCTTAAAAACTGAGCTATATCAGGACTTAATAAAATTACTGTTGTTTATTTCAATATACTAGTAAAAGTCTCTGCTTTAATTAGTAGATTGCATATATTTATTACATCTTAAATACATACAAATTTAAAATTTGAAGTACAATGGGCATCTATGACATAATCTAAATAACAAGAATTAATGACAAAGACATAAAATTAGTTACACACAATGTTTTACTCCAGAGATATAAGCGTTTAAAAATATAGTGACATCACAAGTATGGAAGCGTTCTCATTGATCATTTTTTTCACACGGAAAATAAGACATATGCTGAATAAAATGTAACTAACGTAATTTAATTGTCACTAGGATCTGTCATATTTGTTTCTTTTAGTTAAATGTCCTTTTTACTTACCAAAAATAAATAATTAGAATATAACTCAAAAAACCTTCTCTTTAAATGAAACAAGTTAAATATCACTGGAAAATTCATATCTCTTGTAATATAAGAAATTTTAAACCCGCGTTTTCACTTCTCTTTATAGTTTATTATACAGTTTCATAAAAAAAAAATACGTACTATAGCTACTTTCACAAATTAATTCAATAAGGGGCTCTATAGTCTTCAGCAAATCTACTTAGGAGTTAATCGCGCTTGAGTTCTAGACCTCCAAGTTCTTGTGGCCGTCATAGTGACGTTATTTTATCGTCCGTAAAGTACTATTTCGGCTTAAGATGAAATAGTTATTTTTATTTGTATACCAAAGAGCTGACATTATCTAATTAATGAATTTTTTGACTGTAACTAATTAGAAAAACAATACAAACCAAACAAAAATGTAAAAAAAATGGCATTTGTACTATTCAAAGAGATCTAATACCAATAGCCTTAGCCTGCAATTGTTCACTTTCCGACCCCAATTAACGTTCGAAAAGCCTACTTTTTTACTGAGAAAAATTACTTTTCGACTGGTAAAATAATACCTGAATCGAAAAATTCTTACAATCAAATTAAAATATTACGAGTACATGACATGCAAACGAAAATTCGTATTCATGCGATTGCCAAACTCGACTTCTTCTCGTTCGAAAATTGTCTACATTCGTTTGAGTGAATAAAATTTTCGTCCTTATGTCATAAATAACTATTATTCAACAGTTAACTACAAAACATTCAGTAAAGAAGATCGTAAAGAGTACAAGCATTCGTATAGCCACATAGCGCATAATATTTGTAAAAACACTGTTGACCTCTGTTTTTTTAAATATAAATAAAAGAACCAATAGAGACCTCTAAATCAAATTACTAACCAATTATTATAATTGCAACAAATTAACGTCAATTTTAAACTTTAAAGTAAAATGAATATATATGTTTCTGGAATAGTTTAGATTGCTGTCAAATTTGATTCAATATTACCAAATTAAAATAAGGTTTGTTCAATTTGTTAAGAAAAATAATACGCTAGGTATACAAATTGACGCAATATTACCAATCTTTCTTGATATCTACTTGTTAACAATAATTTTCTTTTCAGATTCGTCATAAAGAAGATGAGACCCAATGCGTAAACTGCCCGGAGGGCACCGTCCCAGACTCCATGCATGTGTTATGCCGCGACATCCCCGAGGTGTTCTTGCGTCCAGAAAGCGCCTGGGCCATCGGAGCCATGGCGCTGTCATCCACTGGCATCCTTGTCACCATCTCAGTAGCCGGCGTATTCGTCAGGTAGGTGCTAAATTCTAATTCTGTTATTATTAGTGACATCACCACATCAACAATCACGCACCTAGTGGTAATTAGACGAGTATCTGACGTGCATGACGTACCTTACCGCAGGTTTGTTGACTCATGTCCCAAGTTTGTGATTATGGTTGTTTTGTATAGTTGGATGTTAAACGGGTGTGTGAGACATGTTGAGGTTGAGAATTTCGAACTTGTTTCGTGCTGAATAATTTTGTTTTGCTTGTTATACGAGAATAATAGTTGGAAATTCCAAGAATATAATAGATAAGCGATAAACTTGTTAACTAGTTAAATAAGTGTATTAGGTTAATAAGAAGAAAAATTTAAATATTTTCTCGTTTTTAACAACATACCCATATTTATATGGAGCTGTACATTATGCGAAGAAGGATCAAAGACATGAGATCTACCTATATTTAATATTTACAAAAACTAATTACTGTTTTACTTAAATTTATACATAATAGGTACAACGACTCAAACTAAATAAAACTATAGAAAGCCTGCAAGATAGAAATCAGACTAGAATAAGTTTAGCTGAAACTCAAAATTAGCTAAAACTTTTTTTTGAGAATCGGGCTTTATATATTCTATTCGTAAATAAAGTTCATTGGAAATAAATCTTAATGATTAATAATTGCCCAAGAGCAAAAAAATCACATTACCAATTATAAAGGGGTACGTGATGCTTCAAAGAGAAGTATGTTGATTAAAAAGGATTCAAAATCGCTGCCATAGATTATTAATTATCTCTTTAGCGTGCAAAATGTAGTCTTAGCATGATGAATTTGTATTAATAATTTACTAATAATATATACATTGTTGGTTTTGTTTGCCATCGCCAAACAATTGTTTAATTTCTAAATACTTTTATAATTTCTACTATTTTGTTCTTTATAATTTATGTATGTATTTTATCCACAACTCATATATAATGAAGACATATTATTACACTGATTTCAGTTGGCTCATAAAACACTGTAAACGACTTGTTACTTAGCAACCACTTCATGATCTACCGTATTTTGAGAAACTATATATATAACTGAATCAACGTTAAACGTTACGACCAATCTTCTTCGGTACCTATAATTATGAGTTGTGGATAAAATTTTGTATTACACTTGAGTTTTATTGGTATATAAAACACTTTAGAATATTTTATATACCTAATAAAACACTTGTATAATAAATAACTATTATTTTATACAAAATATTCATCATTATATTCGTCGGCTACATGTACCGAATATCCACTATTTATGTTTTATGATATTAATTTTGAAATAAAAATATAAATGAAACAATATTCAGAAATACAAACTACAACTGATGAACCTATTTATTAATCCAACTGGTTTCTTTCATGAAACAGGCAAAATAAATTTATCTAGGTACATGAAACTACTTACAAATACTCGTAAAATAAAGTTGAAGTTTATTTTATATATTATTCGACAAATTCGTAACTAACAGATGACAGCACCATCAACATCGAAACAGAAAAAAAAACATTGTGTTAGATTTGTGTGTAATATATTTGTTTACAAGGATTTAAATTATTAGAAAAATATAATTCCGCTGCAGCTTGGTTTAAACGAAGTAATGTGAAAATTTCACATGGAATACAAATAAAAACAGGAAAATGTTTATTTGAGTTTAATAATTCATCAATTATACTTATTTTAATCTCAGTAATAATATTTGCTTGGCATGCTTTATCTTCATTTTTTTTTTAATATTCATTGTTTTCATCATCTTCACTAATTTCGTTCTTTTCTTTAATTTTATTTTCATTAATATCTTGCAATATTTAAAAAAAAAGTTATTCAGTTTCATATTTGCTACAAATAGTGAATGAGAATAAAATTTTACAGATTAATTTATAAGAATCATTTATTTTATGTCAATTTTCCTCTTTTACATCTTTCACGTCTCAAACTTAACTTACGAAACTCTGTTTCACGTCATAGGTTCTTACAGGCAGATTTTGAATTAGTGTAACACCAGTTCTTAATCTTTTAGTATTCGATTCCGGTGTAGCTTAAAAAAAATAAAATTTTAAATTTTATTATACAACAGAACCAAAATTCATAAATAGTGAAATATTTTTACCAATTTTCAATGTTTTTTCGCATAATTTTATCCTTCTGAAAATTAATGTAGCGATTTACCTTCACAAACATAAATATGATACTGAGGTACTAAGCAATATCGTTTTGATTTGTTACTCATTGTGAAAAATAAAGTTTTAAACTATAGAGCAGTGAATATGATATTGAATGTTTTCTCCATTTAAAATTGTTAATTTTATATTGGATCTTTTTCATGAGAAAATATAATAGGAAAGAAATTATTACCAAATGAATATTTTTTTCATTATATTGTGTTATATAACATTGTAAACAAAACAGACACACGGTTTGTGAATTTTGTAGGTACTGTCATACCATCATACGAAAATAGAATTGCTTCTATTTACGAGCAATTATTTTTGTGTAACGGAATCTTAAAGATAAGTTGGACCTTATTTGAACAATATTTTATCGTACCTGTGATTTTTTGTTATATATTTTTAATTTATTAAAGCTTCCTTTGCAAAAAATGTGCTATTGCCATGAATTGAAAATCTCAGGTGAAATGAATAAAACATAATCGTTTAAATGAGCTGAAATTCAAAATTATTCATCAAGCAACCTTCTTTTGATGTTTGACGAAATATAAATACAGATTGTCCTATAAATACGGAATTAGACATTCTATTTACATGAAACATAAAAGCAAGTCACGCTTGAGAAGTTACAATAATTTAACAGGACAGTTTACAGCGTTTGCAGATCAGATAAATCCTTCTTTCTGAATTTATATCTTGTAACGTTGACGTCATAAAAACAGCCTTTAGGCCAAGATTTATGTATACTTAGAATGCAGAAATATGATTGAAGAGCATTGAAAAGAATAAATTACTTTTATTAACTACTACGTCAAAAAAAGACAAATTAAATTATTTAACTAGATAACAAGTATAGATAATATAATTTTTGTTATAAATCAGGTAATCTATCTACCATTTATTTCAATACTAATGTGTTCTAAACGAAAACTCAGTATTCAATATATCGCTTATTTTTAGCTTTAAGAATAGGAACATGATATTAATAAACTATTTTATTAATTTGGAAAAAAAAATTTAAACAATTACCTATATTTTCAATACGCTAGTTATTTTTTTGAAAAAATATATTTTTGTAACTCGTTGATTTGATGTTCAGTTTTGACTTTGCTTATTTAATAGCCGTTTTATCTCTTCAAATAAAAAAAGTGACTTAACAGTAAGTGTAACAGTATATGGAATCATTTTATTATTATTATTATTATTTAGCTTTATTTAAAGATGCTTCAACCAGAGGTTATTAGCATCTGTAGTTAATTTACATTAATTTTGATACATTACGTAAGGCTTAGTTTTATAATTGGTACAATGGATTTTTGTTTTATATTTACTAATTTGTGTATTGTATCATTGTCGTTACTTAGGGCAGAAATTGTTGTATTTTTGTTGTTCTTGTATATAATTTGGACATCCTGTTATTATGTGCTTGACTGACATTTGTGTGTTGCATGTAGTGCAGATATCTGGATCTCTTTTTTGGAAGATGTGCTAGTGTGTGAGTGCGGTGTGTCCTATTCTTAATCGTGTAATTATTATTTGAATCATTTATTAAAAATGGAAGTAAAATTATAAAATCTATTTGTTTTTATATTATTAGGGCATTACAAATATTAGATTTACTTCCGAGAAGAATTCAGAGAATAAATTTAATGCTTTCTACATAATTAAAGCTAGTATCACAAGCTGTAATCTTCCTATGAATTTATACCATTCCGTTACAAGATGACCAAATTCGCAAATTTCTAGAAGCTAATTCTTAATCTGTATTCTAATGTTTATGCAAACACAGATTCAATGATACTCCAGTGGTAAGAGCTTCAGGCAGGGAGCTGAGCTATGTCCTGCTGGCAGGAATCCTGATGTGTTACTGCGTTACATTTGCGTTGGTAATGAAGCCCACTGACATAGTCTGCGGCATACAAAGGTCAGTGCGGTTTGTCTTCATACGATATTCAAATACACTAATAATCTAACTATACAATATGACAATACCGTGTATTAGTTCAAATAATCAAAACGTTCTCTTATTATACTACATATTATATTGTTTAATCTTATTATACACAGGTTTAAATTTCAATGTACTATTCAGGTATTATAAATTAATTTCTGTTGCGTATTTTAGAACAATATTAGAAGATATTAGAAGAGATTAAATTATTTCTTCAGCAAAAATTACAAAAAATATTAAGTATTAAAGTGACAAAAGTGGACATCACTAACATATTTTTCTGTGGAAGATTTGTTTCTATTACTATGAGTATATGTTTATTTTATTTCTGTACATATTTTGCTAAAACAGTTTAATTTTAACTTTGAATAAATCAGGCGCTTCCATTCGTAAAGTGTAAATTTAACGGATGATGATGGTAAAGCAAGCGGTGGAACAGAGGTATCAAACTGATGGCCCTAGAGAAAAGGCACAAGAAACCTAACATCCTAATAAAAATAAATTATAATAATAGTGTATTGTGTAAGTAGTAGATAGAGTGATATATTCCCGGACGATGCTGGCAATTGTGGGGCGAGGCATTAGCCAAGTGCTGCAACCACAGTAATCCAGGAATTTCACTTTTCCTATGTGTTATATATAATATTTTTTATCTACAACCGTGCGATAAATCACATTGCATTCATTTTGAATGAAATAAATACTTTATTAACGCACTAGTGCGTTCTTGGATATATTATCGCACTAGTACTTTAATAAAGTACTTATCGAGCTCAAAATGATAGTTACCAGGGTTTCAATTAATTTTTTTGATATCAAATAAATATGAGAACTAACAATTCAAAATTATTTTTGTATTAATTTTAATTTATTTCGTAGTCGTCGATAAAATTTTGTACGATATACATGTGATAATGCATCATTAAGATACTTGTGTGATTACACAACTCGGTCATCGCCTTGTTGTGTAAATTTCACACGCGAATCTTAATGATACTCTTATATAGTCAATAACTATTATCCAATCGAATTATATAAAAGTAATAATTATTTTATTTCTATTCCATTGTATCAAAGTGACGTTTTTAAGTTAAGTTAACTTTTTCAGTGAAGTATTAATGCTAACTCTGGTTGCTAGGTGAGGGTCATTTTACCGTCCATAAAATACTACTAGGACGAAAAAACTTTTCTTAATCTTAAATTCTTAAAAAGAAAAAAATATTACAATCGAATAAAGACCGGACGAAAATTCTTTCGTACTATGGTTGCCGGACGAGACGATTCCTTCTTTCATACATAAGACTGCATAAATAATTATTTTCATTTATAAACGTTACTTTGACAATCTAGGCCGGAAAAGTTGTTCCTTTACTGTTTTTCTTATTCTCACTGTAACGACTAGGCCTAAATAAAAATTAATTTGCGCAGTATTTCTCATCAATTCCAATACGTTATGAAGTTACATTCCGGTCCGCCCCGAATATGTATCAATCTTTCATTTAAAATAAAGTTTATCAAAAATTCCGACCACTTCCGTAAAATCTTTCCGATTTAATGTGCAACAGTATTTATAAAACTTTCTCTAAAACTAAATATGAAATATAAATGTATTTTCCTTGTCTAATGATGCAAATAAAATGTAATATTAAATTCGTTTCGAAAGAAAATAACAATGGTAATAAAAACGAGATACATTTTCAATAAAAATTGAACTTAAATGTCAGATTCATATCACTTTCACTTTTATCTTGTTCTTAATAGTGTTAAATTTATTATTCGGGTCAAATGGGTCATAAAAACGTTATATAAAATATATAATTGAATTTTTATGTTACTATTTCCATGAGAAAAGGAACTTATAATCGAATATTTCGAAGTGATCCCAAAGGACTAAAGCTGCAAGATTTACGATCTGATATCCTTTTATTACTCTTCAAAAAAACAAAGAAAAATCAATTTAATACTGTTTATCAGATGCATATAAAATAACCACATAAATATTCTTTTTTGCGAGATTTTTATCAATAATGTATTAAGGAATAAAGTCAAGAAAAAGAATCCTTTTTAATATTTCATTTTTTTATGTCATTCGGTCTAATACAATTTCACAATGCTCCACATCTTAATTTGGTGTTTCCATTTCTTTAACTATTGCGAGTAACTCGCAATCTGATAAAATTTGTTTATATTAAATTTGTTACAAAAAAACAGTTCTTCAGAACTCAATATTCTATATACATATTTAGTCAACATTTATTTATTTACAAAAGGAAATTGATAAACTTTGTATATTTGTCTGCTTTAATTATTATTTAAATTAAACAATTTTCAAACAAACAAAAGGATCTTTCAAAAATGTTATCATACGTTATATATTAAATAAATAAAAGAGTAGAGAATCCAATTATTTCAAGAAAAATTATTCATGGACGTTTCGAGCAATGATATTTGCTCATCATAAAATAAAAATTATAAATACAAGAATTATAATACAAAACCAACACACCAAACAAACCTTAAAAAACGAAACATATCAAACATGTATTTGTGAAAAATTAAATACAAAACAAAAAAAATGTGTCAATAATAACAAACTAGGTACATATAAGAGAAAAATATAGAAAAACAAAAATAAAAAATTTATAGCAGTATGATATGGATCAAGCAGCTTGCAAACTGATGCTTATAATAATTTTAAATATATATATTCAATTTTTGATTAGAGAATTTTAAAACTTAATTCTATGAATTTTTTCTTTTTGTTTTTTATCTATTTAGTTATTATTGATACATATATTTTGTTTGGTACCTATTTAATATTTTACAAATATTTATTTTTTAAGGTTTGTTTGACAATTTCATTTCAAGAATTTTTAAATGTTCACATTATTTATATTTATTATTTATGTGTGTTTTCTTATAAATACGATGCAGACAAAAAATATAGTTATATCCTTAATAACAAATTATGAAATTTATTATTTAATGAAAATAATTTCCATAAAGTCCATTAGTGTGATACAAAATTTATCCTGAATTAAAATTAAAATTATATGAATATATAATTACTGAATAATAAATTGAATATGAAGAATTTTTTAATAATTCAAGCATAAAAAGTACCTACTCAGGTAATTATAAAGTTATTTTTAATTAATATTATAACATTTCCATAAAAATCTTTATTAAAAATTCATATTCAGTGCTTTATTAATAAATGATTTGAAAAGAATAAATTTTGGAATATTGAATAAATTTTTATTTAGTTGTTTGCTGAATGTTTTTTATTGAATTTAATTGTTAATACCTGGGATATATTATTTTTGTTGTTACATAAATTGAGTTTTACTCATTTTGAAAATTATAAAAAATATATTTGTAAAGAAAAATTATTAGATTTCTTTAATCAATATTATATATTGTACTATCAACCTTGACCGATGTCGATATCATTCGAGTAAATTCGTATGCATACAAAATTACGACAAAAAATCAAATTTATTCTCATTAATTCGTTTGTCAATTGTGGAATATCTATTAGAATTGAACGAATTCGACAATTGAGATCTTTCGTGTTTTTCAAGAACTTTTAACTAAATGAGTTTGAAAGTAAAATAAACAAATCTACCTAACTAGAAGTTTTTCATCCTCAAAAATACAGTCAACAAATTTTCCAACTCATTTTAAAATATTTATGCATTTCACAACCTTACAGTATTTGTCAGATCATAAAACCTTCAAAAGATCTCAATACATAAACCAAACATTTTTATAGAGCATAAATAATAAAATCCTTGAGAAACCGATAACCTTCACTGTTAACGCACCAGGCATTTATCATGTTGCTCTTTGACAGATTCGGTGCCGGCTTTTGTTTCACGGTGGTGTACGCAGCGCTACTGACGAAAACCAACCGAATCTCACGCATCTTTAACGCGGGGAAGCACTCGGCCAAGAGACCCAGTTTTATCTCACCACGCTCGCAACTTATTATCTGCAGTGGGCTTGTGTTTATGCAGGTATGTTGTATTGGAAAATATTGTCATATCTTGTGATCCAATTTTGCTGATTTATGTGACTGTCTGAAACGAAAAACCTATTATTATAATTTCAAAATTGTAAAGTCAGCTGGTATTTTTCAAAATCGCATCAATAGTAAATCGAAGTGCTTGAAAAAAAAAGTGTTATTAGTACCTGGCACATTATTTATTGTGTTTTGGATTGACATTTTACTAATTATTTTGTTATTATTATAGTTAATATCGAAAATATTAATTAATAATGGAAAGTATATGATTTAGAGCAGTTCGAACTACCAATATTCCGCCATGTTTTGCAAATGTATCCTTTAGTTTAGTTATTATGTTTTAGTCATTTTATTATTATTATTAATTCCCGTCTAAAATGTGAACTAACTTGATATTTTACGTTAATTTGAATTTTCATATATCTTCACATTATTAACTTTTTTTAAACTGATTGGAATAATAATTTTGCGGCCAAAACATGACAAATCTGATTACAGCGCACGAGAGACTGCTGCATGGTTTTGGTTTAAAGATTTATCAATGACAGCTAATATAATTATTAAAATTTATACTACGGTTTGAATGCAACATTTTTTCCTCTTATTTATTTAGTAAAGCTCGACAAACCAAAATAAAACCGTGGCTGGAATGTGCTGTAACTTCTCCCATTCATTTATATAACGGCTCTACTTTGGCGCGAAAGTGAACTATACAGTCTCAGTGAAGCACTTGACCACCGCACCATGTACGATATGCGCATTTATTTTAATACATTATAATTATTATTCTTTTTACATCCTATTTTTATAACTGGAAAAATTACACGTTGTCCTATTATTTCATAAATTCAAATAAACCGTCATTTTTTTTCAAATACAACTTTTGACAAATGTACCAAAGATAGTAGCGACTTCGGAAAACACTCCTCTCAGGGTTTTAAATTGTTTTGTCCAAATACTAGCATTACTCCATATTGCGTTTATCACGATTGCCAGTTTAACCTCTGAGTGGGGACCTTATTCACTTTTATTATTTAGTATTCCCGATATTTGAGTTTTCAATGCGCAGAACGTATATTGCATATCAAGTTCGAAAACGCGCAATCTGCTTTCTAGTGATATACCGTCATATGTACATGGATGCTATATTGGTTGCAGATGTTAATAAACGGCGTTTGGATGCTACTGTCACCAGCGCGCGCGATTCATCATTACCCGACGCGGGATGACAACCTGCTCGTTTGTTCATCATACATCGACGCCTCGTACATGATCGCCTTCACCTACCCGATCCTGCTTATCGTTGTGTGCACCATCTATGCCGTGCTCACCAGGAAGATTCCTGAAGCGTTCAATGAGTCGAAGCATATTGGTAAATATGATGAACAAGGTTACCGGCAAGCACTTGTGTTTGCTGATAACAGTTTGATATTTAATTTATGAATTTTATTTAAAAAATAAATATTTAAATATGAATTAAGATTAGTATATTGTACTTTGTGATTATGAAAATGTTCTTCTCTATTGTAGAAAGTCAGTGTAATTAATTAATCATAATTATTTACATTCAAGAGATTTTATTCTTGAAAGTTATCTATCTGTTTCTAATAAAATGTTATTATTTTTATGCATATCTGTACCGGAAATATTATTTCTTATGCGTTCATTGATCAGAATGTATGATAATGTTGACAAATTATTTAAAAGTTAGTTTTAGCATATATTAATTACTGGCTGGTACAGATATGGCGTACAACTTAATCACTTTTAGTTCGTTTTATTAAGATTTATTTTTGGAACAAATACTCTTTTACTAATAATATTTCGTCAAGCCAGTTTAATTATGTTCCAGATAATCCATATGTACCTTAGCCGCCACATAATTATCTCTGTCTTTGATTCCAGTGAACTAATTTCGATGATTCTGGAAACATCATTTGTGCAGCATCATATCTTATACGTACTAGCTCAGTGAAGGGTCGATCTTTCCACTTTGAGATAAAGTTCCCGATAACTATCGGTGGAATATATGAAATAACATTTAATACAATTATCACCATTTGTGCTATGTTGAATGTAATATTTTTTCATTTATTTCCCCGATTATTACTAGGTTATCCGGAGATTTAAAAGACCGATCCCTAATATTATCTCTTTTTACCTCAGATATTCTTTAGATTAATTTTAATGGTTCTTTAAGTAAATTCAACAAATATAAAATATTCAATTGGATACCTTGGCTTTATTCAAGATTATACATTTAAAAATTAAATTCGACTACGTTTCGGGCTGAGTTGAGCCCATTCTCAGTCACAATGTTGACACGGGGAAGGTCACTTCCTCTCATACGTATAACTCATGGTTTTTTAAAACCTCTTAATTATTTTATTGTGTAGTCATCGAATATTTATTTTTCTTATTTGACCTGAGGATGGGCTCAACTCAGCCCGAAACGTAGTCGAATTTCGCCATCGAATTTATAATCTTGAATAAAGCCAAGGTATCCAATAAATTGGAAAATTATTTTTATAAACATTTTCCTTAAATAAAATTCAAACATCCGGCTTAACAATTCTACTCCAGCAAATAAATTATTCTTCAAATTTCAAACATAACTATTATCTAATTTAAATGAAACAGAATTGTAGAAATCTTCAATAGTGACAGCTCATTTCCTTTTAATCATTTCCAAAAATTAATTACTTACGATTACAGAAATTATAAATTTATATTTACCAGCACGGTTTTCATAAAAACTGTATTTATATATAATTTTTATTCTTATAAAGGTATAAATATTATAAATATACAATCAGTTAATTGCAAATATATATTTAGAAGTTATATAAATAAAGCAAGCACGAAAGTGATGGGACGAACCCCAACCAATTTATTCACAATCGCGCTTATCATCACGGACCACAGTTATAAACGCGCGTGTTACAACTTATTACGCTGTTCTAGGATTCACCATGTACACGACCTGCGTGATATGGCTCGCTTTCGTCCCCCTTTATTTCGGCACTGGAAACAATGTAGCACTCCGCATAACAAGCATGTCCGTAACGATCAGCCTTTCGGCAAGTGTCACCGTTGCGTGTTTATTTTCACCAAAGGTAATTTTATCTTCATTTCACACCACTGCTATGTTAACTATATCTTTCATTTGCTATGTTTCGCAGCTCTACATTATATTGATACGTCCAGAACGAAATGTGCGACAAAGCATGATGCCCGTCCGATACAGTGCTATCAACAAGAGTACTGGAACTACCAATTCAGGCGCCGGAAGCATGATGGCTGCTGTCAGAGTCACCGCCGCCACTTGTAATCAACAGCAGCAGATACAAAAACATGTACCACCGATAGAAACTAAAGACAGTACGTATACATACAAACATTTGTTACTTAAGTTAAATGAATATTTTTGTGGAACTGTCTCTAAAAGGGATATCATATGTACACATGTAAATGCAATTAGTTGTAGATTCACTGCAACTTCACATGTTTAGTGCAACTTTTAACGTGTGATAAAAAGAGACTAGTTTCATGCAACTAGTTTCCAAACATGCTTGAAAACCTTGTTAATAAGTTGCAGATATCTGCGATTAAAAATTGTACGCATATGCAATGATGTGTAGTAATAAAAAAAATTCCTAACAATTTACGCGTGTATTTCAATAATTATGACATAAAGAAAAACTTATATTAATATATAGAAAATAAAGTTGCAATAATAAGAGCAACTTTTTTATGAATAAATAAGTGTGATATCCCCTTTGCCTTGTTTACCCAAAAATTTAATATGTTTTTACAATTTTTAAATTACTACAATCCCCAAATTATTCAACGTTTTCTTGCATGAAATTAATTGGTATGGTTTAAATTATTTATATTGATTAAAATTATATTGAATTTAGCAATTTTCTTAAATAAAATTAATAAAAAATGTTTCAAAATTATAATTATGTAATTTTTCACTCCATTTTAACGTATATGTGTTTCATCGTTGAAAAGTGAAAAATGAAGTTGGTATAATTTACATTTCTCGACACCCGCAGGGTACAAGTGGAACTAAAAGGTGACCATTCGTCCCCGATCTTCCGGGACAATCCCTGCAACTAAACTTGTGTCCCCGTTTATTTTTGTCCCCAAATCTCTATTTTTTTTTCCTGAAAATTATAGAATAATGAACACGAAACTCTTGTTGGCACCTTCGATGTTCCAAACACCACCAACGTTGGTTCATAGATTATATAGTTTATCATTTACCTCAAATCCTAAAAATCTACTTTGAGAACTTTCACAAAAAAAAAATTATAATTTAGTTACTTTAATTTAAATTCAAACAAATTTGATAATAATAGTAAATAGTACATTTTAATATGTTTATTTGTTTTAAGATATTGAAATGAACGCCAACGGAAACGCTAAACCAGTAATGGTGGACAACAGTACTCAAACAACAGTAGACCCACCACCTGCATATACACCGACAGGAGCTCCAACAACACCAAGCTCCAATACAAATGGTGATTCACAAGAACTGCAGAAGATGAACAGCGCGTCAGTGAACAACAACTGCGCACCCGTAGGCAACGGCCCTCTGCTTTCGCAGATCAAGGACGTTACGTTATAGCAAGAAGAAAAGGAAAGTGATGTTCGTTCGCGCAACTCCAGCGTTAAGTCGCGTCGCCTACCGGTGCAAGTGTAAGCGAGGTTCGCGATCGCGAAAAATCTGTCTGGGCCATCCGACACACTCCAGTTTCGTTTCGATTGAGAACAGCCTGACTGTGTCCGTCTAAATGTTATTCCCGTTCGTTCTGAACTGAAACGAAACGACTGAAATTTAATGGTATTTTTAAAGGTGCTGTGAAATAGATGTAAAGAATAATATTTCTATGAAACTATTTTAAATGCTGTAGATGTTGTAAATATGTTCAAGATTAGTTATATATTAAATGTAAATTTAATATTATTGTATAATTAATATATGTAAGAAAAAAAAAAGTTGTAATATGTACGTAAATTTCCGTATACTATTCTGTAGTCACTGTTACATACAACATATCCAAAGACATGAATGTGAGAAAATGTTATGTATAATTGTTGTATATAAGTTTTATATTGATCTATTTGTTCTACAATGATTGTTCTTCTTCCATTGAATTACGAGTCAGAGATAGAGTTACAAAATATTGATACAGTATATTTATTATTTATCAAGTTACAAAAAGACAGAGATGAAAGGTCCCTGTGTTATAAAATTCAGTCCATGAACGTACATGTAATATGTTACAATTGTTTGTTATTATCATGACTACTTACTACAATTATATTACATAGATGTATAATTACGCTGTAAATGATTACACTAATCGAGCGAAGTAGAAACAGACAGAGCGGAAGTGTGGAAGAGGTGCTATGTAGACGCCGGCCAGCGCTGGCTGCTGGCAGGGGCCCCGGCGGGCGCAGCTGCCGCACCCTTGAGCCCCGTGCGCCACGCTGCCCCGCCTCACCCCTCGCGTTCATCGCAGCAGCTTCACGCTCCCTAAAATCAGCACTTGTCAGAGCAACACTCAAAGCAGACCAACATTCATACGTACACGTACTTAAACACTTGTATTACATGTCAAACTATAAAGTACAGGGAAATAAAAAATTATCAAATGTTACAACTCTGATTCTCCACTTCCACTCCAACTTGAACCAGTTTCTGCTAATTCCAGATTATTACTGTAAATTAAAGATGATGGATAGTCAAGGTAAGAGTATTCAACTTGTAGTCAAACACAATTTTCTTTATTTATTCAACAATGTCAACTGCTCTTATGAGTTTGTATCATTTGTATATTTTATGTACAATAAGGAAACACTCAATGCATTTTAAACTTTTCTTAAATATTAATTGAATCAGCTCTAGTTAGAATATTATTTTATAATTGCTATGTTACAATGTTTCGTATTGCAGGTAAGGTACATTGAAGCATGATGCAAAACATTTATACATTTAACACCGTTACGATTTTTGCCAAAACTTACCACTACGAACACTTTTCGCTTTTGCAGGTTTCTTTCCTTTGTCTGTGCCGGGCATGGCCTCCCTACCGTCGGTTGTCATTGCTTCATCTGTATCCAACACTTGAGATTGCGCTTGCGTTTTTAGAGTTTTCTTTATATTCACAATCTATGAAAAGGTTCGGAATTTAAGTACTGAAGTATATTATTTGTACATACATTTACCTCTTGTTCAATAACTTCCTTATGTTTTACAACTTTATTTTTCTCAAAGTTTGCACGAGCAATCTGCACTTCAACACACCCTAAGACAGCCTCACAAGCATCACACCAATCTTGCAATGTAGAGACAATAACACCGACATCACCAGGTCGAATATCCCGTCCAATTGCATAATCTACTTCCAATAGACTATTTTTTTGGTCCAATTTACCATGAATTATATCTAGAATATAACTCATAGAAAAACAAAATCGTAACACTTTCTTCTTCCTTTACCTGCATAAATTGCTTCAATAATTAAATCTTCTAAATCTCTTACATTCTTTATATCTAATTCTTTCAGTAACACGGAATAAGAAATACACTAAAATATATACAATTGTATGTAATAGCAACAGTTTAATATGCTAAATATTTATTTACCTTTGTTCTTGTAGCAAGTGTCACAATTGTTAAATGTTGTAATTTTTTTTTCTGAACTGGTGATAGATCTAAGAGATTCGATTTGTTTTCTAAATACTGTTTATATGTCCCATAGGCATATAAATTTAATGTATTGTAATAATTACTATTTGGTCCAATTTTCAACTAAAAAGAACACAGAACCATTACGTTATAACAAACAAATATATATAGTTTATATACCTCAGCCACATTCGGCATATCAAGCAATTCTCCAAATACATGAACACCTGGAGCCTCAAGGACTTGTTTAATTAATTCCAAACAAGCTGCTCCTTTTGCTGACTTAGCTAGAAGAACAAACTGTTCCAATGGATTATTACTTGAAACAGCTGGTTTATCAGAAACCATTTTTATACTAGAAGTAAATCTCACAGTAATTTAGGAACACAATACACAAAGATGGTTACACGTATACAAATTGATTTCTTTTGTATGTATTCCACAAAAACTCACGCTATGACAAATGTAAAAACTTTAAAACTTGTTAACTTGAAATGTCAAATCAATTAGTATGAACATATGAACAGTTGTATTTTTAGAACTATTTTTATTCTAACTTCTTAAAAGAGGGGATTATATTATTCTATATTGGTAACTTGAAAATTGACAGCGGCGTGTTTATGAAATTTTAATTTAATTGTTTACCAATATTGTTAAAAACATGCCTACATGGAATCAAATACAGTCTCAATTAAGACATCCTGCAAATCCAGTTGTGTTCTTTGATATAACAGTAGGGACGACAGTAAGTTTTTTAAAATATAACAAAATTGTTCATTTATGCAGGTTAGGTTATTTTTCACAGGAAATTGGTAGAATGATTTTTGAATTGTTTGCTGATGTTGTGCCAAAGACAAGCGAAAACTTTCGTCAGTTTTGTACAGGAGAATATCGAAAGGATGGAGTTCCATTAGGTTTTAAAGGAGCTATATTCCATAGAGTAATAAAAGATTTTATGATACAAGGAGGAGATTTTGTTAATGTACGAATGTTTCATATGTATATATTTTTCTTTAATTAATATGACTATTTACTTAATAGGGCGATGGAACCGGTGTTATGAGCATATATGGAGGAGCGACATTCCCTGATGAAAATTTTAATCTAAAACACGATTCTCCTGGTTTATTATCTATGGCAAACAGTGGGAAAGATACTAATGGTTGCCAATTTTTTATCACCTGTGCTAAGTGTAATTTTTTAGATGGTAAGCATGTAGTATTTGGAAAAGTTATTGATGGACTTTTAGTTATGAGAAAAATAGAAAATGTGCCAACTGGTCCAAATAATAAGCCCAAAATACCTGTCACAATTTTGCAGTGTGGACAAATGTAATTTACTAAAGTTTAATTTAAATATTTTTATTTAATTTTTATACAACAATAACATACTGTAATTAAAAAGTAAACGGCAAAATATATTTATATAAAACAATAAATAAGTAATAAAGTGTTTTCTACCTAATAATATTAAAGTATCCTAATTATTATTACTGTTAACTCCTACCACTATTATTAGTATCTAAACGTTGACTTGGCACAGATTCTTTTCCGTATCTTACTTTGGCTTCTGCGATAAAAGCTACTTCCATTTGTCTTACTAATGCGTCAAAAAATAAATGAGCGAGATTTGAATGTAGAACGGAGCGAAACTCGAATGAAATATGAAAATCAATTATACAGGATTGTAAATTGTTTCTTAGTGCAGGACTAAACATCCATATTGTATCCAAATGGTCAAATAATTTTCCATCGGTACATACCGACTTTACACTTCTAGGTCTCACAAGAGTGACATTTGACGTATAACTCTCTAGGATAGGCGGGAATCCAATAACTAAATTTGCTTTTAAAAAGTGAGGCGTTTGACGTAGAACTTGTGACTTTTTACAAAAAGGCACAAATTTAGAGTAGTTTCCAACATCAGACACAACAGAATACATTTGTTCCATGGAAAACCTGCAATGACATTTACGTAACCTCAAAATATATTTGAATGTTATATAAGTAATTACCCTACAAGTTTTCTTTCATTATAAACTTTATTTTTGTCGCCAAACTGTGAATCTCCAAATAAACTGCGCTGATATATTTTATTATTTATATGTTTACATAATTCTTGAAAAAATTTTAATTTATGCCCAGTATTATGTACACGTTTTGTGCAGTTACTTAACATTCTATATAATATTATTATTGTTTTAGTTTGTTTTACCTGTAAATTTTACATTATTTTAAAATATTTATAATTTTTGAAGTTTTATTTTTACTGTTACATGTCACTAGATTTATAACAAAATAACCTTTGAACTGCGCGTAAAAATGTGGCGATAGCTCTAATTAAATCTGATCATCTAATCAGTCTAACTTCATAATTAAAATTAAATATAAAAAAATTAATTCATGGAAGGAAATATTCATTGCATTCAGTCTTCAGAGTAGAATTTTGCCATTTACAGTTTATAACCACTCCCATATTCTATACTAGTACTTTATTTAAATCCGTACGAATTATCAAGAATAATATTATATAATAAAATAAACTAAATTTAAACATATCATTAAGGTTTTATTAATTTCAACAGCTGAAGTAAAACAGATTAACATATAACAAGTATTATTTGGCATCAATAGTTAAAACTACAGTATATTTTTTTAAAACAATAAATTAATACGATATGAACAAATTAATTTGTGCTGTTTTTTATACGTGTCACACTGGGAAGTGAAAGACTAGAACTTCGGGTAACTAATTTTTAATATAAATTATTTAATCTTGCTTGGGAATAAGACCATTTAATTCAGGTTCTAAACACTCGTTTACCAAAGCGCTGACCATTTCTTTCAAAGTATTCTGAATTTCTTCTAGATTCCTGTGAATTAAAATATTATGTTACGTGACAAACAAAAAATATGTTTACAAATCATACGTTTGCGATGGTGATGCACACATCTCTGTGTAGTATTTAATTTTCGGCTCTGTTCCACTAGTTCTTAAAGTAGCTACCAAACCATTATTAAAAGAAAAAGTAATCATTTGACTACTACTTGATACTGGCAGTATTGCTTTATTGTTTTTTTGGCCATTATCATAACCAGTTGTTAAATCTCTAACACTTGCAATTGAATATTTTCCGCTCATAATGCAGGATGGATACTGTAACAATGTGTTTTTATTTATCAGTGATATAACTATAAAATTTTAATTCAAACCATATCAAAATAATTTCCACTTACTGCATCTTTTCCATTGTGGTTTCTAATTTTGTCAAATATTTTCTTAATCAAATCTGGATCATGACAAATGTAGTAAGAATTATCAGAAATATGAACCCCGTATTCTTTATAAATTTCATTAAGTTGATCTGTTAAAGTTAAACCATGGTGATAAAGATACGTTGTCATTGTAGCAACATGTACAGCTGCGCTAACACCGTCTTTATCTAACACTGCTTCACCGTACATGAAACCTATAGCTTCTTCAAAAGCAAATATTACTTTATTTTTATTTTTAATCAAGTCGTAAGATTTGTTTCCTGTAATGATATGTTTAACGTAAAATATTGCATATGTTATTTACTAAGGACATACCCATCCACTTAAAGCCTGTTAAAGTTTCAATAAAGTTAAATCCTTCTGCGTTGGCAATGGATCGTAATATCTTAGAACTTACAGTGCTAGCTAGCATATACACGTCTTCAAGAGACGATCCAGGATTCTTTTCTTGATAGCAATGCAAAGCCCACCAGCCTAAAAGTGCCCCTATTTGATTTCCAGTAAATACTTTCCATTCACCGCTCCTGTACGAACATAATATAAAATAATATATAAATCACTGACTGATATAAAATCGTTATTAAAATTTAATACATCTGATTAAATATAGAAAAAAATACAATTATTTTTTAGAGTAGAATTAAAAAAATATTAAAAATGATAACTTACTCTTTATTTTTTTCAGCAACAGCTAAACGATCTGCATCTGGATCATTGGCTAATATTAAGTTTACATTATTTTTGTTAGCTGTTTTTATTGACAAATCTAAACTACTTTTTCCTTCTTCAGGATTAGGAAATCTGAAACACAACATTTTTAATAAATGTAAATAATTTTTATACTTCTACTTACTTCACAGTAGAAAATTCTGGATCTGGATCTTTTTGTTCTTCAACAGGAATCAATTTTAAACCAGCAACTTGAAATGCTTTTGCAACATAGTTGTAACCAACTCCATGCATAGCGGAATATACAAATGATAATGATGAGTTCTTATTAATTACTTTGTGATTATTTAACAGATCACTACTGACCACCTGCATATAGTCGTCAATTGTTTCTTGCAAGGGATCATAAATAAGCGAAGTTTCATTTACTATTTGAGTATTCCAAGAAGTTGGCCATGGTTCCATATTATTTAAAATATGTTTTTGGATAATTTTATCAGTTGGCGAAACAATTTGCGCACCATTCCAGCCGTAAAGTTTGTAACCGTTGTCTTCTTTCGGATTATGAGAAGCAGTCACCATAATGCCAGCCGCACAGTTCCATTTTGTTACTGCAAAAGGCACAAATGGCGTTGGGCATACAGAACTAAATAAATGTACGCGAATTCCTCGATGTAAAAATATGGCAGCTGTGAGATCTGCAAATCTAACATTAGAAGTATTATAAAACATATTCGGTAAATAAATTACACAATAAGTTTTTACTTTCGGCTATTATATCTCCCGTCATATCCGATTGCGATTCCATTTTTATTTAGAAGACCAGTATCATTTTCCTCCAGATGTTTTAAAAGACCTTGGGCTGTTTGTACAATCACCAAATCATTCATACAAGTGTATCCTGCTCCCATTTTTCCTCGAAGGCCAGCCGTTCCGAAAGAAATTCGTTTGAGCAAAATTTTGGATAACATATCATAGTTGCCATTTTTAACTAATGTTCTTATTTCCGTTAGTGTTTTGTCATTTTTGTCCCAAGCCAACCACTCTTCAATTTTTTTACCCAGTTGCTTCGGTACGTCAAAATTCTCCATGACAGATTACTTACTCCCTTAACTACAACAAAAATCACATAAGTACCCATTTCCTGGATGAAATGTTAACAAATCTGTTATTATAATGTTAATTAATAAATTATAAAAGAAACATACTGAATCAAGGTTTATAAAATTTGAAATTTTCAATGTGACTTCTAGTAATTAAATAGATAAGGACGATTGGAAACGCAACACTATTGCGGAAATCTTATCACATGAATGTGATAACTCAAACACCAAGGGGTAATATGCCAATGCTATCAGTAAATAGTAAACTTTTAACATATAAATATTAATAACACACTATATCACGTCCTATTTGTATTTAATATAGATAACAATTAGGTAAATAATATTCAGTAATATTTAAACTAATACCGTTTGCTTTATAAAAATTATGTTATATTTTAATTAATTCGGAATATAATATATACTACATCAAAATTGGAAATTATCGTAAGTTAAATTATTTCTACTTTTTAGAAATGTGTGTCAAATTTTAAACACCGACACACGAAACGCGTATTGATTTACTTTCTGCCATACAATCTGCTCATAATGTCAAATGTTCGTATGGTTCCACGTTTTCACTATGTCACGCTTGAACTACTATAAAATCATCAAGCATGAATAAAAGCAGTGACTACACATTGTGCCTTTTAAGTGTTATTTAGTAATAAGCGTTCTTAATTCGACAGAAGTCGAAGTTTGTTATTTCGTTACCTTATTGTGTCATGTTATATCGTAGGACATGGACGTTGGAAAAGTAAAAATCGCAGAAGATAGCGACTTTAATATGTTGAAAAATTTTATAGATATCGATGAAGGATGGAAAATGGAATATGACAAGTCTAATATTAAGGTACAGTTGTACATAATTCACTAATAAAGTCAGCTGTTCAATATTTAAACTTTCGTATTGCGCATGCGTGTGTTAACATACACATGAATGATCCAATAAGGAATATCTATCTAATGACAACTATTTCGGCGAATTTTTCGAATGAAAATTAATCTACATGTGCATATGCAACGGTTAAAACATCTACATGGCTACTTTATATACACAAAAATACACAATGTAACCGTTTTGTTAACTAACCAAGAATACTATTATTTTATAAAAATGAACATGCAGACTAAAAACAATTTTTAAATAAAGCTGGCGTCACTCACTTCCAATTTTATCCCTGAATTCACGTAAATGCGGGCCGTTATACTCGGTTTATACAGGAAACGCAAAGTTAAAATATATTTCTTAAATTATATAATACTTATAAATCAATTATTACTATTCTTTTTGGATACTGTTTAATGTTATCAACTATGTATAGAATTTATGAACCACATTTCACATGTATTTTATTTTTTAAATTCGGTTTTAGGTTTGGGTCAAAAGTACCTCTAATAGTAATATTAATATAGTAAAAATGAAAACAATATTTCCTGATGTAAAACCATCAACTTTATATGATGTTTTACATGATCCTGAATACAGGAAAGAATGGGATGAACATATGATTTCTTCCTTTGATATAGGCTACTTAAATCCAAACAACGATGTCGGTTACTATGCAAGTAAGTAAAAAGGAAATCATATTACATAAATAGTTTCTACCATTTTGCATTATTCTAGTAAAATGTCCAGCACCAATGAAAAATAGGGATTTTATACTCCAAAGATCTTGGCTCGATATTGGCACCGAAAAACTTATCATAAACCATTCGATATATCATAAGGATTTTCCCCCGAAAAAGGGATTTGTTCGGTAATAATATACTGTACTAATATATTAATAGTCTTTCAATACTAATTATTTTGTGTAAACCAGGGGAACATCGCACATAACCGGATTTGTGATTCGAAATTCGGGCACTGGCTGCTTTTTGGGATATGTCTCACAAACAGATCCACAAGGAAAGCTTGCTCCATGGCTAGTTAATAAAGTTACGCAAATATTTGGCCCTAAACTTGTGAAGAAACTTCACAAAGTATCATTAAGATATCTGCCGTGGAAAGAAGCACAACAAAACCCCAATTTCAAACCATGGTATTTTCCAGAGCAGATGTCTGCTCCAAGGATCAGTGTAGAAGATGTAAGTAAATTACAAATGACTGTATATAATTTTCTTTATAGGAGAAAGCGTTGTTAGTGAACAAAAATGACATGTTTTTGTTTTAGTGTACTGTTACAGTGAATCATAAATCATCTTATTCGAGCTTAGATGAGTCATCCTTGGCACTCCCACCTCGGCATCATTATTCCGATAGTGACTGACGAACCTCGTCAAATTCGTCATTCACACAAGTTACAGTTTCAGTATTCTAGAGCATAGTTGAAATTTTAACTTCTCAGGTTCTACATTCAGTCACAATAAACATGTATCTAGATGAACGATGATTTAAACTTTTAATAAAGTATTTGAAAGACGTGTGCAATTCTTAAGTTTGGCTGTTCACAAAAGAACGGAAGATTTGCATTTGGCAGATATCCGTCCTTGAGGAACGCTCAACAAAAGATAATCATAGTTGAATGAAATATTCGTATTTAAATATGGGGCACTGCCAGTGGCGTGCATAATCAAAGATATATCAGGGCTTGAGTGTACTGTAATCTAGCTAATTGTCCTGTCATCTTCAAATGATTTTCTCCTCTGTAGAATACTTTCACTCTCACTGCACCCTTTTTTGTTTGTACTTGTTACAAAATTTTATTTATATAAATCGTCTATTAATTATAAGTACCTGTATTATACATATAGAAGAGTATTGAGAGTTGATTTATTGTTTTGGTAGAAATAAAGTTTTACAGTTACAAAAAGTGCAGTACTTTATTTAAAGTTGTTTGTCGTAATAATAATAATAATAATATTTTCCCAAGATAGTGGCTGCAGCTCACCACAGTTCACGGGTCATCTCAGATTTTTTATATGTTAATTAAGGGATGCAAGAAGGTAGGATTCTCATATCTCTTTAAAATATGTTTAATTTATTTATTACTATCAAAAATATTATTTGGTAATAATTAAACAAAATTCATATCCTCCCCTACTTGTGTATGTTATAATATTTGATATATTTTATTTTTTATATATGAACGATATATTTTTGAAAGTATGACAATGAGTATATTTATTAATTTTTATAAATAATTTAAACTTTCCTATTACCTGAACCAAGAAATTTATAATCTATTAATCAAGAGCCGGTTTTTCTATCTCCGGATAAAGTTCCTAATAGCTATCAGCGGGATAAATTAGAAATATCGCAACGAGATCATAGCACAAATGGTAATCATTATACTGAATGTTATGTTGGGCACTTTGTCCAAAGATGGTAAAACTGATCTGAAGTAAATATTTTACGAAGCCACTTTATCCATTCCTGGTAGCGTTGTAACAAATTCAGTTACCAGCCATTAAATCAAACTATAAAATAACACTTTATTTCAGGATGAAAGTGCAGTAATGTGTGAGTTTAAACAGATGTTACAGATTGCAAGTCGACGAGTCGAGGTGTGATATCTTATGTGATCATATGTAAAGGCCCACAATCACGTTGAGATCTGTATCGATACAAATGGTGATACATGTGTTTGAGATTTATATCAAGTATCAGGATCACCCTGAGACTAAATAAATCATGAGATAGTAGTTTAGTTTAAAATGCGAAATGCGAATGTAAGAATTGTCTGAGGCCTGCTTGCATAAGGCAATGTAACTATGTTGTTAACTAACAGCATGATTTTTATGTTATTATTAATGAATAACAGCATTAAAATGCTTATTGTGTGTTAAATAATAATGGTGAAACAATATTTGTAACAAATAATTATTAGTTTAAAACATACTTTAGAAATTAATAGTTATTTATTATACAAATGGTTTAAATGTAAGTATAACGCGCGCTTTAATATACCACTCATTAAACATACATTTAAATCGCGCATGTAATACAAGTGTTTATTCAATTTTGCCCTAATAAATTTCTCCAATTTGAATGTAACATATTTATAAATGAAATCAGAAGCACAGATCATAATATACTACTATAGATAAGAAACTGCCATGTTACGCACTGGGACTGTATTTTGCGCCATCTGAATAGTGGAAGTCTAACTGAAGTCATGTATATAGGCAATTTTTATTATTATTTTATATTTATTGAAACTATATAAAATAAAAATTCCTTATTACAATACAAATATTTATTAAAATATTCTCCTGCATACAATTTATTTATAATTTGAATTGTTACAATCGTAGTTTTATCCAACTCTTGTGAACTTGATAATATATTATGACTTCCTCATCTAAATATTATTTATTATATAATCACTTACTTACCAGTAGCAGTGCAGTTTCTTATACAACAATTGGTATTAGTTGATGACATTATTTATATGAAATTATTTCACAAATAAAAATTAATTAGATATTTGACAGATTAAAAAATTTGAAAATATACAAATGACAACTACAGGAACAATCTAGTAACCAATGATTGCCGATATTGTAGTTACCTAAAATGGATGCGTTCACATAAAGACTATTAGCGCCATTCCGTAGGTGGAAGTCTAACTACAAACACAGTCCCATAGTTACCTATATAACTTTCCGCTACCTGATCAGAAGTTTGAAATGTCAATAATCGGTTACTGTTATCTAGTTGTTGATTGTGGAATTGTTTGATGCGTTGCTATGGACTGAATTGTTTACAGGAAAAATATTAGATGCAAATAGAGAATGATAGTTGTGAATTCTCTACACTCAAGTCTTTACAGTGTATCTTTGTGTAGAAAGTGAAAATGGGAGATGAAGATGTTCTAATTGAACTTTGAAAGTGGCAGTGTTCAAAACTGCAACATTATTTTTCAAAAGCGAGTCCTTGTAAGACCTAACTTCGCGAATGACAAAATGAAATGAGTAGATAAATTTGTTTTTGAATTGTTCAGTATCTTATAATGTAGGTATAATTATTTAATAAATATTTTTAAACCGCTAGTGAAATAAAATTTTTAAACCGCTAGCGGATACAATTTTTAAGCGATTGTTTATAAAACAACTTTAAAGGTCTGTATCCAAGCAATTAAACATGAGTTTATAAGGCAAAATTGAATAAAATATTATTAAAATATTGAACTGTCAAAAATTTTGATATTCATTAGATGCGTTTTTTTTATTCAAATTTTTTGCGTAATTAACAACGTGATTGGCTGACAACTTTCTATGGAACCGAGCTTGAATCTTTAAAGAAAAAAAGCGCCGAAAAAGAATATGGATAAAGCAATGGTTACTTGAAATTAAAAAATATAAATACATATATATTTTAAATTGAGTTCAGGAACTAATATCAGCGAACCATATGCCCGAATTTGTGTATTTATATATTGATACATCAATATCTAGATAGTCATATATACAATCAGATTTGTATACAAATACTTGCAGCATGTTTTAATACAGATATCAAAGTGATTGGGAGCCATAAGTCAAGCTGATTTGGGAACAGTTGAAATTAATTATTATTGAAGATTGCTGGTCTTCGGTCTTTTTCGCTTTCAAATTATCCATCAGCAAATATAGTAATACTAGTATTCAACCCTTTAGATGGATTCCATATTTAGTTCACTTAAATTAGTTCATTTAAATTCGACAATATATCTAAATGAACTAAACTGCAAATTGCAGTTGTATTATTTTAAACTAAATCCGAAATAGTATCAGTAAATCTAATACTGGATGTAAAGTGAGCGACGTAATTCAGTGAAATAAGTAAGTGATCTGATTCAATGTACAATTAGATCTGATCCAAATATCAAATAGAATAGGTACGCATAATATTTTGTAATACCAGACTTATAAATCTCTCTGTGCAGTGCTGAGTAAATAAGTTTTTACTCGTTTTACAAGTTCTGAAAAAATCTCTCTCCGTTTACTTTATTGCAATGTAGTTTAAATTTATAAATAAATGGTTGAAACCCATTTAAGCATATAGCAACAACTAAGCTTACTTATAATTAGATACTGTAATCACTTTTTACCCTTTTTGTTTTTCCAACTATATAATAGTCAAAGTTTTGTGATGGTTATTTTTTTCGATCTCGAGATTTTGATTCATGTTCACGTTTTAGACCTTACTGAATTAAAAAAAATAGTTTCAAAAAAGTCGCTCTGTTGGTGTTTTATTTGCTTAAAACATATTTCGAAAGTATCGGTTCATTTGTAACATTTAGATAATTTTGAAAATGTTGTTTTAGAACAAGAGAAGAATAATAACGAGTTATATAACGTGGGAGGAAATGATACTTTTTTTCTGCGACTATTCTTTCGTGTCTCTCAAAACTAAAAATACTCACAATATAATACATATATACAAATAAATTTTTAAAACTGAGATGACGGTTA
Organism: Pterostichus madidus; assembly: GCA_911728475.2. Lineage (NCBI taxonomy): Eukaryota > Metazoa > Arthropoda > Insecta > Coleoptera > Carabidae > Pterostichus > Pterostichus madidus. The sequence continues at coordinate 20,700,314 of OU452302.1, forward strand.
CTATGAAACCAATCATAAATAAGGAAGGAAATTCGTTTTATTTCCTCTTGCTGGTGAATTGCCTTTTTTCGATCCGCATACGTATGAAGGAAGAAAAACCTACTTTCGGTTAAGGTCGTAAAAACAGATATATTACTTTAATCATAATATAAAATTAGAGTCGTTATGACTCAAAGCTAACTGTCAAAAATTACATTTAAACATTCGTTAATTGTTTTTTTTTAAGTTATTCAAAATATTTAGAGTTTAGTATCAAATTGATGCTCTAAGACAGGCAATTTCAGTAAAAATGTCAGAAATGATATACAGGCGATTCTCAATTGTTTTTCTAAAATTTTATACTAGGCTGAGATTAGTATCAAATTAAAGAATGTTGTATGATACATATATAAAAAGTTATAAGGTAGAAGATTTTATAAGCCGTCTAAAATATAAAATATTTTTGGTTAATGAAAATATAAATTTTTAAATTCTTAAAATGATGCTTTGGGCATTAAATTTATGTCTCTTTTCGCTGACTTAAATGCAACCTACTAGACTATAATACGTAGAAATAAATTTGTAAGCTAATTCATCTCAAAATTTCGTTGAAAATCGTAAAATTCTAAATCACTGACAATGGGGGATTCAAGTGGTAGAGGTTTTTAATATATATTTATTAAAATAAGTTCTTGTTATGTTTTGTCTGAGGATTCTACTGACAACGAGACACGTTACGTGAAGTTACATGTTATTTATCTCTGTCTTATCTGTCTCTCTAAGATGCAACTACGTCACATTCGTTTGTTTCGAAAGTTTAAATATTTTTATCATGCTTAATACAAGTTTAAAAAAAATATAAAAATTTTGGGTATAATAAAAAGGTCTGGATGTTTTGGAATCAAAATTAAAAATTTCTGTAAATTACAAATATTTAAAAAATTTGTACGTGAAAAGTTATAAATATAACACTTTTTATATTTATGTATCAAATCTATTTCGTTACTGACGTCGTGAAATTACGGTTCGCCAAAATATACTGGTTAGAACCACAGTTTTATTATTGTATAGTTTTATTGTTGTTAAAACTGATGTAAGATGTTTTAGAAAGTAGTGCAGAATTAATTCAACTATTAGAAATAACATCATTTTCCTAAACTTTTTTATAATATACTATTTCTTCCCTCTAATCTCAATCAATTTAGTCTATGTGTAGTTGTTATCAAATAAATTATTATAGAACATCGCAAAAGTATGAATTATTATGTGTTTCCTTAATTTTCCTGGTAAATCATTACAAAACTTCGCAAAAATATGATTTCTTTGTGTTTCCCTAATTTTGCCGGTATATATATATATAATGTATTTGATGCTGTATTTTTCTAATGACATAAATTTCGATGAAAGCATAAATTTAAAATTATTGGCAAGTCAAAATTTTATTAATAATATTTTATTGAATTAGGAGTAAATGATTGAGTAGTCAAACTTTACAGTGTTTATTTGTTGATGTAATCTCTTATTTTATCGACACACGACATTCTATTATCCTTTTGTGTGTCAAGGCTCTTTACATTTATAAGTAATATATGTATTAGGTTGGTATATTTTAGTCGATTTTTGAAGTATTCTATAATTTCCAACATTATTTGTTTCAAAACTTACACAAATAGTTTTCCTAATATTGCATTTTTAATAAGAAATAATTTCTTAATTTAATTTAAATTATAAGCTTGGTTGGTTGCACCGGCGTCAATACAAATTAAAAAATAAAAACTAATTTTGTTTTCACTTTTGGGACAATAGTTGAAATAAAGGATAATTTCGATTAAAATGTGAAAATATTTTATGTTTAGATTTAAAATTAGTCTCTCCACTTCCTAGTAAAGAATCCGATATCTATCTTTCATCAGATATAAACTGTAAAAATTATACCTGAGTTTTATTTAATTATACAATATTCTTTATTTATCCTCCTTCTGACAAACACATTATAATGCATTTTCTGCAGAGATGACAAGACCAGCCCGCGGTAAATATTATATTTTATGACGATTTTCTAAATGTGAAGTAGATAAGTGAAAACAAACAATATTCACAGGCGCCGTATTAATGTAACAATGTTTTTTATTGGTTCGTTTCATTATCATACCTCTACTAATTGTTCGTACTTGTAACTAAATCAATATAAAATTCAATGAAACTAGGTATCCACGAAAATGATTTTTTAGTGTCTGATTACATCTAAACGTGAGATCGTGGTTAAAGAGTATAAAGCGTCACTATTGATTTTTCTTTAATAGTGTACCTGTATACGTCCTTGAAATTATGTTTATTAGGTACCTAAAGGGCTGAAATATATCACAAATTCATTCAGTGTACATTTTGGCTTTATCAACACGTAATGAAATATAACAACTTGAATTTGTTGTTAATTTAGTGCTAAATTGAAATCTAGTGTCGAATTATGAAACCTAAAGTTGTAAAACGTGTTTTATCTACTAGTGATACGTTTCTTGCAGTGTTTTTAATTTCTCCATTAGTGGTTGCATATTGGCGCGGTGTTTGGGACCTTATGAGCCAAAATAATAATATTTTTCCCGGTGTACATTCGTTTTTTTTTGGGGGATCATTACACCTTTCTTTTGCGATCTTACAGGATTTGCTAAAAGAAACAATTTGTGAAAGAGATCCTACGCTGTGGAATAAAATTAGATCGCAAGTTGTTAGAAAAATTTATACTTACGTATTTTCTATTGCGTGTATTATGCATTGGAGAGGTGGATGGGATATTATAGATATGATTGGCGAACGAAGTCAATATTATGTGGTTATTATCGGAGGAATATGTGCAGTTATTTTAATATTTATGAAATGTTTTAAAAATGCTATGGCACCACCGATCGTTTTATTGCTCGATAATGAAGATGTGATTTTCAATTTTCCCACCAGATTCAACGCCAGAGTAAGTAAAATTCTATGTATATAAAATACTACACATATGACTAAATGAAAATAAAATTGCAACTGGAATATTTTCTTTAAATACTTTTAATTTCAAAATAGTAGAAGATAAATAAAAAAGTTTAAACTTAAGATTTTATAAGTGAAACAATTACGTCAAAATACCTTTATACAAATACATACTTATTCTGTTTTAAATATACTATACTTATTTTTATATAATTAATTAATCTCTGAATAATCAAAAATAATAATAACAAGTTCATGTAAAAATATTTTTAAATACAATATAACAGAATCATGTTAAATAATAAAATAAAATAGAATAAATACAGTTTTCAAGTTCATATCTATTACAATGTGTAAGACAACTATTATTACTACTAGTAGTAGTGAATATTATATAAGTTTGAAAACAGTATTCACACAGAATCTGCTGTTAAATAAATTATATTTGTTATAAAAATGAATTATGATTATTTTTTAAACAATGAGGCCAATTCTTTAAGTATTGTAATTGCTAGAACTCTCCTCCCCCATGAACAGTGTTTGCTAGGAAGGGTACTATTAAAATATCATGCCAGCAATTACTATAATTAATAATTTTTGTTGCAGAATAGACATCGATTACTCTAAATATAATTATGTAATTTATTCTCGTATATCGCAAAATGTTGATATAAAAAATGATTAGATTTAAATATCTGGATGATTTGACAAATTTTATTTTATTCATTTATTTATTTATGCTTCTCTGTACAACAAGAACATAATCCAAATAATTTTAATACAGGGTGCCGACTCACCGCACTATCGTAGTTATATATATTTTTTTTATTTTGAGTGGGATTCGAACTTTGTATCTTCAGATTCGAGGTTAGAAACGAACGTGTTTTTTCTCGTGCCGATAACAATGTGTGACGAAAAATACGAGCAACGGATCATTGTGAAATTTCTCGTTAAATTAAAAAAAAAAACTTCGACTGAGTGCTATAAGTTGTTGAAAGATGCCTATGGTAAGAATTCTCTATCTCGTGCGCGTGTTTTCCAATATAAACGGTTTTATGAAGGCCGAGAGAGCACCGAAGATGACCAACGTGCAGGTCGACCTGACTGTTTCAACTCCGCAAACAGTGACCAAAATCAATGAAATTGTGCGCGGAGATTGTCGTATGAGCATTCGGATGATTGCTGAGACTGTAAATGCCGATAAAGAAACTGTCGGAAAAATTTTACATGACTAATTGAACATGAAGAAAGTCTGTGCAAAGTTGATCCCAAAAAAATTGAGCCCTGACCAAAAGCTCGTCCGTCAACAGATCTGCTCAGATTTTCTTGAGAGGTTAGATGAAGAGCCTGAATTGATGGAAAACATCATCACTTGCGATGAAACCTGGATATTCCAATACGATGTTGAAACTAAGCGATAATCCATGCACTGGAAAACTCCTGCATCGCCAAGAATGAAAAAAGTAAGGACGTCGAAATTAAAATTTAAAGCCATGCTAATAGTTTTTTCGACATCAACGGCATCGTGATGACTGAATGGGTTCCAGAGGGTCAAACTGTAAACCAAACTTACTATTTGAAAGTTTTGGCAATATTGCGAGAAAGAGTTCGTAAGAAACGGCCGGAGTTGTGGAAAAATAAGTCGTGAATTTTGCACCAGGACAACGCACCTGCCCATAACGCGCTATCTGTGAAGCGTTATTTAGCCGCTAGAGGCACTCCAGTGCTCGAACACGCGCCGTACTCGCCTGATTTAGTACCCTGTGACTTTTTTTCTGTTTCCGAAGATCAAGTCTGCCTTAAAAGGAACCCGGTTCGAGTCGATAGAAGAGGTGAGCTCCTAAATGCTCTTACAATAGAAGGCTTCCAGCATTGCTTTGACCAATGGAAAAAACGAATGGAACGGTGTGTCGTGAGGGGAGGGGAGTACATTGAAGAGGAGCATTCGATAATAGAATAATTTTTAAAATAATACTCTTTTTCACAAGTAGTCTTGTTATTTAATAGTTGAATAATAATTGAATATTCTCATTCTGATGAGTCGCTATCCTTACTTGCGATTAATTCTTCAAGTACAGACTCAGAACTATCCACATTTTCATCAACTACATCTTACTTGAATGTTATCAATGTTGATCTTTCTCCCAATGATAGTTTGTGCATCAAATTTTTTCTGAGCAACGGAAATCAGCTTATTAGCTCTATCGGTTTTTTTATTGTGATTATTTTTTGACGTTTCTCAAAACCAATGAAATGCTTCATTGTATGTCACGTGTCTGCGTTTTAACCAATCCTGTCATTATTATACTGAGAATAAAGCTTTTGTGATTATTCCCAGGAATAATCTCTGTAGGTGCTTTTTTGTTTGTGACAAATGATAGGTAGTTGTCAAATAATTATTTAAAACTGTCAACGGAAAAAATCGATTTAGTTCCATTTCAGATACAGAAATACAAAATACACGAACAAATTATGGAAACAACTTCCAAAAATACATTAATAAGTAATCAATCGATATGGACTCAGTTAAAAACCTTTTAAGTTGGATGAATTGTTTCAACAGTTAAGTCAACAAATAATCTAATTAAATATAACTCGAGAGTTCGATAAATTAGAAAATAATTCTCCAGTATCTTTCTCAAATTTGCCCTACGAGCTTTCGTGACTATAGCCTGGCAAGTTTTCGAAAGATCTGTCAAATTATTTTCAATTTATTCTCACTCTCTTGTTATATTATTACTGAATATAGCTGAAACAGCTCAACAGCCAGTCAGTTGCTGCAGATGAAGCTGGCAGAGAAAATACACGCAAAAACACTCAGATTCGGTGTCGATTTAAAGGGGGGGCAGGAGGCTTTTGGGGTTATTTGCCCCCAGCGGTAGACACGTAAAGGGCGGTACACCGAGCACATTCTTAAATAAAATTTCTATTTTTATATATGCACAAAACTAATTATAATAGAAATATGTCGAAAAATATTTGAATTTAGTGCAATTTCCTTGTTTGTAAAACGTTGCAGTGCTCTATACTTGTATTTCACACAAGCGTAGAGCACAGCGCATACATCCACAACACGCACAGGGCTAACAATTTTATTTTAACTGATTTATTGTTAAATAAAGATAAGTGATTAATATTTTTAAATCAGGTTTTGTACATATTTACATTTATAACATTAATAATTGCACAGCTAAATAAAATAATTTAAGTTATAAATTCGGTAGATTTTGGTTGGATGCAATTTAAAATTTTGTATTTTATGTTTTTTAGTTACTATTAGAAATTTAATTGCCAAATTAGAAGAAATTTATATTAAGACCGTAATTAACATATTCTCGGAATTAAAAACCCGGAAACAAATATATACTTAATTTATTATGATTAGGCAGGAGACCTTTTATTTATTTAGTTTTTTGAATTTTTATTTTGTTTTGTTTTGTTTTTATTTTTGTTGTATTATTATGATTTTAATAAAATGTATATAGCCTGTATAATTTAAAACAGTTTGATGCTGGAAATACGATTTTTTCTTTGTCAAGAATGGCGGTTTTTGAGTTAGCCACGGGCGGTAAAATGTCTTGAGCCGCCACTGCACAGATTTGTAAGAAAACAGTAAGAATGTGAGATTATAAAGTGTTGCCATAGTTGCAGTTGACAAATACTACATAAATGGTGAAAATGGAACTAAACGAACAACTAAATATTCTTAAGAAATATTTCAATTGTTTTTCATATTTCCAAAAGATATTTATAATATTTTCATTTCCATTTACAACACATTATACCTAATTAATTCTTTTGCTATTAATGTAATTTATGTAATTTACTTCTTTTGGGATTCTACTAAGTCTTGAGACATTATAACAACTTTTTCCACTTTTTTTTTTTAAATTTGACAGTTTAATAACATCGTTGTATAAAAGCAACAAAGCACACTTTGAGATACACTTAAATTTTTCACGTTACGCAGTAAAATTTTCTTTAAATAAACAGTATCTTTTCGAGATGAACTATTAAATGAGTTATTTAACATTGCTGTCAAATATTTTTCATTTAAGTAATTCTGAAAATATATGTGAAAGCGTATTTTCTTTTTAAATTTTTAAATAGAATCCGTCGACCCCCTTCCAATGTCTTCGCGTCTCTCCGTGGGGTCGCCATCCACAGTTACGAAACCACTGAACTATAGGACCGCCTCATAAAAGCCTATTTATAGCACTCATTTCAGTTTTCAGTGTCCATTGGCAACACTATTAATGGATTCATTATAACACTTATTTCTATAACCAGTATTGGAAGTATCCACATATTAAGTTCGTCGATTACCTAATTACCTACTTTTGGGATTTTTTTCTCTAACAATGATTTTAATAATAAGATACTTTCTCATGTAATATAATTTATCATGTAGCGATTCCGTGTAGAATTTCTATATAGAATGTTAAAAAAAGACTCTAAAACTTTTACGGCTTATATACTTTTCTTAATTTTGCGAATTTGAAAAAGACAAGTTTAGACTCCTTTTTTAAGATCCTATACAGATTTTTTTTTCGATGATATAAGCTCGTCTGATTAAGAATCGACGAGCAAAAAAGCATTTTATGCAGGATGTTAAAATAAAGATCTAAAGCTTTGATGTTTTATTTATTTAGATGTCCAGATTCTAAATCAAAATATATTTTTTTTAAATTTGTAAAATTCATGAATTTGTTCTTGAAACGAACATTTTTATTGCACTGGTCGACGAGAAAATTATAATAAATTATTTAATCTTGATTATACGCTTCCTGTTAGAGAGCACTTAAACCACAAATTCCCTGGAAGATAGATAGGAAGAGAAAGTTTCGTTCCTTGTTTTCTGGATCCCTGGATTTGACACCATTGTCTTATTTGTATAGGGTTATTTTAAAAATTTAGTGTACTCGGCACCTATACATAATTTAGAAAAAAATCATTATCGATTAGTGCAAAGCTATGAATCAAGACCGGACTTTTTTATATTTTAGGGTAAGGATATTATTTTTAGGAAGATGCAAAGCTTGTGTGAAGATAAAAGGAGGGCATTTTGAACATTTATTTTAAATCTATTTGTTGAAATTTATTATTGTAATTATTTATTTATAAATTAAATATAAAATATTTATTTTTTTCTTATTGAACGTTAATTATATGATTAAATAATTCATTATAATTTTTGTTAAAAATTTCTCGTCAACCAGTGGCACTGAAATATTCATTTCAAAAACTATATCCTTAATTTTGCGAATTTTGAAAAAAATCCTTTAGATTGAAAATTAGGGCGTCGAAATCTACTTTACCCTCAAAGTATTAGATTGTTTTTGTGACACCTGTATATTGCTATTGTGAGCGTTGATGCACTATTTATAAAATATCAATTCAAATTAAAATCATCAATTTCCGAAAAGTACTGAACGGTCGTATATAACTAATGTTAATAGGGTTATTTCATTGCACGAGTGGGAAGCATACGGCTCGTACAGTGAAGAATATGGTAAGTCCAATACAATACACTTTTATACGAGTTGCTTACTCTATTTTTTCTACATTCGAGCTTTATGTGATTAATTTAATTATTATTATGGAGTTGGTGGCTCAGTGGTATCAAGTCGGCTTGTGGATCCCGAGAACCTCGGTTCGAATCCCACAGCCGACAAACAATTTTCAGCCAGCACTAACATCTTTGGGGGCCGTAATTTAATGGCTGGTAACCGCACTTCACGCAAATAAATATATTATTTACCGAGATCTGCTCCGGCAGAGTACCACACCCAGTCATGGGTAAAAGGCGTGATGATATATTTATTTTATTTTTATTTATACAGAGTGTTAAATAAAGGATCTAAAACTTTGAGGGTATGTACATTTCCATATTCTGATTTCTCGTCAACCAGAGATATTATGTTCACTTTAAGAATCCTGACCTCAATTTTGCGAATTTTTAAACGATTATTGTTGATTGAGTATCATAACATCAAAATGCATATATCTACTGAAACATGAGACAAACACGACACGAAGTAAAATTTGAGTTAATTTTTGGAGAAATAATTATTGGTCCCATTATTCATATAGAAAATCTAATTGCAGGTAAATATTTGCAGATACTGGCAAATGAAATTGAGAAATTTATTGATAATTTGCCACCCTCTGAAACTATGAGCATATGGTTATATCAGGATGGCGCACCTGTACATAACGCAGGCATTAATTCTAATTATCTTATTAATTAGTTCTTAACAAGGCTGAATTTAGGTATTTTGAGGACCCTAATCACAATTTTTTATTTAATCTAAAAATACACTAATTGTTATCTCTTTATATATATATATATATAATAATCAATACAAATACAAACCTATACGACAAAGAAAAAAAAACTTACAGTGTCTATATTTAAGAAAACTCCCCGGTGAATTTAAAACAGCTCTTCATAATAAAGATAAAAAAGTGCGAATCATATGAATTTTTATAAGTTGTAAACCAATGAACAAAGTCATCAGTCTGAAAATTTGGAAGACAGTTTTAAACAATTTAAATTTGTATATTCAGTTATAAAATTTAATATTTATTATATAGATTTCGAACAATTTAATACTTATGAAAAGTTTTTTAAATTAATTAACAAATACCAATATTTTATGAAAATTTCTTTCCCAAGGTCCCCGATGTGTGGGGGCCCTAAGAAATTTCTTATTTTGCTCATACGTAATTCCGACGCTGGCACTCAAACTAAAGGATAGGCACTATTTTTAATGAAAAACATAACAAAGTCTAACAGCTGCAGTAGGTACATTGTACGAGGTCTGTTAGAAAAGTATCCGACCTTTGGCTGGGGAAAAAAACTGACATATCTGGAGCGTTGGAAACCTAATCAGCCTCAAAGAAGTCTCCTTGGGACTAGGGATGTTAATTTTATCCGGATATTCGAATATTCGAATATTTATATGACGTATATTCGGTTTTGGCTATCCGAATAGTTCTAATATCCGAATATCCGAATATTCGAATATCCGAGTAACCGAATATTCGAAAATCCGAAGAGTTCGAATATCGGAATAGTCAATAATAATGAACGAATAGTTCGAATTGCCGAAAGTTCTTAATAAATACTTTAGATTTTTAATTTAGCTGTAACATTTTAGCACATTCTAATAAATAAACGAAATCAAAAATCTAAACAGTAAACACTTTAAACAACAATATAATGTGTATTTCACAGTGTCATCAATTAATAAATGCAAATAGTTATCCAAATAAAATAATTATGGATCAGTTTTTTATTAAATTATGGGTAATTAGAGGTGGGCGAATATTAAATTTCTCGAAATCGTATGCGAATCTCGAATATTCGAATATGGAGACTAACGGATATCCGAACTATTCAGATACGAATATTCGGTTGACCGAATATTCGTTCAGCATTTTTTTACAAAATCGACATCCCTACTTGAGACTCCACAAACTTGGTGGTGCTGCCATTGTTGGAAGCATTCCGAGACAGCCTCTTTCGGAATGGAGTTTAGCACAGCTGTCGTTGCAGCCATAATGTCCTCTCTTGTCTGAAATCGCGTTCCTTTCAATGGCCATATTAGGAGAGTAAAGAGCCTTTTGAACCACAGGAGGAATATGCTGGAGCATTAACGTGATGGAGGTTCCAATTTCCTGTTGACCACAACTTCGGTCTCTTGCGCCGCGCAGTATCACGTAGGCGACGGAGGGCATCCTTCTAGTACTCTTTGGTGATTGTTTGATCCTGTGGTGCACACTCATTGTGTACCACACTGTGGGAGTCAAAGAAAGCAGTCAGCATCACTTTGGCGTTGCTGCGCACTTGGCGGCCCTTCTTTGGTCTTGATGCCCATAGCATCGTCACCGAAAGCCGTCTGAATCTTCCGAATGGTTTCCACCTGGCTGTCGCCCAGTTTCTGACAAAATTTAATGCAATACTGCTGCTCCAGTCGTTCCGCCATTTTCCATGCTGCTTGCCAGCAGCAGACGCTATCGACAGGCGGAAAAAAATTCACGCATACACACGAAGGTTCAAGGTTGGCTCATGTAAGCGAGCTTGATTCAAATCCATCAGGTTATCGCAAAAATAAAGTCGGATACTTTTCTAACAGACCTCGTATATCGTTTATAAACAATAAAGACATATAAATAATGTTCTAATTAAATTTTATTTATTTATTTATCGTATGGCAATCTACAGATTTTCACTTAATTATATTATAAAAACATTTGTCATTTAATTAAGCCTATGAAGGTAATAAGTTAAGACGTGTGTTATTTGTTTGAGTGAGTATGTATTTGTTTACTGTGTGTGTCAATTACAGCTGTATGTCCAGGGAGCTTAGCCAGTCGATTGTTGCTGGCGTAGGGTAGAGAAATTCGTCGTGATTCCCCTGAAATTTTAATTATTATTTATTAGTGAGACCTCAAGAACTGCATGTGCTATGTTTTCGTAAGTTGTCATATTAATAATCCATTTATTTGAAATAAAAACGCTCCTTTTATACTTTTGCGTCTTAGTGATTAATGCATTTTATTTTAGAAACAAAAACATTATTAAAATGCTCTAATATAGCAACTTTTGTGCGCATTGCTCCGCAAATTATTTTAGGGGAAATTGTTTAAAATAAATGTTGAAGAGCATAAAATTCTGCATTTAAATCAAGGAACAAGATTCATTTCGTATATTTTATTACTGAAGAAATCCGATTTGAAAATTTCCTTTTTATAATGGAAATTGTTTACGTAGAATTGGAGATTTATTCGCAATGAAATTTCCAAATAGGAGTTGTAATAAAAAATAAGTCTTAATCTCTATGTAAACTATTTCCAATTTAAATTTATTTGTCTTATGATTTAATTTCATGGCTAGTACTTGAAAATTGTAACTTTTCAATTTTCAAATCTAATTTCTGCAGAGTATACAAAATTAATTGTATGTTAATCGCCTATGTATCAACACATGTATGTCTTATCACCCGTTACCTATATTACAATTTATCAGTAATATGCATACTTACGTGCAAATTTATCAACAATTACTAGTTCGGAATTAAAAATAAACTGTAAGCTAGTTTGTCGATCTCTTGCTCTGAAGTGAAATAAATAACTAAGAACAAATCAATACAAATACATATTTTAAATTCACTAATGGCAATAAATTTACATTTTAAATTCATTTATAAAAAAGTAAAAAACTATTATTAATTTTAAATATACTGGGAAAATATAAATTATTATATAAACGTGTGAATTTACTACCAAAAATAAATAATGCTACTAATTTGCAAATATACTTCGAATATATGTAAATCAAAATTTTTTTATACCGCAGCTAGTTCTCATAGCCCGGCAGTATTGTGAATAATCTTTGTTAGCCTAATAAATCAATAAAATTTAAGGTGTGCTGATTTTTGTTTTGATTAATTTAATAATAAAAGTGAAATATTAATATAAAATTAAAAAATTAAAAATAAACTAAACGTGTTATCAGTTATGGATAGATTTATTGCACTATTTATTATTGCCCCTCTAATAGTATCCTACTGGCGAAGTACTTGGGGAATTATGAATCAGAATCAAACTATATTCACAGCAATAAATATATATTTCTTTGGATCATTCATACAAGTAACATTTGGCATCTTACGATATTTTCTGAACGACTCTGTTACTAATTACTGTCCTACAGTGTAGAATACTATTAAATCACAAGTAATTCGTAAAATATATACATGTGTTTTCAATTTGTAGCATAATGCAGTGGAAAGGCTTATATGATGCTACAAACGTGATTTCTAATGGAATCCTACTATTTAATTTTATTATTTGTGGAACAGCGACAGGAATATTGTTTGTAGCTAGATGTTTTAGAAATACAATAGATCCACCAATTTTTTTTTTGCTGGATAATGAAGTTGGAGTTTTTATATTCAAATTAAAAGTAACTAATATTTTACCTGGATTCGTATTTTCTTTTTATATTATAGTATGTAAAAGACTTCAATGAAATTGAGACAAATTTTAATATATTAGTTGTAGTTAGTTTAGTACTTGATTACAACTTGAAGCCAATTCTGACCCAACGTATACGTCTTTCATTTTTCACCAAATATACGAGGGTGGATCAATAAGTACCCGTGTTAGGAATGAAGACGCAAGTTTTTCACAATTTTTTTTTCATAACTATTTTTCACCTTTTAGGTAGATTCCCAACGTTTCTGCCATTTCTTTAACCCCTCCAAAAGATACGATTTGTTAAACTCGTCAAAATACGCATCTGTCTCGGTGATAATCTCCTTGTTTGAGCTAATTTTTTTTTCCCCGGGCCATGTTTTCATGTTAGGGAATGGAAAGAAGTCTCAAGAAGCCAGATCGGGCGAGTATGGTGGGTGCGGCAGCAATTCCTAGCGCAGTTCATGCAAGTTGGCCGCGATAATTCCGGATGACTGTGCTGATGCACTTTTTTTTGCCAATTTCTTATCGAATCGGTCCAACAATTTACTGTAGTACTGTCCCGTGATCGTTCTTCCTTTCTGCAAAAAAGTCCAGGCCGATGGGACCGCCTTTGCCTTCTTCGGAGCAGATTCACCCGGAAAAATGCATTAATTTAACTGGCTCTTGGTCTCTGGCATATAATAATGTATACTGCATAAAACCCCATAAAAATGGGGTAATAGCACAGTGGTAGCAAGTCGGCTTGTGGATCCAAAGAACCATTTTCATCAATTTAAAATTACCCCTGTGGCTCCCCCACCACTAACATCTTTGGAGGCCGTGATTTGACGGCTGGTAACCGCACTTCACGCGCATAAATATATCACTTACCGAGATCTGCTTCGGCAGAGTGCCACACCCAGTGATGATATATTTATTTATTTTATTTATTTATTTATTTACTGCATGCATACAAAATTATCAAAATATTTCAAATGGAAACAAGAAATAATTTTTCAGAACAGCTTCAATTTTAATTATTACTGTTAAATAATAAATAACTACTTTTGTTCTTTATCAAAAACATCATTCCATTGCCTATATTTATAATTTTTTATACAAATAAATAAAAATGGGAGTTATCAAAGAGTTTGTATTAAAGAAATTATATATTGACGAATATTAATTGTAAGGTGAATCTAATTAATAAATATGCACTAAATGTTTCACATGATTATAATCCAAAGCAAATAACGCGTCTCAATACCAAACATATTCTGCATAAGTGGAATATTCACGGTAAAAATTAACTCTTGCATCAAAATATTTGCACATTATCTTCATATACGGTCACCAAGGTTCGTCGACGCATGCAATCTGCAATCTACGTATTTTTTCTTTTGTTAGTATTTAGTTCAGAATAAATGGTCCCTAGTACAGAGTGAACAGCGTTGATAAAATGTCACCGCTACATTTTGGAATGTTATATAATTATGTATTTTTAAGCAATAATGTGTGCAATAGGTATTTTTTTTTATCCAACACCAACTTATAATAAGCCTGTTACTATAGTTATTTGAAATAAATAATGTCCATCATTAATCATTCTGTGAGAGAATAATAGAAAAGTCACGGTACCATAACAACCATTCCATGGGTAATTTCTATGTTTTTATGTTTTATTAATATCATATAAAATGTGTTGTCAGTGTCAAACAATAAACGAATATACAAAAACAATTTAAGACGTTTCAAGAGAGGTGTTGGATAAAACGTTGTATTTGACTCGTGTGCTAAACTTTTTCTTTCATGACATCATGTCTAATATATCACATTCCAATAAATTACTATTTTTCTATAACTCTAAATTTTATAGTTCGAAATTAATCTATTATTATTTAATCCCAGTTTCATGTTCTCTATAATTTGCTAAAAAATTTAAAAATTGCAATTATTTATTTTATTTTAACACCAAATTACAAACTATGTATATAAATAATTTTTTTTAAATATCTTTAAAATCTTGTATACACTTTTTATCTCCCTTTCTTAATTGACTATATTTTACAAATTTTGTTTACAAGTAAAATAAATAAATATGTTACCCATTACTGAGTACGGCTCTTTCCGTAAAAGATTTTGGAATGCTCATATGAGGTAGGCGGCTCATCATCCCGGGTTCGATTTGCACAGCCAAAAAACAAATTTTAACCACTTTAAAAGCTACCCTTGTGGTTCCTCCTCCATTAAAATCTTTGGGGACCGTGATTTTACTGCTGGTAACCGCACTTCAAGCGCAAAATATATCACTTACCGAGATCTGTTACGGCAGAGTGCCATATCCAGTAATGGGTAGAAGCAGTAATGATATATATTTTTTATTTTTATTTTATTTTTGTTCGTGAAATCACGGTCTTCATAGACATTAGTGAAAAGGGTGTCACAGGGAGCATTTTTAATATGGTGAAAATCATTTAGTCACAAAAATAGATACTTTGAAATCATCATAATGTTATAATTTTTCAAGTGCGTCTGTCAGACAAAATTATTTTAACCTTTACGATGCAAATTTGGTTATTTAAATATTAAAACCATAATTTATTATTAGTTTTGTATCTATCAAATAAATTTGTTTTTAATCATACTGTTCTGATAAATCAAATGTGAATATGCTTACGTATATTGTAGCTAAGGTAATTAAAATACGTATTAATATTTTTGTTTGTAAATGTATTAGTTCATGTAATTTCAAGTTAAATTTTCAGAAAATGTTATCTCCATGAGGATAATGTAAATATAATTGAATCATAAAATTTAATTGTCAAATATTTTTAGAGTGATGTACGTTATTATGTAAACATTCATACTTAAAAATAATTAATGCTATAAAAATTATCAGTGAAGTGTAAACAATATAACATCAGGACATTTTATTCTGTAGTTGTGTATAATAGCTCTTCTGATATTCTAAATAGCGATAGTAACATATGAGGTATCAACTTTCCAGTCAGGAGTGTGATTTCCATCTCTTTGTTTTTCATTTAATATATATATATATATATATATATATATATATATATATATATATATATATATATATATATATATATATATATATATCATCACGCCTTCTATCCATTACTGAGTGTGGCACTCTGCCGAAGCAGATCTCGGTATTTGATATATTTTACGCGTGAAGTGCGGTTACCAGGCGTCAAATCACGGCCCCCCAAGATGTTACTGGTGGGGAAGCCACAGGGGTAGTTTAAAAATGGTGAAAATTGTTTGCCGCCTGTGGGAATCGAACTAGGGTTCTCAGAATCCACAGGCCGACTTGACACCAATGAGCTATCTACCCCTTTTAATGTTTTTGTTTAATTACACTAATTGTAAATTTAAAAGTAGTAATAATTTCATATTTGAATCTAGGGTTGTATTTAGGCATGCCTCCTGAAGACTCCAGGTATCAGTGAGTTATCTCCGGGCTCCGGGTTTAATTATTATTTCTCCGGATTGTGTAAGTAAAATTGAATATGTACCCGTACAAAAGTATATACAGACTGTCGCATGTATCTCGTGTACCATGTACGGAATAGCCTCTCTCTTGTCATGGGCGTCCGCAGGGGGGTGGGGCAAGCCGGAGCGCGCGCCCCCTCTGTATATTAACTAGGGTGGTAACCACGACTCTCGAACATAGGACTTTAATATGTAAAATTATAATTTTGTAATTTCCTGCTTCCCTAAATATTTTAAGCAACAAAGCTGGAAATAAAAGTTTTAGGGCTTAAAATTTTGCATCTGAACCAATAAACAAAATTAATTTCACATACTTTGTAACGACACAAATTAGATTTTAAAATGACGAAAATTGCCTCAAAACTATCGATAGGCATGTAGTTGAAACAAAATTAAACAAATGTTTGACGTTTTATCTGTCAAAATAAATGAAATAATAAATAAAGAATTTATTCTGTCAGTTTTGATAGATTGAACGTCAAACATTTGTTTAATTTTGTTTCAATTTCATAGCTATCGATAGTTTTGAGACAATTTTAGTCATTTTCAATTCTAATTTGTGCCGTTACAAAGCATGCAATATTAATTTCGCATTTTATTCCCTAAAACTTTTATTTGAAGATTTTTGTTTCAAATAATTATGAAGCTGGAAATTAAATCAATATGATTTTACATGTTAAAATCATATGTTCGAGAGTCACGGTCACCATCCTGTATATGTATATATTAATTAAATAAAAATTAAATTATAAGCTAAAGATAATAAATTGAAGCTGAAACTTTCCTGCATTATTCTTATGGCCAGCTAGCGACATGTTCCCTATCGTAACGATTGAGTAATCTAAGTTTATTAAGTATACACGGGCACAAAATATTAGAAAATAAAAACTGTATATCGGAATTTATTGAAGAAATGGTGTCAATTTATGGAAGAGTTATTCGAAGATTGTCCTTCTTCTTCAATTCAAACCCAGACGACAAAGACTAGTAATTTATTTCACAAATTTAAATATTTTTTTGTCTATTTGTTATGTGTATTTGTATTTATATTATGTTAAAAAAAAATTTACAATTTTATGTTTATCTGAGAGTTTTTTGCTATACTATAAATTTTATGGATATATTTAAGGTACATGTATTTATAATATCATAGACGTTGAAAAAATTACTACTTTATCGACAGTCATTTTATTTGCACTTCATTGTGTACTTATTCATAAAATACAATTTATTAATAAGGTTATTCACTTTTTATTATTATTTAGAGAAAAATAGTTAATTTAATTCATATATCTATTGTTTTTGTTAAACCAAAAGTAATTTTATATATTTACATATTATACTTTAAAAAAAATTGGATTATGTATACCTGATATTAAGATAGATAAATTGAATATAATGTACTTTAAACCTCCGATCTAATAAAGATATAAAAATAATGTATTTTTATTATGTTTACATGATAAACTATGACGATAAGTGAAAACGCATGTTGAAAATTCCTTATATTACACGAGATATGATTTTTTTGAAGTTTTTGTATTGAGGTTGTGACGTCGCAAGTTCGTTTCAGTAGTACTAAACTTGTTTCGTTCAAAGTGTGCAAATATTATGCGAATGAATTCTTGGAAAACAATCTTACTTTATTGAAAGTCATATTTTATAATTAAATTATTGTACTAAATTTACAACGTGCTGAATATGTACATATTAGCAAATGACGAACAGATTGAAAAAACAGTGCTGATATATAACAGTTCTACTCAGCATATGTCTCTTATTTACCACGTGGAAATAATTGTGGCCAATGAGAACGTTCCCGAACTTGTGATGTCACCATGTACGATATTTAATTGCTTATATCTCAGATGTAAAACATTAATTTTTAACTATTTTTTTTGTCTTATATACGTCATGCTTTTATCCTTCATTTTTGTTATTTAGATTATGGTATAGGAGCCCATTGTGGCTTTTATACACACATGATAATATCTACAAAATATTTATTTATTTTGTTCTTTAATCTCGTCAAGTTTATAATTTTTTTTATGTTTCCACAAAACTGGCATTCTGATAATCATTTCATATAATATAAATATAATACTATTGGAATACTGTAAATGATTTCTTTATTTAATGTTTATGTTAATTTTTAAATGTAATTAAAATAATTGCAGCAATGATATTTATCTAAATGACTATTTCAAAAATTCATAAAAATAACTTTTTTTTGAAGTAGTATAATGTAGCCATTATTTATTGGAAGTAAATATCTACTTAGTAATATAAAACATATGTTTAAAATATTATCGTTGATCGTTGCTATAAAACCATAATTCAAGATTGAGATGTTAGCAAATAGCTAAGTCTTTTTGAACAACACACGTGATTAGATAGACCTTAGAGTTTAAATCTTAGACCATAAAATTTAAGCTTCTTATTAAGTAGGTAGACGGTACTTTGCATAAATTACTTTAATATGTTTGACTGATAACAGAAATCACAGTCGAAAATCGTATGTTACAGTCTTCACATTTTCACAACCAGTAAATATGAGTGAGAAAAAAATTATTGTCAAACCACAGATCAAGAAACGTATTCTTTCAACTTCGGATACTTTAGTCGCGTTGTTTGTAATAGCACCTTTCACTGTTGCATTTTTTCGAGCTACATGGGTTCTGCAAGATTTTCATCCTGTTTTATTTCCCGAGGTGCACTGCTATTTCGTGGGAGGTGTAGTGCATTTAGGGTTTGCTCTGGCTCGAGATTATCTCAACATGTTGATAGAAGATAAAGAACCTACATTATGCAACAGAATAAAATCTCAAATTATTCGAAGATTTTACACGTATATGTTTGCTGTAGGTTGTGTGATGAACTGGCGAGGAGGTTGGTTCATCCTCGACACGATTTGTGAAAATAATCCTGTGTATATTATTGCAGTCGCAACCGTTTGTTTAGTTTTGTTGTGCTTGTTAAAAAGTTTGAGAAATACAATTGCGGTGCCTATGGTGATATTGATGGATAATGAAGATGTTGTGTTTAACTTTCCGACAAGATATAAAACTAAGGTAAGCAATTTAATTTGTATTTTCTCAACAAGTAATGAAATAAAATTGCACTATAAAGAGAAAACTTGGGATACCGCCAGCAGGCCAGGATTCCCAATTTTTCTCTCTATAATTCAATTTAAATACTGTCTCAAAAATTATAGTAAATTCAAGTCTTAATAGATAGGCTGAAACATTACACAACAGGATATACAATAGTATGGGTTGTATTTAGAAAAATTTTATATTGCTCTTAGGTGCGATATAAGAAGGTTTTTGTTTTAATAAGGATTTTAATATTTACTGTTATATATACACATCCCGGTAGTATAAATTCCGTATCGGAATTATGTGAAAAATGTACTTTTGATTTAAATTTCTACAAAGCTATGCATTTTATAAATACAGCTCTATTATTTGAAATATTTTGAACCTGCGGTATATCTCTGCAAATAACAAGCTGCTTTTAGTCCCACCGTCCTTCGCTAAGTGAATGTTTGTAAAAAAATTTTTTCTTATAGGTGTTTCTAATATGTAAAATACAGAGTTGCTGCATTTTGAAAAAGGCATCAAAATCTGTATTTGTAAATTAAGGAATTTTTTAGAGTTAAATAATCAAAAATATATCCCGACCTTAAAAAACTAATCTGAAAAAAAATGGTAATAACAATACTTAATTTTTAATAGATTAAGTACATGATATAAGTCATACTCGTAGGTACAAAATTAACAAGAATTATCCAAATATTTCTTAACAGTATAATAACAATTTGCAATTATTTTTTTCAAATAATTTTATTCCTAAATAATAATAGATAGAGAGAAAAGTTTCAAATAAAAAATTGCAGATACTAAAATACTATTTATAGAGTGCTGTACTGTATTTTCGCAAGTGCTAGAATATTTGATAGGTCGAGCTGGCGGCAAGGCTAATTGCTAATACTGCCAAAACAGTTTCTGAACACAAGATTTTTCGAAACGATTTAAATGAAATTAAATATCAAATACTAGGATTTTTATGTTGACAACATTACCAAACTCTCTAGTTTTTGCCGGCTCAGGCCGGAAACAGGCTGTTCCTGAACGATTTTGAGTTAGGCAAAACTAGTGTTTCTGGAGGAGGCGCAAAAAATATATTCCATTTCTGAGATATGATATATAGTTACATATACAGGTTGTTCAATTTAAGTGTGCCAGTATTGTTATCTCGAGAACTATTAGAGCTACAAGGTTGGTTAAATTAGCAAAGAAATACTATTTTGCAAGTCTATTACTAAACTATTAATAATTATTTTTTTACTAGTGGTTCTTCACAACTTTCCATTTTTTAAATGAGAACATATATTTTTTATTATTTTGCAGGCATATTAAATTCACATTAATTTAATTCAAACAAATAAAAATACTATTATTTGTTCATTTGTTTCTTCCATAATACGCTGTCAATTTAATATGCATTTGTCTATAAATTTCGTAATTCCGCTCAAAAAAAATAAATAAAAATAAAAAACATAAGTTCTCATTTAAAATAAGAAATTTGTGTCCCATATTTGGAGAATCAATAATCGATAAATATTTTGTTATTTGTTTTGTAGGCATAAAAGTTGTAGATTTACTGCCGCAGCTAGAGTGTCATAAATCTCGTTATAGTTGTAAATCTGCATTTTTATCGTGTCGGACACATACATTTTTTTACCGATTATTTAAAATTAATATTAATTTTGTGATCATATTCAATATTTTCAATGTTATCAGCGTCATTGTAGTCATCATATTGTTACGCATTTTTAAAGCAGTTGCTATATAAAAATAAATTTGATGTTTATATTTTAAAAATGTCACTTTGTTTTTTGTTAATGTTGTTCATTACTATACAGAGTGGTTTGGTTCCCAGTGTCCTGGCAATATTACGTAAACTATTAATTTAAAAGTTTTTCAAATAAGTCTCATTCAGTATTATATACTCCATATATAAACATAGAAAAATATACTTTAATTAGGCGTTTCGATTGTACATTTTTATTATTCTTTTAAATAGTAATCTATAATTATTTTTATATTTAAAAAATAATAATTTTCTGAATTCAGCAATGTATGATTTTCATATTTTGCAAGTTAATTTGCCAAAAAGAGTACTTTAATATTGTGAAAATATTCAAATAAAATTAATAAATAAATTCTATAACGTAGTAGGCTATGAAAATATTAGATTGTTTTATTATTATAAATCGTAATTACATAGTATTAATTAAAACAGTGTATTAAATATTAAGGCTGACAATAAATTAATAAATATTTATATTAATTGATAAAAGGCGGTGATCACCTGTGACTAGGCTTGCCACCTCTCCGGATTTGACCCGGAGACTCCGGGTTTCAGTGAGTTATCTCCGGGCTCCGGGTTTAATTATTATGTCTCCGGGTTGTGTAAGTAAAATTTGATATGTAGTGCATGTAGTTAGTTGTCCAGGACAAATCTGTCTCAGTTTCGGAATCTTCTATGCCGCTAAATTATTAAATTTTCTTCTTTGATGATCTTCTACATCTTACTGTTATCTACTTTAATTTCTGTCACTAAATCTTCAAATTTTTTGATTCTGTCGTCATGATTTTAAGGAAGAATTTATACAATTAATTTCGGTTCTAATAGTTGATATATCATCTTGTATCAGACCAATTTTTTTAGAATTGCATCAAGTTTTCAGAAATAGACATAATTTTAGGTGAGGGGATGTCTTCTGTTGCATGTGATTATCTTAAATTTTGTCAATATTGTTACAGTTTAATCGTATATATGACGTTGAGTACACTAATTTTATTGTTACAGTAGATTTATCACTTCCAATCTTGTTTTACTTTATTTTATATGTAATTATTTTACCATGATAACAAAAACACCTGTCGTTAACAAAACAATGTAACCCTTATTTTTATCAAATATGGTAATAATAATAATATTGCAGAATCTTCGTTAAAAAATAGTCACCGTCTCCAGGCGAGACTTAGTTCTGAGGTGGTAACCTTACCTGTGACTAATTATTGGAATTTAAATTAAATGCTTTTTGGCAGATCTTGAGGTTTTGTTTACATAGACTACTACGTTATAGAATTTATTTAATTTTTTTATTCCAATATTCTCACGGTATTAACATACTTTTTTTTTTGATAAATTAAATTGCAAAATATGTAAGTTATACATTGTTGAATTCAGAAAATTATTACCTTTTTAAAAATACAAGTCATAGTATACTGCAATATTTGTGAGGAAAGGGTTTCATCGCAAAACGAGTACAAAAGTTGGAGCACGAATGATGTGAGTGTCCAATAGTTCGAGTTTTGCAATGGCCCTGGCTCACGTGTGTTACATGTTATATTTTTCAACATTAAATATGAAAATTACATTTTTACGTTTGCGTTAATCAATACAAGAAATTAATTAATTATTTTATATAAATCAAAGGAGTTATATTTGCAAATGCATATCACGTTTTCAGAAACGAAAATAATAAGGTACGTGTCAAAGTTTTTCAATGACTTTCATCACTAGTGAGGGAAATGGTTACTATCACAACTAAACTGAGTGAGGGAAATGTCATTTTCATAAGTAATGTTGAAAAAAAATATTGTGTAATGCTTAGGCATTAAAAGTGACACTTAGACTGTCAGCTGTGAAAAAAATAACACTTTTAATATCAATTGGCAAACAATTGTATTTGTTTGCTAATTTAACCAACCTTGTAACTTCTAATTCTATAGATAGCAATGGTGGCATATTTGGAAACCATACATAGTGATTATTTTTCAAATATAGAAATATTTTTGTAGCGGAAATTCGAAAGAATCGACAAGACAAATCTTGTAGCTCTTATAGTTCTCGAGATAGCAATGGTGGTACAACTAAATTAAATAGCCTGTATAGGCTATCTGGATAAATCCAAGTACTGTTATTCCTTTAGTGTTCATTTATATATTATGCTATCATTTTCTTTTTTCGAAAGTGGAATTCGGTAGGGTATAAATTTTTACTGAATAATATCGCCTGGAATCGCGTCTAGGGAGGATGTTTCCTAAATTGGCACTACTAAAATTGTAAATTTGGAATCATGCTTGTTCTTCTATTCTTGCTTCATCACACTTGGAGAGCAACAAAATTACTGATTCAGTTTGAATTTGAAATAAGTTTTTATATATTCCCCGTACACTAACTTCTTTTTCTTTCATAAATTACACATATTTCACAGACTTTAGCATTTATTTACTCAAATATGTTATACATTACTAGTCGCCAATTCTACACGTGGACATCATTTAGTTTAAATATCTCGGCAAATATACACAATAGACTAGCGTACGTCATTTAATTGTTTAGGCGGCCTTATGCAGTGGCGTAGCCAGAAATTTTGAAAGGGGGAGTGTTCAAAATTAATTTAGGTTATTTATGTTATTTATAATTTAAAAAAAAGATATTAGGTACATTTAAAAATAGTTTTTTTGTAAAAAAATACAAAAAATATATAAATTTGGATCTCTTATTTACAAAAAGAAAAACTAAGAAATATTTTGGTCGGTCTAAACAAAAAGCAGTCAAGTACTAATAAATGAACATTACAATACCAAGTAGCAAACCTAATTGAGACTTAAGTGAATGAGAAATAGTTGTAAAATATTTATTCTTATTGCAATAAGATAATCACTATATGGGTGGCCCTGGAAGTTGTTACCACTAATGGGACTAATTGGTGTCACTAATTAAATATGAGGATTCTTTGATCACGAACTAATCATTCCCTAGCATATTAGGTACTTACTAATTATAGCATGAAATATAATTGTTTTTGATACAACATAGTTTTAATTTTGAAAAATTTAAACAATTGAATACAAATTGAATAATTGCTGTATTATGAATATTTTATTTTAAATTCGCCAAGGTGAGGTCCGGTTTCGAACTTCGTCCCCCTTGTCTACGCCACTGGCCTTACGTCAAATGCTTACAAAAATCTAGTCAGAAATCTTAAGTCCTTCCCAGTCATTGAATATTTATTATCACACGAACTATACAATAAAATATTAATCGGAGTACTAATAATTCATTAATATTTACATCTTTTGACTTATAAAACACTTCGAATAATGCTATCTTGCTAAATGATTTTTTTTAGTCTTTACTAGCTAGCCACAACTTTAGTCGGAAGCTCAGAATAACAACGTTTACATCGTGAAATTGATAAAAAATAACTTGACATGAAAACTAGTAACAATACGCAAGTGATTGTTACCTAATGTGGTATAACTCCTAGGGCAGTTATGTCTTATGTCTTTAGTTTGCTAGATAACAAACAGTGTTTGACATTTAATTACAATAATTAGTTTTTAAGGTATAGTTATGAAAATAATGATTGAATTGATTGAATTATTAAACAAAAAAACTATCCCTAATATAAAACAAAAGACAAAATGTCTATTGCGATGTGGAATTGAGTCTTAATAAATAAGAAAAAATAGGAAAAATTTTTTCCATCACTTGTTTCATAATTCCACAGAGGTTTTACAGCACGTTTGCATCAACTTATCAGGTCATCAACAAACGGCTGGTCAGTTCAGCTTTAACCATAGACGCGTTTCATCCTTCCGGACTCATCAGTATGGTGCGATCATTTATCCAACTAGACCAACTCGGGAATAGTGGATTGTGATACCGACTTAGCTGAACTGACTGATGTTAACCTATTTACACCGGTAACATGACATGAGAGCTATGGAGCCACTCGTGGTGCCATTTACCGACAAAATCGCAAACTGCTTGACAGCTATTGAAATAAAACAAAAGACAAAATGTCTATTGCGATGTGGAATTGAGTCTTAATAAATAAGAAAAAATAGGAAAAAATTTTTCCATCACTTGTCTCATAATTCCACAGAGGTTTTACAGCACGTTTGCATCAACTTATCAGGTCATCAACAAACGGCTAAGTATAATTCCACATCGCAATAGACATTTTGTCTTTTGTTTTATTTCAATAGCTGTCAAGCAGTTTGCGATTTTGTCGGTAGATGGCACCACGAGTGGCTCCATACCATGACCAGCTTCATTGAATTGCGCTACGCTTATTATGGCCGTTTCATATGTCATTAAAATTCCTAGTTTCAAATTTACAGAGCGGGCACGTCAACTAGCGCCTCTAAAGAGATACGTCGTAACTAAATTTGAAAATACTGCCGCTTGCATTGATTGAAAAAATCGTAAAAACAAGCCTAGTCATTGTATATTTATTCTCATTCGATCTTTACAGTAAAATACTAACCGTTGGCACCAATAATTCAATAATACTTCCTTCTTTTGATCTATAAACACTTCAAAAAATTTAAATAGGTAGACAATATGGCGGCATTATTTACCTGAAGTGACAGATAATGCTACGTTGCCAAATTAAATTCACTTTGTTTAGACTAGCTAGTCACTTTAGTCGAGAGCTCAGAATACTAGTCATTATATTTAGTAATATTGAATGTATAAATAAAATGCTCAGTTCTATTAAATATATTTTGTTTGATCACATAAACTTCAGTTTTCAAATATTTTAAGGTTGCTTTCGTAACTTGACAGCGTTGTCACTTTCCTTTAATAGAAATAAAAAGCACTAGATGGTATTACTTGACGTACCAAAACTGTAAAAAACTCATGACAAATTTTTATATGGCAAAATGATGAAATGAAACGGCCATAATAAGCGTACCGCAATTCAATGAAGTTGGCCATGCTCCATAGCTCTCATGTCATGTTACCGGTGTAGATAGGTTAACATCAGTCAGTTCAGCTAAGTCGGTATCACAATCCACTATTCCCGAGTTGGTCTAGTTGGATAAATGATCGCACCATACTGATGAGTCCGGAAGGACGAAACGCGTCTATGGTTAAAGCTGAACTGACCAGCCGTTTGTTGATGACCTGATAAGTTGATGCAAACGTGCTGTAAAACCTCTGTGGAATTATGAGACAAGTGATGGAAAAAATTTTTCCTATTTTTTTCTTATTTATTAATACTCAATTCCACATCGCAATAGACATTTTGTCTTTTGTTTTATTTCAATAGCTGTCAAGCAGTTTGCGATTTTGTCGGTAGATGGCACCACGAGTGGCTCCATAGCTCTCATGTCATGTTACCGGTGTAGATAGGTTAACATCAGTCAGTTCAGCTAAGTCGGTATCACAATCCACTATTCCCGAGTTGGTCTTCTAGTTAGATAAATGATCGCACCATACTGATGAGTCCGGAAGGACGAAACGCGTCTATGGTTAAAGCTGAACTGACCAGCCGTTTGTTGATGACCTGATAAGTTGATGCAAACGTGCTGTAAAACCTCTGTGGAATTATGAGACAAGTGAAGGAAAAAATTTTTCCTATTTTTTTCTTATTTATTATCCCTAATATCTTTCGAGTATTGATTGATTTTATCGCAATTTCCTTAAGCATCAAGTTTTATGGTAACATTCCTCTTCCTACGGCGTCGAGTGTTTACTAAACAACATGTTTTTATAGTGTGATAAAATTATTTCATATTATTAACGCTGAAAAATAGTATATTATGATATTAGTGTATAAATATTAGAGGTTGGCAAAAATATCCGAAATCCGAATCCCATCCGATCCGATCCAAAGTCGGATTCGGATCGGATCCGATCCGAAAGTCGGATAAAAGATCCGATCCGAAAGTCGGATAAAATATCCGATCTGAAAGGCGGATAAAAGATCCGATTCGAAACTCGAATAAAAGATCCGATCCGAAAGTCGGATAAAAGATCCGATCCGAGAGTCGGATAAAAGATCCGATTCGAAAGTCGGATAAAAGATCCGATCCGAAAGTCGGATAAAATATCCGATTCGAAAGTAGGATAAAACATCCGATCCATACATAACATTTAGGTATCCACTCTTAGTAAAAACATAAATTCCAATTCCTCTCTAAAGAAATATAACGCTACGTTATATTTATAAGCATTTATGTTCTGTGATAAAAATGATTAAATAACGTTACAACAAAATATGTCTCTTTAGTTTTTTATAACAAAATTATTTATTAAATTTCATCTATAACTGTTATTTTTCTTTCGAATATGCAACGTTAAAATTGGATCGGATCGGATTTCGGATCGGATCTCGGATCGGATTTCGGATCGGATCTCGGATCGGATCTTCGGATCGAATTTCGGATCGGATTTCGGATCGGATTTCGGATCGGATCTCGGATCGGATTTCGGATCGGGTTTCGGATCGGATCGGATCTCGGATAGAGTCGGATCGGATCGGATCGGATCTTGAATCAAGTCGGATCGGATCGGATCGGATATCAAAATTTTCAAATATACCGACCTCTAATAAATATGTTTTGAAAGCACGCGTGACAAATTTAAGAGCACGACACGAAGCGGAGTGCTTTTAATGGCACTAGTGCTTTCATATTTATTTATTATACAAGCGGTTTAAATGTATTGTTTAACGGTAAGTTTAAGCGCGCGAGCGGCAAAACCGCTGGCGCCTTAATACCGCGAGTTAAACATACATTTAAACCGTGAGTGGAATACAACTGTTTATTCGATTTTGCCCTAATAAACTTCTCCAATTTGAGTGTTTGATTTTTGTAAATGAAGTCAGAAGCTTGAAATGTCAATAATCGCTTACTGTTATCTAGTCGCTGAGTGTGAGATAGTTACATGCTTTGCCATGGGTTGAATTGTTTACAAGAAAAAAATTGGAACGCAAATAGAGAATGACAGTTGTGAATTCTCTAAAATAAAGTCTTTACCGTGCATCAGTGTTTAGAAAGTGAAAATGGAAGATGTAGATATTCTAATTGATGCTGTAGTTCATTTACATAAAGTCGTGAACATCGAATGAGTTAGTGCTACGAAAAGTGTAAACATTGAAAGTGACAGTGTTTAAAACTGCAACATTTTTTTTTTATAAGTGAAGCCTTGTAGGACCTAACTTCGTTAATGAGAAAGTGAAATGCGTAGTTAAAATAATTTCTTAATTTTACTGATTATTTTTTGACGCTTCTCAAAACCAATGAAATGCTTCATTGTATATCACGTGCGTTTTAACCAATCCTGTTATTATTATACTGAGAATAAAGCTCTTACGATGATTCCCGGGAATAATCTCTGTACATGGGCGTCCACAGACATTTTTCCAGGGGGGTGGGGGGGTTATCGCAAAAAACTCTCAGATATACATAAATTTCTAAAATCTTTTTTCACATAATATAAATACAAATACAAATAACGAATAGATAAAAAAATATTTAAATTTGTGAAATAAATTACTAGTCTTCGTCGTCTGGGTTGAATTGAAGAGGAAGGACAATTTTCTAATAACTCTTCCATAAATTGACACCATTTCTTCAATAAATTCCGATTTACAGTTTTTATTTTGTAATATTTTGTGTTCGTGTTCGATATGAATCCAGTTCAAAATCTTTTAAATTGGATGAATCGACCTCAACAGCTAATTTAAAAAATAATCTAATTAAATATAACTCTAGAGTTGGATAAATTAGAAAATAATTCTCCAGTATCTTTCTCAAACTTGTTGCAATTTGGCAATAACCACTCAAGCCCTACGGGCTTTCGTGACTATTGCCTGGCAACAAGTTTTCGAAAGATCTGTCAAATTATTTTCAATTTATTCTCACTCTCTTGTTATATTATTACTGAGCAAGATCCTGAGAACCCTGGTTAGATTCCCACAGGCAACAAACAATTTTCACCATTTTAAAACAATCCCTGTGGCTCCCCCACCACTAATATCTATAGAGGCCGTAATTTGACGGCTGGTAACCGCACTTCACGCGTAAAATATATCACTTACCGAGATCTGCTTCGGCAGAAGCGTGATGATATATTTTATTTTATTTATTTTACTTATAATTATTTAATAAACTTTTAATTTATTCTGATTAACACATATTTGATATTTTTAAACTACTAGGGAAATAAAAATTTTATTTTACTAGTGAAATAAAATCTTTAAGCGATTTTTTAATAAAACAACAACTTTAATGGTCTGTATCTAAGCAATTAAACATGAGTTTATAAGGCAAAATTGAATAAAGGCATTTATACACGAGTATCATACGCTATTTTTTATTATACCTGCATCATAATCTGAAAAATGATTCATTTCATAATTTTGTGTGTGTGATTTGACGTAATATCGTTTACATAGAGGTAGGTTTGAATTTGTTGTTTACGTTACTATGTCATTATATTGTTTTGCAATCTGTTGTAATAAATATAGATTAATTTAAAGAGTAATACAATTTTGTTTCTGCTTAGCAATTTTAAAACACGTGTTTTATTGTGGCACTTTCGCACGTCTTTTAGTTTGTTAAACAAGTTTTTTGTGCAGTTATAATAAAACTATATACAACTCCGCTTGAAGTTATTAATACTATGCCGGCCAAATGTTATTACATTTTAAGCATTAGTAAAATTGATATGATAAATAAATAATTATTAATATTAGCCCAATTCTCAAATGATTTTAGTAAATTCTGAATTTTGTTTGGTGATATTAAGCTAAACCAAATTCTCTAAAAAGTTTAAATAAACTTTATATAGCCTTATTATCGTTTAGTTTTCGGAAAGTAAATTGGATTATTTTTAAAAATCGAATTATAATAAGATTAGCTAATTCAAAATAAGGACGTTAAATTGCAAATGGAAGTAAATGTAAGCAACCAAATATAAGCTCGAAATAATGTTAAGTATTATTAACTATTATTTACGTTTTATTTAATCAAATGAAATAACATTATATATTATATACATGCGAGGTTTTGAGCACACCAGTCTATCTCTTTCAATAAAACAATTGACGTTACGTCTAGAAAATATGGAAGGGAACCAAAAGAGATATCTCGCACTAGTGAGAGTGTTAGTTGACAGATCACGACTAGCCAAACCATGCAGATTAAATGGCAAATTAAAAATATGCTCTGATTTATCTTGGTCTATCAATTAGCTCTCTCACTAATGTCAGATATCTCTTTCTGTGGTAAATATATTTTCCGTTGATCGGTCATTAATGGGTTTCATTCATCTATACAAAATCATATATTAATGACGATTTTTTTGGATGCGTACAGCACGTTTATTGACTAGCGCTAAGTTGTAGCAAAATGCTAATCAGAATTAAATGAAGTAATTTTGATATTTCTGACTAAATCATATTCACGTAGGATTGATTCCTTTACAATGAATAGAAAAATAAAAACATTATTCTAAAAACTAAAAAATTGTTGGTGCTTGTTAACGTTAAGTGAACTGAATGCATCCACTGAAAACTGTTGTCCATTTATTTTTTTTGACAGGTACGTTACTTCGACTATACAAAGTAGACAAACCATAGGGACATTTGTTATAAAGCCAACACATCCTAAAGTGGGAGAAGGAAAATAGTCCATAAAACTTTGTTTACAAACAAGTTTCTAATCATAACTGCTATAATATGAGTTTGTTTTCATAATAATATTTTAATTTTATATGACCATTATAAATGAATAATAATAAATGAAATTTTCTAATGCTTTATATATTTAACAATATAAAAATATGAATTAATATTTTGTAATATTTATCGTAATACGAGTATGTACAAAAATCTTTTCATATTATAAATAAATAGTGCGGGATTACAAAACTGTATTAATTATATTATATCACAACACAACTGAGAGGTAAACAAAAATATAGCTAGGCCAACTGCTAAGGGTAAGCTCCATTACTTCAGGTATTGGCTTCACAACATTGTGTAGCTGAGTATAGGGATGGGAGGGGATTCAAGTGGTAGAGTTTTTAATATATATATTTATTACAATAAATTCTTGACCGTACATCATATTTAATACAATATAAAACCATACCATAAATGATATCTTTATTGCTGAAATATGAAAGTTAAAGTTGAATAATTCAAAATGCTCATTTAAATTTCGCACTGCCATATTGCAATTACGTAGTTTGCATTAAGCCATTCACAGAGCTTTGTCTGAAACGTTTGTTGGTGCTCAACTTTACTGAGAAGAAGACGAAGAAGAAACAAGCATTCAGCATTCTACGCAATGACATAATGTTTTGTCTGAGATTCTACGATTCTACTGCCAACGACACACGTTACGTGAAGTTATCTCTGTCTTATCTGTCTCTCTTTAATCCAAGATGCAACTACGTCATATTCGTTTGTTTCGAAAGTTTAAATATTTTTATCATGCTTAATACAAGTTTAAAAAAAAATTTTGGGTATAATAATTTTATTACGTAGATTAATAAATAAAAATTTCAAAAAAGTCTTGAAAGGCCCATCACTCGTCTATTTTAGATGGTCGAAACTAACCTAACGTTACTAGCCTAAGAAATTTGTGGTAGAATAAATTCAACGAAAAATATTGTAACTAAGTCAAGTGTTAATCGGAGATTAATAATCTCGACAATTATCGCGTTAAAATGTCTCAATTATTAATCGTCATCATTAACATATTTGATAGTTAAATAACTATTAGTGTACAAAATTTAATTTTTTTGAATTTATAACAAAAATTAGCTATATAGTAGCTATTTTATTTAATTTTTGTTAAGTAACCATATGAGTTTTAATGTCTTTTTATCTATTATGTATTGTTATAAAAAAATCTATGAAAAAATACAATTTATCTACAACTATTATTATGTACATATATAATTAAATACATAATTAAATACATAAATCATATTACAGAAGTGTAATATGAAATTTCATATTCTACAGCCTATTTCCAACCAATAGCAATCAAGAATTTTCTTATGCTTGAAACACGGGGTTTGTCAATTATTTGTTCATTATAGAACTATGTAAAGATATATCTTACTATTTTTGTTCCATTTCCTTAAATATTTGAAGATAAAGAGTAGTATTTGCCTCGCATATAATAGTTATATTACATTCAGCTGATTACAACACGATCCGAAGCCTATAATGTAACCTCCATTATATGCTTATTAAATAATATACCATTATTTTTAATAGATAAGGGATAATGTTTAGTTAGAATAAATAATATAATATGTTCTGTATAGCTATCAAATAAAAACTAAAAACTTGATACAATATTATTTGCATTCATTTTGAAATATGAGTTAATAGGTAGATTTCTAAATAATTTACTACTGTACTATATTATAATGGCAATGTTTAGAAATACATTAAATAAAACGTTTTCTTTCTTTATCTTAAAATTTGCTAATGAACGAGTTAATATGTATATGAGAATACATAAAAAAATATACTATTGATATTAAAATAACTTTGATAAATAGGAAGTATCAAAATATCTTTCAAGGAACGTTATTTTTTAGACGGCGGTGCTTGGCATCTTACGTTATGTGGAGCAATAATTCAATTATACTAAATTCAGTAATTGTACTTAGCAAGGTTGTTAGATATTACTTAGTGAAACATAAAACGCTATCACGTTACAAATTCTACAAGATACAAAATGTAAGATTTTGTAAAATTATTCTATAGTGATTAAATTTTACATTATATTTTCATATAATACAAAAAATATATAACAACAGAACTTAAAGTCAATTGGTTGATAAATAAAGTGGATAATGAACGAAATAAAAAGTAAGGTACCCGCTCATTCAAAATAAACAAGGTCATTGCCACAGCCGAATGTTGACGCGAGGGATCATAGAGCACGGACCTCGGCGCAGATAACGTAAATCATCTTGTGAGCGCCTCCACCACGGCTGCAGACGGCCGGATACCTGCAAGAGTTACATCGCGACTTGCGACCTGCACCAACGAAACCTACACACACACGCACAAGAACACCACGTCAGACGCAGTTGAACCCATTTACAAAACCGATTGTGGGCTCGCAGGCGGAGAGCTTTAAGTACGTTCGATCACGTGGTAGGCCCCCTCTCCCTCACAGGTCCACTGATAACGGGAGCCTGAAATGATGTCCACATCCAGTAGCTCCCGGCGGTCCATATCTGACAAGTCTCAATACAAACAAAACATTCAGACAGTTCAAACAATGATTTCCTGACGTTCATCAATCAGTCGAAAATGCGTGGAAGTACTGCTGGTTTGGCGGATTCCCTCAAAGGGAAATCCCACACTCACTACGCTTTTCTCAGTGCCTTAGACGCTATGTTTTCTGCCCTGGTGGTCGCCCCGGCCGTGGTCGGCTATTGGCGGAGTACTTGGAATCTGACTATGATCTATATGTACCCGGACGATCCAGTGAAAAGTGCCGTGTCTTCGCTGGTCATCGGCATCGTAGGACACTTAGTGTTTGGCATCTCGCAGCATGTTCTGACAAATATGTTCCATCCTGACAAGCACCGAATCTTGTACTACAGTATGTCGCGAGTGTACACGGCGTGTTATGCCTTCACGTGCGTCAACTCGTGGCGCGGAGCCTGGGATCTGCTGGACACCTATACCGATAGAGAGACGTTCACAGTGCTAGCAACCACACTAGTTAGCGTCATCTCTTTGGCGGCAATGCGGGGCTTGCGGAACGTTTCAGCGGCGCCATTCTCAGTGGTCATGGACTCTGTTGAAGGATATTTCGAAGTGCCGACGATGTTTAAGACGGTAAGCTAGTGCAGTGATATTTGCGCGCGAAATGCATTTGCTACTTGGGGAGTACTATACCGGATGTTTCTATATCCGCTGTTGTGACACAGCTCGGTTGTCAAACAAAACACGTGTACAAGTGTTTGTAGGTTTCAAACTTGGAAATTTGGTTAGAAATGTCGGTCACCTTGTTACATTTAACAAAATAACACTCATCTTGAATTCTTTAAACGCTCGCTTAAATGCCATTTATCAATTACTACAGTTAGTAAGTGTACCTAGAAGAATTACGAAACCATAATATTAGTGCAAGAAACTATTGCAAAATATAATTTATAAATTGTAGCTCATGACACCAGTTAAATGATTATATATAATATATATGTGACTGACAAATATTTATTTTTATATATAATATATAAATATTTATAAGTCACATATTATGTGTAATATATACAATGTCCAATACTTATTTCAGTTCAATCATTTTTACAATCTTATTATGTTAATCTAACTTAGTTGCGTGTAGTATGTTAATACCTAATTCTGCTTGTAATACGTGAGAATGAGAATGAAAATTAATGACATTAAATACATTAAAAAAAAATTTAACCAGCTGACCTTATAATTCGGCGTAATTTAACTGTCAATACTGTCAGACCGATAAAAATGATTACAGATAAAATTATCGTATATTTTTTATATAAAATATTACATTAATTATAAAATAATGAAATTTAAATATGGAGTAAATAATAAATATCACAATTTTTTTCACTGTTTGATTTTAAAATTAAAAATATAATCAAGATTTCAATTGCAAATATCAATGTATAATTATAATCTAATCTTATAACATCTTATGTTTTTCTTAATGACTGATTTTCTTATCTTGAATCGTTTACGTGTGGATCATAGACGCACGCAAACTTTTTTTCAAGGTGGGTTGAAAAACCTAAATTATATACTATATATAGAAAATATTTTCAGTATTCTGATATATATATATATATATATATATATATATATATATATATATATATATATAATATATATATATATATATATATATATATATATATATATTTAATATTTTAATGATAAAATAAATAATAAATTGTCAAACATGAACAAGTATGTAAAACAAAACATAAAATAAAAAAATTGTAGATAATTATATATCTATTGTATACCTATATCAAGAAAAAAAATAAACAAATTTTTATTATTGGCACAAATAAAATAAAATAAAATGCATAGCATTCAAAACAAAAAAATATAATTTCATTAAATATTAGATAAATAACTAAACTATAGCTATCATAGGGATGTCCATCAACCCATTGGACCTTCCTGCGGGCACCTATGGTACGAATTGTTTATCAAACAAATGACAAGTATTTAATTTACCACAGGTATACGAACAAATTAAATCTAATAATACATATTAAAGCCTGTCCACGCCGTAAATAATAAAACTAAAAATAGGACATCTGTATTCTTTTCTATGTCCTAAATTAGATATTGACAGAATTCACTTTAAAAATTAATTTTATTTCAAAATAAACATGAATCATTGTGTACTTTGATTTTTAACAATTATTTTAAATACTGATATAATCTGATAACTTTACAAATTTTTTTTTAGATAAACAAATACTTTATGTCGTCAGAAAATGTTTATGAAAAGTTTCCATCAAAATTGAAGATAATACTACAATATTTGACCAATGTCTAGAACAGCAAGGAAAAGACAATACTTTTTACATATGCAATAAATTGTGGCGTAGTATGTTTACAAATATTTTACATGTGGATTACATCAAAATAAGAATTCGTAGAAATTAATTGATTTATTAAATAATCGGATAATATATAATTAAATAAAATCAATTATTATGATAAATCATTAATCTTTTCATTAGACGATTTATTTCATGACGAAGCGGAAATTGAATATGAATGCATCTTTCTCAAAATAAAATACAATATTATCATTGTGACAACAGATTTTTATGCACTTTGATATTACTATTGCAGTAATAATATTTTTATAAAGACTAATCTCTACCAAAAATTTTTATGAAATCTCGTTTTTTTATAATAATTACTTAAATTTAATACACACACAAATATATTTACTTATGGATAACATCCAAATAATAATTATTATTTCAACAGTCGATTTATTTTATGACAAAGCGGAAATTGAATAAGAATGCATCTTTCTACAAATAACATACAATATGACAATTGATTCTTATGCAATTTGATATTACCATTGCAATAATAATATTTTGATAAAGACTAATTCAACCAAGAAACAGTACGAAATCTCGTTTTTGTTTGTTTTAATAATTACTTAAAGTTAATACATACACACATACACAAAAAACAAATATAATAAAATAATGATTTACATGCAGTTTCATAAAGTTGTTTAACCAGTAACGCCATTATTACTTCCTTTTGCAACTAACGAAACACTGTCTTTACTCTTAGTTATAAAGTGTTCTAAATATCATAACTTCATAAAAGTGCAATAATTTGAAACGAAGTCATAGATTGTATTAAAAATTATGTTAGCATTATTTATTTATTTTATTTTGCGTATGGCTACAGAAACATATACGATTATAGTTACATCAATATTTATGATATAGTTATGATATAGTAAAGACACAAGCTGAGCATTAATTCGCTTTTTGTATTATTTTGTTAATTGTTATAAAAATGTGAACTGAAAGTTTCTTCCAATATTCCAGCATTTGCAGTATATTTTACATTAATCGTGAATACGAATATGTGGTATATTTATTTTCTGATAATATAATAAATACATCTATAACAGATACCTTCCAAAATATTGATATAAAATTTTATTGAGTATTAAATGTTACTTGTTCACTATTGTAGTGTGTATTGATTGTTATTGTAATGAATTTTAAGTATATTTAAAAAAAAATCTTCTAATATAATAATTGTATAGTTAGTAATATTAATTATTTGTTCCAGAGTTCGGACAAAACAAGCCTCTATATTTTGGATTGCTTCTTCTCAGTATTCGTGATAGGATCCTTAGTTGTATTTGTGTGGAGGGGTGCATGGGTGCTTTTGGATATTTTCCTCTTCCAAGAAGATTTTGTTTGGTCTTCGTGGGTTAGTCTGGTAAGATTTTAATTTCTATGCTTTTAAATTTATTTAATTTCTATGCTTTTAAATTTATTTTTTAATAAACAAATATAATTCGTGTATAAAATTTTACAATATCAAATCGAATTTTTAATAGTAATGTAAATATTTTAACTGTTTAAAACGAATTATTTGAATTTTTGGTTGTATTATATAATTATGTATTTAAAAAGTATCAAATGAATGTCGGCAGCAGTAAAATGAATAAAAAATAAAATAATTTATTTAATAATAATAATATATTTATTTAGAACACATTAAAAAATTAGAAATGTAAAAAAGATATTATCTTAATAATCCGAGTATAATTTAAAGTAGATTAAAATATAGATATAGAATATATTTCAAGATCCTTACAAATATGTGGAATATTATTTATCTAATTTTTTAAATTATCATAATAAAGTTTAAATTTAAACATAACTATTTACAAATAGAATCATTTTAAAAATAAATTTTTGACAAGTAGGTAATTATACGAATAGATTATACGAGCATATTAAATACATTCTTCTTAAGCTTAAATATGTTAATAATAATAAAAAATTATATTTTTTCTAAAATAAATACAATATGAATTCAGTAAGATCAAAATTTTGTTTCATCAATAAACAAAAATTAAACAAAAATTCAGATATGAAAAGGAGGTCCATAGATCCCTGGAAAGTAATTCATTCTAATCTGCATGATCACAGATCAATATCTCTTGAGCAAAGCATTTTTTTTATCTATCGAAAAGTTTTATAATCAGTTTCATAAAAAAAAATAAATTCATAGATTTGTACCAATACTTAAAATCTTATATATATATATATATATATATATATATATATATATATATATATACTTTTTACTAGTATATATATATATATATATATATATATATATATATATATATATATATATATATATATGACAGGTAATTACAACCGAATAGACTCATCTCGACATAAAAAGAAATTTTAAAAAGATCGTAAAATTATTTGCACTTCATATAAAGTACACATTTTTAATATCACTTGTTTGATAATTCTAATATATTAAAAATTAAATTATAATTGAAAACAAATAAAATTGTATCAATAGTTATTTAATCTGATATTGTATAATGAATAAATTGACTATTGTAGAGTTTACAAATATAATTTAATTACATATTTATATATTAGAAGTAACTCTCAAATTAGAAATACTGACAAATTACTCTAGGTAAATTGTACTTCATTTTGTAATTTTTTAAAAAAATATTGATTTTAGAATAGTGTATCATATAGTCTCTACCATTTTATAATTTTTATTATGTATTGAATTACCCGTACACATAAAAAAAATTGTTCGTCTACATTTATATATAAAATAGTATTTAATTTTATCAGAAATAATTATATAGAATTATTTTTATATTTTGAAATATATTATAATCTCTTGTTACAAATTATTTTCTCTCATGTTTTTTTATTTTTTTTAGAAAACACATTACTCACTGATAGTAGGTAAATATTTAAAAAAGAAAACAGATGAATATAAAAATATTTATTGTTCAATAAATATGTTTACCATAAATTTATACAAATTTTGAATGGAAAATTATTTCTGATAAGCTTATTTATTTACACTACACATAATGGTATAATTGCTTGGATAAATATATTGACAATATTTTGATTGAAACTGACATTGATATAATCAGTTATAAATACTATATGTTTGTGTTTGAAATTGTTTTCAAAATTATTTTCGCATAATTGAAAGATTTTACTCTGCAAAAAGTCAAAATCAGAATAAATTAATCGTAATATTTCTCCTTCAACTTACATTCCTGCGTACTACACATGACAAGTTTTTATCAGACTTTTTACTAGTATAGACGTATAGACTTTGATAATTTTTAAGTGGGTCATTATACAAATTAATATAATCATTTTATAACAATGACAAATTTATTTTAATTTTTAAAACTATTTATTTTATTAAATCATTAATTATTAAATAATTACGTGTGTTGTATTATAATTATCCGCATATCATTACATTTTTCTCAATAATAATTTAGAAATGTTTGACAGCGTGAAAGATAATATCTTTTTCATAATGTTAATGCCAAGTTAATATTATTATTACCATGTTAAAAATAAGGATTAGTCAGTAAAAAATATAAAACATAAATAATTTAAAATAATTTTTTCTGAAACCTTCAAGAAAGTGTTTAGTTTCCTGTCTAGTTTTAGAAGGAAAGTAGATTTTACCAAATCAAGTAAAATACGTATCCAAGGCTACAACAAAAATAACAGTCTGGTAAAATACAAAACAGTCTGGTAAAGATTTTACCTGACTGTTTTTTTTTTATGTTGTAATCTTGGATACATAGTCTGCTGTCATTACAATTCATATTAAAAAATTTAAACATTTTGAGTTATTTATGATTATTTATTAATTAAGTTCGTTTAATTCAGAAAAAGTAATATGCATAATACGTCAGGAAAGTGTTTTTACTTGAATCAGCGAATTAAAATACTCGACCTGCGGCCTCGTAATTCAAACAATCGCTTCGTCAAGTAAAATATAACTTTCCTGATTTAATATGTACCCGTATATATACTATTTAACTACAAATGCTAATTTGTTAATGCTAAATGCTAGTTCAGATTAAAAATAATAAAAATTACTTAGTTTATAATTCGGGCAAGAAAATACAGCCTTACACTTAAAGGTAGAAAGGCTACAGGTTTAAGTAAGTAAAAAGAAATCAAATAACGTAATAAGCAGTTGATAGGTCAGTAAATATTTAATGGGGGATTCAAGTGGTAGAGCTTTTTAATATATGTTTATTAAAATAAATTCTTGACCGTACATCATATTTAATACAATATAAAATCATACCATAAATTATATCTTTATTGCTGAAATATGAAAGTTAAAGTTGAATAATTTAAAACGTTCGCACTGCCATATTGCAATGACGTAGTTGCATTAAGCCAATCACAGAGCTTTGTCTGAATCGTTTGTCGGTACTCAAGAAGACGAAGAAGAAATAAAAATTCAGCATTCTACGATTCTACCAATGACGTATAATACTAGACGAATTATGCCGTATTCAAGTCAATGCAGTGTTGTGAAGCAGAGAGGAATGGAATAACTTGATCGTCCGCCGGATGCGCGGCAAGGAGCGAGTACACTTTGATGTTATACAAGTTGTTCCTTGCCGCGCACCCGCCTCACCGACCAGTTATTCTATCCCTTTCTGATTCACAACAAACGCCGTTGTTATCCGTCTAGTTATGTTTTGTCTGAGGATTCTACTGACAACGACAAGTTACGTGTTATTTATCTCTGTCTTATCTGTCTCTCTTTAAGCTAAGATGCAACTACGTCATATTAATTTGTTTCGAAAGTTTAAATATTCATATCATGCTTAATACAAGTTTTTTTAAAGAATAAAAAAATTGGGTATAATTATTTTATTACGTAGATTAATATATAAAAAATTCAAAAAAGTCTTGAAAGGCCCATTGCAAAAGTTATAAAAACAAACATTTTTGCTTCAGTTACAGTTGAATTATTGTATGCTGTAAAAATATATCATTATAATATTCTTTTCAGAATAAGGAAACTATTATTTATTACAGATATAATTTTGTTATGAGAAAAACATGTCAATATAATATATTCATTAGTTTGCGTTAAATGCAAAGTCTCATATTTAAAATTTACAAATTGCTAATAACAATATTTATTTCGACAATTAGCTGCCATAAAATATACAATTATGCAGATACGTAATGTCAAAGGTTAAAAATGTCATATCACAATTATTTAATAAAACACAATGTTTGAAATATGAATGAATGAAGAATGGTTCATATAATGATTAAATTGTACGAGTGGGTATTACAATCATATATTTATGAAACAATAGTTTGCGAAATTGTAGGTTAACAATTTATTAATCATACTGTCGTCAATCTGGAAAATTTATTGTGTTTCAAAACATTAACTACTAATGAAATAATTATGTCGGGATACATTAAATAAATAATTTGCTGAAGAGTTTAAGCAAGGACATTACGAATGTGTAAATTAAGTAAGGAAACAAAAACATTAGACGAGACATGAATTTAAAATGTGTCTGAATATGTCAATTTAAAATAATTCAATTTGTTTTAAGTCACTAATAAGATAACATATTTTCTGTGATGTCATACTTTTCTATTAAACGTTTAGGAACAGATTTGTAATTCTGTATTCAATTTATTCATTATTTATTAATCAATTTAACCCAGCATATCTGCAAGGAATTCAAATTAAGAATTGTTATTGCAAATATTAATTTAGATTTCATTTAATAAAAATATTTTCTTTATAATATTAATTCTAATAGGTATTAGTATTAACGGTTATTTATTTACTGAATAGTAATATAAATTTATAGAATATAGGCAAATAAAATTAAGATCGCTGCTCCATCTGGAATACTTCGCGAACTACTGTATTCAGGATAGATTTTTGACGTTTTAAAACTACAAAACGTAAATCGCACTTTAATATTATAAAACTAACTCTCTCTTTTATATTTAATTTATTTACACGATTGTCAATATATATTAAATCTATTGATTTAGCCTGAAATGGTTAAATGCTCTTTCTGTATTTATTAAATGTACGACAGTAAGATTTTCCGGTGTATTTACTTCTACTTCAGAATCTCAAAATGTTTTCGGTTAATTATTTATTAAATTTATTATAGTATCTACTGTTTCTTTCTCTTCTACTGTATTTGTATCGTGACTTTCCTCTATTTCGACATTTTTATGCGTAGCGTTTTAATATTCACTTTATCCGAAATTTTGCATCTCAATGGATTTTTTCATTCTCAAAATTTTGTCACTATTTTAAATTTGTTTATCGTGTTTTCTTTGCCTTTAGCAAATTCATAGGTATTGCATTTCGTTTGAGATGTACAGTGAAAATTTTTATTTGGCAACAGTTATTACTTGACTTACCATGAAAAAAATAGATATTTGTTTCATTAGGACTAAAAATTCCAGTTTTCATATGGAGTAATAAAGGTTGGTATTATTATATTATTTCTCACCATGACAAGTGTAGTAAAAATGTTATTTTTGGTCCTAAGACGTAAACATTCCTGAAATAACATTCTTTTACTAATTAAAAAGTTGAAATAAAATGTAATATTTTTTTGTGAAATGTAGGTACGCGGGTTAACTTTTTCCCCTATTTTTAATCGTATAATCCATACTGCATACTTATCTATTAATTCGGCAACACTAAATTTTGTCTCAAATTTTACTTTTTGTGTTTCTTTCTTTGGCAATACACGAAAAGATACATCTGGATGTTTTTTTCCATCCTGGTACGCAGTAATAATCGTTCTACATTATATATTTTATCAACACACCGAAAATATTTGAAAATATCTGTATCTAATATATAATACAATGAAAGTGAACCCTGGATATAGTAGTTCTAAAAATTACCGTTAGGTGGTGTAATGCTTAGCTGCATTTGCCTATATTTTAAGAAACATCAACTTAGAAGTTGAATGATTTCAATAGGAAACTGAAGTTGTTATTTATCTTAATGTGTAATTTTTTTCTTAATTTATATATATATATATATATATATATAAATGTAATATTATTATTAAAATGTGTATGGGCTTGTTTTTAATCAATCAGTAGTAAATTCAACGCTTGATCAGACTTTAACTAGTTATATGGGTACAGTTTTAAATTATTTTTTGATCGTAAATAATAACTATTTCAAAACTAAAATAATATTTTCTCAATATAAAATATATTTGCTCTGTAAATTATGCTTAGTAAAACTAATTATTATTACCAGTGGAAAACAATTTTTAACC
Organism: Pterostichus madidus; assembly: GCA_911728475.2. Lineage (NCBI taxonomy): Eukaryota > Metazoa > Arthropoda > Insecta > Coleoptera > Carabidae > Pterostichus > Pterostichus madidus. Next base: position 20,743,504 of record OU452302.1, read on the forward strand.
ATTACAAACCATGAGTCGACCAGTAAATATAATGACTCGATCAGTAAATATAATAACTAAAATCATGATTTTATCAGTAAATATTATAAAATACCAGTAGAAATATTGACTTGTACAGTAAAAATCAGAAATCGCTCATTAATTATATAGATGGCCTCTGGAAAACAAATTGATTGCTTCCTAAGGAAAGCAAGGTATTTAATTAATACTTTTTTTAGATTTATAAATTTCTATTTCTGTTTAGAATAATTTATTTCCGTTGTAAAAATTACATTTTCTCCTTTAAAATATATAAATACATACAAATTTTGTAATTAAAAAAAAATTGTTTACTAACAATATTTTCTGGAACAACCTGTATCCGAGTAATATGAAAATAAGTATGAATCCGGTGTTAATTTTTCTTTCTAAAATAATTGCTAATAATATTTCTTGATTTTTGTGGTGTAAGAAGCTATTGTAGTGCCTTTCATCTACAAAGTAACAAAGTAACAGGCGTTGAAAAGGATTATTTCAATTATCCAACATAAAAAATATATATATGCAGGTTTCTAGACTTTAAGTGAAATATGTATATATATATATATACATATATATATATATATATATATATATATATAATATATATATATATATATATATATATATATATATATATATATATATATATATATATATATATATATATATATATATATATATATATATATATATATATATATAGATATATATATATATATGTATTTAGACTGTGCCAAAAAAATCGATATTTTTTTATTTCGCTCTTCTTCGAGTATATCATTCCCAGTTCAAATTCATTCAGATTTCCAAAATTTTAAACAATTCGGTTAACATTTTGAGGTGTATCAAGCCCAGAACGTGTTTTTTGAAGTTTTTTCTCAATTTTTGTGAGGTTTCATAGCACTGTTCTACAATAACGGGATGTTTGATGCTTGGGAGACATTATTACATTCAAACACAAAGTATTTAATGCATTTCAGTCGCCAAATCCACTTTCGGACAGATATATTGGCGAAAACAATCATTTTTTTAAGGCCTAAAAACTGTAATTTCAACTTTAAACTCCAATAACTTCATATTTTTAGGTTCGTTATGCGTCATATGCTCTTTGAACGTACCTAGTCTAGTATCACGTAGCATTAATTGATTTGAATATTTCAGAAAAAATCGCCCATCAGTTATAATAATCTACACTCGGGTGACCAGAAAAGCGTAAAATACAACTTTTTAAAAAAAATTCATAACATTTCATCGTAGAAACACGAATTTTTAGGGAAAAATTATTAAAATTAATTGCCTTGTCTGATTGAATCCACGATTTCTTCGGTTTGGCCTACGAGTTGACAAAGTGGGACATTTTTTGACATCAGGAACATATTTTTATTAGCGGGGTGGGAGAGGGTGGAATGGATTTGGTATCACATTAACTAGCATAACATTAATGGGCAAATTCTAATCTTTTCATAACTCAAAGATTCATCCATTTTCGACTGAATGTAATCGAGTTATGGCACTCGGAATTCTTGCCATTTTTGTTGCATTTTACGGTAGTACGTTTTTTCACTCGAGTGTAGATTATTATAACTGATGGGCGATTTTTTCTGAAATTATCAAATCAATTAATGCTACGTGATACTAGACTACGTTAAAAGAGCATATGACGCATAATGAACCTAAAAATATTAAGTTGTTGAACTTGAGAGTAGAAAATTACAGTTTTTAGGCCTTAAAAAATGGTTGTTTTCGCCAACATATCTGTCCGAAAGTGGATTTGGCGACTGAAATGCATTAAATACTTTGTGTTTGAATGTAATAATGTCTCCCAAGCGTCAAACATCCCGTTATTGTAGAACAGTGTTATGAAACCTCACAAAAATTGAGAAAAAACTTAAAAAAACACGTTTTGGGCTTGATGCACCTCTAATAAATGTTAACCGAATTGTTTAAAATTTTGGGAATCTGAATGAATTTGAACGGGGAATGATGTACTCGAAGAAGAGCGAAATCAAAAAAATACCGATTTTTTTCTTAATAATATGTATATATATATATATACCGGGTGTCTATGAACCATAGGAAATATAATGATACAATATTATTGATACCACACTTTTCTTTAATGAGATAGATGTAATATAAAATTTCCGTCTTTAAGCTGTTTACAAAATGCCTTGGAAAATAAAACATACAATTCAAACAATCGTATTGTTTTAATTTGAGATATAAAAGTTAATTAGTATGATATTTATTGTTAATATTATTATTTTTTTATATATTTTAATTTTTAATTTATATTATTATAAAAAATCATGGAATGTATTCATTATTATTGATAAATAATTTAATGAAATCATTAAATCTTAAATCTTTATGCAAGATGGCAATTTTTATTTTACCTCTGACGTGAACGAAACGCATATAAATAAGAAAATGGGACTTAGATGCTGTTTTTTATTCTGAACATTTTTTTATATTGTATTTCGTATGGTCCATACAAAAGTATATATATATATATATATATATATATATATATATATCCAGGGTAACCCACTTGAAATAATCCACTGGAATATCTCAATATTTCAAACAAAAGTGTATTGGTTTTGAGGGGGCCACCCGATGCTGTAATAATTTTCCCTCTCTCCACCCCCACGGGGTCGGGGAGGGATGTAACTTTAAAATTTTGAACACGGACCCCCATTTTTTATTCCACATTTGGATTCTACGCAAAAAAATAATAAGTTTTGTCTGAACATTTTTGTTCAATTTGGGATAGATGGCGCTGCAAATGGTATCACGAGAAGCCTTATTTTCGAAGACAAAAACCCAAACAATCGTCATCAGGTTGTGTTACTTTCCGTGAGACTCTTAAAAAGTTTTGTTTTGTGCTGCCAGAAGGTAAACATTTCGACGTTTATCTCCTATGACGAAAATGTATCCAATGAACAACTTCAAACGCCGAATTCATCTGTGTTAACAGGAAAATGGGGCGACCGTGCAACCTCCTCGTGGTGTACATCGGGCAACGCTAATGCCGGCGGTAAAACGATGTTCCTTTACATCAATGGTAAAAAATCATTGGTTTCAATCCTTCTGCATAAAAAACCAGAAAAAATTAACTTATCGAGAAAAAATCTAACTGCACCATTTGCAGCGACATCGATCACAAATCTAAAAAAAATTCAGACAAAACTTACTTCTTTTTTGCGTAGAATCCAAATCTGAAATAAAAAGTAGGGGTCCGTATTCAAAATTTTAAAGTTACTGCATATTTTTCGAGATATTCCAGTGGATTATTTAAAATGCGTCACATATATGTATATATATATATATATAGTGTGTTCATCCAAAACCCGAACATAGGCTTATAACATGTGATATCAGTTTTTTGGTGCGCATTGCTTCCCAATTAATTTTATAGGAAAATACTTCAAATAAAAGTTGTAGAGAATAAAATTATGTATTTTTTAATATAAAATACATTACATTTGTGTATTCCATCACAGCGCAAAACTTAATTAAATATTTGTAATATTCGTAAAAATATAGGCTTCCATGAAAAAATTAAAGCAATTGTCTACTGTGAAAAAATTGACATTAATTTAATACTGGGATATGTTTTTTGTAACTTTCACCGTTGTAGGTCCATTTTATTATTTCCAGCTTTTTCTCGTGTGAGAAATCGTTAATATTTTAGGTGTTTTTCCTTGTTTGTCTGTGATTCAATATTAACGTCAATATTTTGACATTAGACAATTGTTTTATTTTTCATGGATTTCTATATTTTTCGAATAATACAAATGTTTAATTAATTTTTGTGCTCTGATAAAATACACAATTGAAATGTGTTTCATATAAAAATGTCCGTAATTTTATTCTCTACAACTTTCATTTGAAGTATTTTCCTGTAAAATTAATTGGGAAGCAATGCGCACCAAAAAACTGATATTACATGTTATAAGCCTATGTTCGGGTTTTGGATGAACACACTGTATATATATATATATATATATATATATATATATATATATATATATATATATATATATAAAACTAAGTAGTACATATTATGACAGGAGTAAATATTAATTATTATTGTTCGCTTGCAGATTTTGGGATACGCAATAGTGGCCATGGCGTTCAGTATGCAGCCCGCTATGCGTTGGCTCTGTGATAGACTTACTGGATTCACAAGAATTATTGTGGCCGATATTTTTTTGTTTTTCTCTGTCATTGGCACCATTAACGTTTGGAGAGGAATTTGGAATTTGTTAGAGATTTACTTTTTACCAGGTTGGTACAAACAATATGAAACTGAACAGAATTCTGAGAATGACATTATAATACGAGTATATACAGTTCTTGGAAATTATACTAGTTTCATTGTTTAATATTAGATGCGTATTTTTGAGTTTTACTTTTATCTAACACGAAATCTATATAAAGACTCACGTGTCTTACACGTGCTGGTTCTGTTTCCCTATTTTAAGGTTGTCCAATAGAAAATATTTTCGGTGAACTAGAAATTAAAATTAAGTGACGAATATATTTACAAGCATGTGATGTCTGTTACCATTATTCAAACATTCACTTTCTTGTTCTCCAATAGTACAAATCTAATTAAATTTCATATCGTCAGAAAGTCTGAGTAATAATGAATAATTTATAAAGTTACTAAGCATGAGGTAACACGTAAATTTTTAGGTAATCACAACTAAAACTACGTAGTACTAATTGTCGGACTGTTAAAATAAACCGAATTAGATTCTCCCAATCGAAAAATGATTTGTACATTAAAATTATCCCAATGGCTCCCATCCACCAGCATTCTGGAGACCATGATTTGACGGCTGATAACCGCATTTCTGATACAAAAATATATCACTTCCTAAAATATGTTACATTAAAGTTTCGAACCTAGTAATAAAATTTCATAATGATATATAATGGGATGGCTAACTCAGTGGTATGAAGTCGGCCTGTGGATTCTGAGGACCCTGGTTCGGTTCCCACAGACGACAAACAATATTCATAATTTCTAAAACTACCCCTGTGGCTCCTCCACCACTAACATCTTTGGGGGCCGTGATTTGACGACTGGTAACCGCACTTCACGCGCAAAATATATCACTTACCGAGATCTGCTTCGGCAGAATGCCACATCCAGTAGTAGGTAGAAGGCGTGATGATATATTTATTTATTTTATTTTATATATAATATGATATTTATGTATTTTTATAACAATTAATACTTCAGCATTCTTTTGACTCGTGACGCATATTTTCGAAAAAAAAATGATAAATGCACCCGCGTCTACTTTGTGAATAAATTAAGAATGATTCACCTCAAACAATTTTAATATTTTAAAAGTATTTTCGTCGAAGTTTATTGTTACGTACTCCCATTCCTTTCAACAAATAAATTAGCATGTTTCTTTACAAAATACGCTATTATGATATGACGGCATTTATAACCTAATATGCAGAATTGAGGAAAATCCAAATAAAACATTTAGAAATTTTTAACAAGTAATACGCAAACTATTAATTTATAAATTTATTATAGAGGTACCTAGTGTTTTAAAATTTATTTTCTATATTGTCTTCAAGAAAATTCAAGCCGATTAATTTATATTTCCTGAATAAATATAAATACGGTAGCAGATGCGGAAATATTTTGTTTTGTTTTTAACGTTATATTTAGGCTTAATCCAATCTATATATGACCCTATCCTTCCTATCCTCCAGCATTGTAAGGTATAGGACAGGGATGGGCAACGCTTTTCTATGTATGGCCACATTTAAAATTAAAGAACTATCGTGGGCCGCACATACAGAGAAATACCGGGATATAACGGGAGGTACTTGGTAAAGGTGAATATAGAGATTTAACATAGGATATTTGTTTTGTTCAATTTCCTACTCCCCTGTTCATTTTCTGGAAAAAAGCTGTTGACTACAAAGATGTTCAGAGTAAAAGATGCAAACAAAACAGTTTTTACATTTTTTATTACATATCTGGTTTAGCCTCAAATTTCAAAATTTATGTTAAACTGTAGCAATAGCCATGACTTTTTGTTTTTATTATTTATTTATAAACATTAAGCAACTTAAATAAAATTAAACAAAACATAACTTTTTAATATTAGAACAAAATAGATTTTTCATATTTAATAGTAAATCAATTCCAAATGAATCAACATTTAAAAAAAAAATGTAAAAAACAAATTGGAAAACTACTATGTTATGTGAAAGAAAAATATAAAAACAATAATACGTCATAACAAAGAGAATGACGAAATATTTATAACAATATTTTAAAATAAATTATGCATAAAAAATAAATTATAAGACATATTGAAATAAGCCATCATTTTCAACAAGATTACAACAAAATCTATTGTAAATAAGCTCTAATATTGACTAATTATCTGGTAGTAATACGATCACATTTTTCAAATATAGCTTGTCATAGTAAATCTAACTTCTCATATTATTTAGTGTAAAATTTAAAAACAAAAGTCTTGACTATTACTACAATTTAACAGACATTTTGAAATTTATTCTTAAAGTTGCGGCTAGACCAGAAACGTGAGTTCGGCCCACTCAAAATTGTACGAAGGGCCGTATGCGGCTCGCGGGTTGCGTATCCCTGGCATAGGACGTATATGACCTTGATTGTAATTTGTGCAAAATCGTCAATACGAGGTTAAGTTTATAGAGCGAAAATCATTGAAAGCAGAATGATACTGCTGTATCAGTTTCAAAATTTGCGTTAATGTCAATTCTATATGATTTTTCGTGTTTAATATTATTGAAGTTAGAATCTATATAAATATAAAAATTAGCTATGACATATACAGTATATTCTGAAAATAAGTCACAATCACGTTTACTTTTTAATTATGATTTCGGTTAATTTGTAATCAACCCATTATTGAACCGGTTTTTGAAAAACGTCAGAATATACTATTAATATAATAATAATGTGTAGGGGTATTGTCATTTATAACTGTTAACACAATTTAGACAAAATAGTCATCTAGTCTTTTGTCCGTTAGTCACTTGATAAATCAAATAATATTCTTGGAAATTTTAAAATAATAAATTAAATTAGTTTATTTAAATCATATAGGCTGTCTAAGATATTGTGCACAATATGGGGATCTCGAGAACTATAGGAGCTACGATACTACATAGTAAATTACGCAATAGTTGCCGTTTGTTATTAAAAAAAAAAGTTCACAAGAGACAAAAATATATTTTTTTCGATATTTAATATTGTTTATAATTTTTTTATTTATAATAATAAATGAATTTGGTTTGCACTTTTTCATATAGAATTCACAGAAATAGTAGATATAAAAAAATCTGTTATGTACTGTTTCAAATTGCAATTACTCTTTATATGAAACTAAAATTTGTAAATAACATTAATTCAAATCATTTTATATTCTCGTTTCAATGGTGCTAAACTCACTGTTTAATATATTAATATTTTATAAAGATCTTATCAAGAAATAATACAGGGTGGTGAACGCAACTCTTGAACATAGGAATTTAACATGTAAAATCACAATTTTGTAATTTCCTGCTTCCCTAATTATTCTAAACAAAAAAGCTTCAAATAAAAGTGTTAGGGCATAAAATTCGGCATCTAAGACAATAAACAAAATTAACTTTTCATGCTTCGTAACAGCACAAATTAGATCTGAAAATGACAAAAATAGCCTCAAAACTATCGATAGCCATGCAATTGAAACAAAATTAAACAAATGTTTGACGTATAATCTGTCAAAATAATTTCTTTATTTATTATGTCATTTATTTTGACAGATAAAACGACAAACATTTATTTAATTTTGTTTTAGTTCCATGGCTATCAATAGTTTTCAGGCTATTTTCGTTATTTTCAGATCAAATTTGTGTCGTTGCGAAGCATGAAAAATTAATTTTGTTTATTGGCTTAGATGCAGAATTTTATTCCTTAAAACTTTTATTTGAAACTTTTTTGGTTAAAATAATTAGGGAAGCAGGAAATTACAAAATTGTTATTTTACATGTTAAATCCCTATGTTCGAGAGTTGCGTTCACCACCTTGTATATATATAGATATATATATATTTAATTTATAGCAAACTTATTATCATTGAGAAGGCAATATATAAACGCGTCAATTTGTTTGTTACCTCATAGATTATTGGAATACCACAATCATTAATAGGTAAAAGATGTGATGATTTACTTATATTTTATTTTTTACAGATCATCCAGAAATTAGTTGCTGGACGACACACTGGGTCAGTTTGTTCCTTCTGATTCTTCTGAATTGTTCCAATTCGCTTCTTGTTCGCGGTGTATACATCGACGCCGAGGAACCGGCAGGAAAATGTGTCGTCTTTCCAATTTATTACCTTCGCGTGATATTCAAAAATGAACGACAAAAGAAACGTGTTAAAAACATACAGTTAGAAGTCATGGCGAAACGAAAACATGAAATCGATTGTTTAAAACCCAAAAACGAAAATTGCACGTACAATTCCGATCAAAACCATGTGCTTCTGTTGCAACAAACTCTTCAGCCTAATCATATTGAAGTGTAGTGCAAAAATAATCATTCGCTAGTCATTCGTCTCATTATTTAAGGACTTGGAAATTAAAGCAGGGTCTTGCTTTAATATTTGATAAGTTCATTACATAAATTATAGTGCATCATCAATAATTTCATTGTTAAATTTATATTTAAATGGTTGATTGTTGTATTTTTATGATTGTTCATAGCGAAAATGTGATAAAAGTGTTAAGCACTTTTAATTTTATATAAAAATTTATGTTTGTTAATATTGTATATAAAATAAAAAGTATTACTAATTTGTTAAGATATATAATGTAGTTTAATTTATATAAAATATATATAAATTATGTAAAAATTTATAGTAAATTTGTCATAATTCCTATGTATTATAAAAATTGTACAAAATTTTAAAGTATTTTAACAGGGTGTTCTTTTGTAGTTGTTTAACATTACAAACAAAATATATTTTAATACTGAATTTTATTCTTTTTATTAACCTGACAAGTTGCAAATACAACATGAAACTTGAATTAATAGAGGCTGTGGACTAATAATCTAAAAGGAAGAATAAATGAGTCTAGATGAGGAGAGCAACTACTTGATTAGGCATTTTTGTACATTAATTAAGGTGCTATTTAAAAACAGCATGAATTGTCGTTTATAATGACACAAACGATTAGCAACATCCTAACTTACATTGTTCAGTCATTTAGCTTTTTTAATACGGATGTCCACTCTTAAATCAGTTTTGCGTATATAACATTAATAATAGTTAGAGAGATTTAATACTCACCATATTGGAATTTGATTATTGTTTTTTGAGATGTATATTTAAAATAGAAATAAATAAAACAATGTCAACATATGGAAAAAGTTGCAGAACTCATATTTAATTATTAAAATCTATTTTTGATTTAAGTTCTACAAATATTTAATTCGCCATTTCGGTACACTAAAAAATAATAATAATAATTAAATAAAATTTATTGAACTTAAACCAAAAAAAGAATATTATTTCATGCTCATAAGATATATAGTTTTTATATAGAAAAAAATAAAATAAAAATAATGGTAGGATAAAATATTAAATATTTTGAACAGAAAATATTATATAATTTTCACTTAACTGGATAAGTAAAAGCGGAACTAGAGCTGTACTAAAATTAAGCTAAATATTAAGTTTCACAAAGAAAAGAAAACAAAATGATATTTATAAAAATTAAAATAATTACTTTTTTTATTCTTATAATATATCAACACGCCAATTATTTTACACATTTCTGAGTGTAGCATTACGAACTGTCAAATCACAGTCCTCAAAGATATTAGCGAAGGAAAAATCACATCCATATTCGTGTGAATTGCAACGATAGTCAAGTTTCACGCATGACGTGAATGTGATGTGATTCACTCTATGGTTGTTTGTGCATTTGTAATTTAGTTAGAGTGTGAATGGGGACTTATACAATTCAAATTTTTCGGTTGCCATCTAGTGAGTAAAACGGTATAGCTTTACAGTTTGATGTTTATCACGTGAGCCAAACGTTAAACGTCAAACAAATAATGGGATCTGAGGGCAGAAGGGTTGAATGGGGAAAGCAGTTGTTCGACTCGGCCTCAGACAAATGTTTTGTCTGAGGACTCGGCATAGTGTCACCTCGCTCTTTCTACAAATTTGTTGTTTCACACAAAATTGTGTAGTGGGGGGTCTGCTGCATGTGACATCAAAATTGTAAGTCCCCAATGGGGACTTACAATTTGTGTAGAATTAACTTTCAAAAACAAGCGCAGGACAACACTCCCTTCCTTTCTTATATTTTTTCATTTTTAGTTACTGCATTGTGTGGAATTTTCTTTCAAATCTAAACCTATGCTATCGCTTTTATCTTTTCTAATCTTTGTAGATTCGTTGTTAGACTCGTTATTATATTCGTTCTTAGGACTAAGCATGAGTAATTTGAGTTGTTTTGCGCATATATTATGTAAGTCGAAGAAATATGAATTAAAAGTTAATAAGAGTGATTGGATAGATGTGATTGAAGGTTTGTTGTCTGATGAATGATTTCGATTGTTATAAGTAAATGAGTTTATACGGAGGGATATATGAATGTGGTTGAAGTGAGAGTAGTTTGTTAGGATGAGTATGTTTGACGAGGACTGGTTATTTGATTAATTTAATGAGTAAATGTTTTATGAATTATTTTAGGGTCGTGCTACCCTATTTTATGGGATATAGCGTGATGTTATGTATGTATGTAATATGAAAATGATAATGTTTTGTTCATGGTAAGTTTATTTGGTATTAAGCTAGAACTTTTCGAGACAAGATGACACGAGTCCGAGACTGGTCGCGAATCTCATGGCAATACTACTAGCGGTCTGGTCTATATGTCGCCACTGTATTTAATTTAGTCACTGTAGACAGACAAAAGTTGTCACACTAGTAGATAAATATAATGATGTTTTTTTTTTAATTTTGGTTGATTTCTATATTTTCAATTAGATACTCATATTGTGAAAAATAATTCAAATAAAAAAGATAGATATTTTTATTATTTTAACCTAGAAAAATATTTATTTCTGGCACTCATTATCTAGATATGATACAAACTTATAATTTTAATATTTTTAATGCAACCAATAGTTCAAAATAAAATCATATTTTTCTAGATTTTAATTATGTCAAACTTCGTATGATTTACAGACTCAACATAATATATTTTAATTTAATATAGATAAAATTATATTTCTTGTTTATAATATCGGATACTACTATTGTTGGAGTAGAACATCTGTACAAAATAAAGAATTTCTAAATCATAAATCCCATACAGGATAGAAACTTCAGTCAAACTCAGGAGCAACGCATCGGCCTACGGATTTAGGAACTCAGGTTCGATTCCCACAACTTAAGACCACATTAAAAATACCTCTGTGGCTTCCTCTCCACCAACATAGTTGGGACCGTAAATAAACAATATTTAGAAATTTACAGTTTGCTATTAGTGTACTAATTTGTACATGAATAAAAGAAATAAACGGTTATTTCTTCGAAGTAAAAGATATGACCTTGGCTAAAAAATAAATAAAACAAATTGCTGTATATCTACAATGTCTGACTGGCTGCTTTACATACGAGTCTTGAATATAATCTGAAGCCGCGGAGATGCTACTTTAAGTTCCGTTGTATCAAGTTTTTACAGTGTAATTCTGGAATTGCCGTGACATCACGATCACACTCACATTATTAATGACCATCTAGCAGTAAACATCCAAGACGCTCAACGAACACAAGAACGAAAATGGAAAAGTTTTCTGTGATATTTTTACTATTTATAAGTTTATCAAATTTACCAAATGCTTATACAGATGATAACCTCGGCAGTAATAAAAACGCAGATGTAAGTAGACATACACGCACACATAGTTAGAAAGAACTGCATTGTTTTGAAACTGTTTGAGAATGTGTCAGGCCTTGAAATCAATCTCAATGTCAATCTTCAAGGAATTTTCAACTTCGAATGTGCGGTATGCTTAAATTTTCTTTGCATTTTTTAGACAAGACAACCTGTGCATATTCATGGCCAATGTCCGGCAAACCAATGGAGCTGGCCAGTACAAAACAATGAGTGGATTTGTGATTGCGCGAATCGTAAGTATAAACATTGTAAAAACAACGCAATCAAAACATCTTTCCTTTTCTTATTTTAGGTTTTATTTATTATCAACCAACCGAAACCTGCTATGAATTATATAGGCAAGGACCTTGTCGAAAGAGCGAATATTTAGTACTGCCAAGGGGAAAAACTATCGCAGAATGTGTTAGAAATCCATGTACGAATGATACCACAGTGCCTTTTAACGGTAATTGTTATGTTTTGTACAAAACTGAAGCTTGTGTTACGAAAGGAGGTGGAATACTGAATGTTAATCCTACTACCCTGGAGTTAGAATGTGTGCCGACAAGTGCAGCGGAATTAAATATAATTCGAGTGCCAAACGTGACATGTCCGCCTGGAAGCAAAAGAAGTACTACTGGCCAGTGCAGAATGATAGCAGGTTCTGGATAATTCAGTACCTAATTTAAAACTTGCCACATATTTTACTTTATTCAAACGCTTTTTGTTCCAACTATAGGTACATATATTTATAATAAAAAATATATTTAAGTATATTTGTGTATTATTTGTCTGAAGTTGCATCATTTGTTTATCTAATCTTCATAAATTATTCAATTAATAAGACATTACTAGTAATTTCCTGCAATTTATTGTAATAAAATAAACTTCTTCAGAAGTATGCATGTTCATAGGAATTTCCAACTAATTAGAAAATTAAATATAATTAATAAATTGTCTAAACTAATTTTAAACCATCACTAACATGTTGATTGTAGAACCTATTTCACATTACTTTTAATAATTTAATAGATCTGTTAATATTTAAAACATCTACATATATTAAAATATTTTATTAGTAAATTATATTATTTACAATTGTATTTTTTTTAATTTAATCTATTAATTGCTACGTACTACATAATTATTGTAAAAATAACAAATCATTATTTTATTATTAAATTTATTTTATTGAGAAAAATTATTGATTGTGCCTATGAGTGGATTATACTCGTAAGACCTTTATTTTATTTCTTTGTTCCAAAATTAATTTCATCGTTGTATAAAATAAATAAACCTATTTGCATTTAATAAAAAGAAGACATGTAATTAAATATATATCTTGCAATAATATATTTATGTAAAATATACGGAAAATAAATATTTAAAAGTAAAAATATAATTACTAACTACATCTATTTTGATTGCAAGTTATATTGTAGAATTTATTATAAGAATTTTTATAAAATCATTAAAAATGAAACTGGTTAAGCAACTTACACATTAATGTTCTGTTCTGTCTACCACAACAAGATTTTTTTTGTATGCACATCACATATGTATTTTTTCAATCAAAACATCACCAAATTTCACTGTTATCTTTTACAACTATTTTTAGAAAAACATGCATATTTATTGCGAACTTACAGTTAATAATAAGAAGATATAACAAAAATATATTTGTTTTAAAATACTATATGAACATATGAACAGTGCAAGAAGTAAATAATATAAAGCAAAAGGAGTGTGTATTTACATGTTAAGTGTAATTTCAAGACGCTTGATGCTGCAACCTCAACTTCCGCTAGTTCAAGTTTTTACAGTGTAAATCTGGAATTACCGTGACATCACGGTCATAATACGAATGACCTGCTAGCTGTAAACATTCAAAACGCTCAACGCTGTACCATTAAAATGGAAAAGTTTTTTCTAGTGTTTACACTCTTTATCAGTTTATCAAATTCACAAATTGGTTATCCAGCAGAACATCCCGTACGCAATAATCAAAGCGTAGATGTAAGTACTTAGAATTTATTTATTTACGCAATACTGATATATATATATATATATATATATATATATATATATATATATATATATATATATATATATATATATATATATATATTTCATTTATTTTTAGCCGATTAGAGGACCTGTGTATGTTCCTGGAGTATGTCCCCCAAATCAATGGTACTGGCCAGGAAATCAAGAAACTGATTGGGTTTGCGATTGCGCCACTCGTAAGTGTGAAAAATATAAAAATAATATTATGCACCCCTCAAATATAAATTTGTATTACAGGTTTTGTTTATTATCCACGAACTGATATGTGTCATGAATTATACAGACAAGGGCCTTGTCAAAATAATCAATATTTAGTACTGGAAAAGGATAAAATAATCCCAGAATGTGTTAAAAATCCGTGCGATAATGACTCCATTGTTCCTTTTAACAATAAATGTTACCGTTTGTATAAAACTGATGCTTGTCCGCCACTTGTAATGGGAGGAGGTACATTAAATGTCAATCATACTTCTCTGAAATTGGAATGTTTACCTGAAAATGCTGCAGAATTAAATATAATTGAAGTAGCGTCTGGGCCATGTCCTCCTGGAAGTAAAAGAAGTACCTCTGGGCAGTGTAGAATTGTTGTAGGAGGCTGATATAGTATTTTTAAGCTTCTTGAATTTTATTGTAATCACACGCTTTTGTTTAAATTCAAATATACTTTTATTTATAATAAAAAGAGAAAAAATACATTTTATAGTTAAATATGTTCTTTTATAAATCCAGAAGTCTGGTTGATTACTATGATAATGCAACAGATTATCTCGATATTTATTTAAAATTTATTTAAATAGGTACTGGAATTTCCAACTAATTAGGCAATTCAAATTAATTAAGACCTATAATCAACTAATATACGTGACGACAAATATGTAATTTAATTTGTTAGTAATACAAACCATACGATTCTTATTGTTTCTGTTATTTGCATTTTCAATAAATCTCTAGAATAGATCAACGTATTTTGTTTGTTATCGCGTTGTCATAGTTACAAAAATGACGTAATTATCAAGACATTTGGCATGGCCTATACATGAAGAACTCTCATATAAAAAAATAAATACATAAATCTCAGCCGGACAAGATTTCTACCTTGTCGCCGTTTGCTATCTAGTTTTTATGTATAAGTCTGGAATTACCATGACATCACAATAGTCTTATGAATATGGGAATGACCACTGACCAACAGTAAACATCGAAAACGTGTAACGAACACATTAGAATGAAAATGGAAAATCTTTGTTGCGTGATATTTTCACTATTTATTAGTTTATCTAATTCACAACTTGCTTATCCACAAGAAAATCCCACATTAAGTGATCAAAATGCAAATGTAAGCAATTATGATAAATTGTTTTTTAATTATGTGATATTTAGATATTATATTAAAATGTTCAAAATGTTTTCAATAATTATTGAGAAAGACTATCTGATTATTATAGGGTAGAGAACCAGTGTACATTCCAGGAATATGTCCCTCAAATCAGTGGTATTGGCCAGGAAATCAAGAGACAGATTGGGTTTGTGATTGCGCAATTCGTAAGTATAAATTATATATGTATAGCGATAAACAAAAAATTATACAATGTGCCTCACGAAAGTGTTACGCGATTAACATAAAAAACAATTTTTTTGCAACGCATGCTTGTCCGACAAATAATTATGCATTTCAATAATTTTTCATTGATTTTAATACTCTAATCATGAATTTCATCGGAAATTTGAGAAAATTAATAAACTTTAATTTTGACATTTTTATGTACTTAATAATACGAATGGCCAAAATTATCAAACTTTTAAATGCGCATTTATCGGTAACCACAGTTATCTCCGCTACAAAAAGTATGGGACGCCAGTTACATTTTATTTTTATAAAAATCAATGTCCAAAATGTTATTATTAAATAAAATGACGTAAATATAGATTAGATTTACTAATTTTTTAATGACATTAGTCTTTTATATAAAAATCTGCTAGTATACTGCTTTAATAAATATGTATTTTACCTCTACATATGTATTTCAGGTTTTGTCTATCAGCCGTCAACTGATATGTGCCACGAACTATACAGACAAGGACCGTGCCAAAACAACGAATATTTAATATTATTAAAAGACAAAATAATTCCGGAATGTGTTAATAATCCGTGTATGAATGATACAATGGTTCTTTTTAATGATAAATGTCATAGTTTGTATAAAAGTGATGCTTGTCCGCCAGTTGGCAAGATAGTAAGAATGCTGAACGTCAATCATACTTCTCTGGCACTAGAGTGTTTACTAGGAAGTACAATCGAATTAAACAGTGTAGTTCACGTTGGATCCCAATGTCTGCCTGGAAGTAAAAGAAGTACTTCTGGAAAATGTAGAATAATAGCAGGCTAATTTTCAGGTTGCTACAATTTTTCATTCAAACATTTATATTTTACTATTATTAATTTCATATTTGCAATTGTAATACTCATTTTATGTTATGTTAATTTAATTGCACTTTAGAAAACCAGTTAATAAAAGTGTTCAAGAAATTATAAGTAAAAATGTTATTTTATTACACTTTGAAAAAAAGTTAAATGATATAAAAAAGAGAGAATGTTTATTTACATACCTATGTATATATTATAACTTATTCCACGTAAAAATTCAGTAAAGAGGGAGTTATGAAAGTGTCTCCTTACTGGTAGCTCTTTGATCGAAACTATTTAAATTTACAAAATTGTTTTGGAGACACTTGTCTTCACTTTAATGTTTTGATAACTAAATAAAGTTGACGACCTAGACGTAAACCTTTCTATATTAAATTTCAAATTCCTGCATTTTTACGTCAAATAAAGAAAAATGAAATTTTAATGTATACAAAATATTGCTAAGTTATTGTAGGATAAAGTCAAGTACTACATGATGGTATCATATTTTATGAATGAAGATATACTTCAATTGTATTGTTTGTTCTAAAATAATCAAACACTGGGTCAGTATTTTAGTTCGTTACGTCACACGCGTTGGCGTTTTTAAATAGAATGCTGAAGATGCCTTTGAAAAATCACACTATAAGACGAGAGCATCGAGATTATCTAGTATATATCGTTCAATTACGCGTCTATTCACGTTAGCAGTATGGGCGCAAACGATGGTGGCCCCATAGTTTCGGTAGAATTTGAAGTTTTTGGACAAGTGCAAGGTAAGATGTGTATTTATATTTATCAACGAAAACAAACATAATTGTGAATATATTTGAATCTTCAGGTGTATATTTTACAAAATATTGTCGGGAAATTTGTGATCAACTTGGAGTTGGCGGATGGATTAAAAATGCAAAAAAGGGGACCATTGTCGGAAAAATGCAAGGCCCACGTCAAAACATTGAACAAATGTAAGTACAGTGTTTGTTTAACATTATGAAATATATTTTGAAAAACTTTTCAATGTTGTTATTTTGCGTATTAGTAAAAGAAAAACAGTTGCTATATTTAAAACAAATAAAAAAACGATAAGTACAACTTGCTGTTCAATTGCCAAATTGTATTTATAACTTGTTAATGCTTTAATTATTGTATTGTGCTAAAAGGAAAATTACCTGTACTAATATTTGATTGTTTCCCAGGATTGTTTGGTTATCAAAAACAGGATCACCGGGATCAAAAATAGATCACTGCGAACTGACAAACTGGGAAAATTTAGCACGTCCTGAATTCAGAAATTTTTCAATTCGATTTTAGATTTTTTTTTCAAATAATTTTACATATTAGTTAACAATCCAATGTACACTTGATATATGTTAAATATTAGAGTATCGTTTCCTTAATAAATTGTATTCTATGTAAGTTTTTCGCATATTTTACAGAAGTGTAAGCAAAACGTATAAAAATAAATTTTTTATTTATCTAAAAAATTTCGGATATTTTTGAATGTAACCTAATTTCAAATAATAAAACGTATATTTTATACAATGTAGTTTTATTTCTAAAATATTTCAATTACGTTAATGGTCACAAAGCAAGGACTAAAACGCATTAATGTAATGGATTGCTCCTCTGTACAAAAATGCTGCAGTGACTCGCACTTCTAATTCCATGTCATTCAACAATAATAAAACTATTTGCATCTAAAATAATGAAAACACTTTAACGGGATTAGGGTACAAAATGATATCATACCATACCATACCAAGAAATAGTATGGTACAAGACACAACATGGATGGTGATACTGATAGCATACCGAGCACAGCAGTCAAATGACAGCAGCAGCAGATCAACAGACTGAATGACCTGTGTCTGGTCAGTTCATACACACAAACAGTACAAAATCAACTAATAAACGTACACTCGTACACTTGTGTTTAACAATTTATTACTGCAATGATATACAAATTAATCAAAGCCAAAATGTAATAAAAAATAGTTATAAGGCAGGAACGTAAGACTAAAAACTAATTAAATAGAGTGTTTTTATGTAATGAACCCACTTTGGCAGCCAATTAACAATATTATTCAATGGTCTGTATAAACTGACCTAAAACACAAATGATTCGTAGATAAAAAATGGAAATTACTTGGTTCACTACCTAATAAATGCTAAAGTAATAACACAAAATCGTATTACGGTAAAAACGATCAATTAAATTTACAGAGCTTAGAAAAAATACTAATGAGAGTATCATAAGTGGAGGAATCGCACTCTATATTATTATTTCTCAGACACACATCAATTATGAAAGTCGCACAAAATTCAGAATATCAACAATTGCAATTGCGGCCGCTCATGAACGCATCAACGCACACACAAACACTCACCTAACACGTCAAGTAAGTCAAACTGAAAAGAAAACCATCAATTCACGCACAGTATTAAATAAACTGATGTGAAACCACACGCCGTAAATCACAAGACAACCAACAAGCGCTCCAAAATGCCCAAAACAATCATCTGCGCTGTGTGGAATTCATTGGTCAAACATGACTTGTGTTAACATTATTTTACCACTTTGTAATTCTGTTTCTTTTATACAAAACTCGGACTGTACTTAAAAGTAAAACGATAAACAAATAGAACTGAAAGAGACACTGGAGACAATAACGGTTACGGAATACGGAAACAGATGTGTGTTCACTCGAAAAAGTCCTCGAGGTTACGCCGTGGCCGTGCGCCGGCGTCGATCCGGAATGGGGCACGGACTCGGCTGGAGGAGGCAGGGCTGTAGGCGTGCGAAGGCGGATCGGACCGGCTAGTCCTGCATCTCCTCGGGCACCTCGTGTGGGTTCAGAATGCCTGGTACAGACATTTGGATCTTCCGCTTCTCCAACTGAGCGTTCTGCAACGCTTGTTCACGCTCCTCCAAGTACAAGTCAGTGTCGTCTTCTCCTGTATACTCCTACGAACGATACAACATGTATCACATTTATGTTACTTTGTACATACTACACTGAGACAATTGCAATACATACATAATCCCAACAACTGGTGTAGCACGAACCATTCTTAGCATACTTAATTAACTCATACAACACAACTTAAAACAATCACACAGCACTATTGCAGCAATCATCTTTCGTCATCTTCACACTTTTTTTGTAAATAGATTCTTGATATAAAATCTACTTATGAACTAAAATTTTGAACTGGAGTTACAATTAAATTGGATATAATGAATGATTCATTAAGATAGGTGTACTTAAACATACAATAATAATCAGGTAGTAAAATGTTAAATAAAAATTTATTTTCTTTTAATTTTACTATGTGACTTACCCTAATTTGCACCAAGAAGTCTCGTAAGTGTTCTTTGAAAGCAGGTATGTCGTGATCCAAGTTGAAAAGTCCTTGCACTGTTATTTTAATTTGATTATCCGTCAAGTGCGGAAACGCAGATCGTAATAATGATGCAATAAATTCCTAAACAAAAATTTCATTACATTACATACATTATAAATAGGAACATAAAAACTTATAATATTTGCAATCTTTTTAAAGCATGAATATTGGTAAACGTATTATTACAATAAATGTATAGATATAAAAACTGTACATTTTATACAAATCTAAGAATACTGATGATGTATTCATTTTGATATTTAATTTGTCAGACGTTATAAAGTATACACATATTACGCTTCAGGAACCATGGCATATTTTAACAATTTTAAACTGAAATTTTGAAAGGTAATAAATAAGCACATTTTAGATGAAATCTATTTAGAAAATTCTATAAATTAAAAACGGATGTAAAGGAGACTAAATTTACATATTAAAAATGATAGTTATTACTTACTTGAATGTAAAGTATGTTGTTAGGCACGGGGCCAAGCTGTACCTTAATGCGTCCCGATTCCACCAATGTAAACATATATGCTAATATTGAAGCGTGCATAGACAAGGCGGCTGTGTGTGACGTATCCGTAACCACAGAGAATACATGCTGCAGGATATCGGTCAAATAGGTCTGGTAGAATGACTGCGCAGCCTGTTCATGTGACTCCACATTTTGCAGGAGTTTCAAAAGAATCTGCAATCCAGTATCAGCAACGTTCCGCATTGTATGTTTGAACGCCCATATTATACTATCGAGTACAAGTTTAAATTGAGCAGGTGGTATACTTAAGAAGGCAGGAAAACAGTGATTATTAACAGATTGTAACAGAAGGAAGAAATTCGTTCTATGTTCTGGGTATTCTTCAAAGTCCTTGTTTATCATTTCTAACGTACATTCAAACACTGCGTCAAATATCTTAGGGACTTCCGAAGTTATAAAACTTTCCAGTTTGTTAACTATACTCGCCATCGTACTCAACACTTCTGGTTCACGAGCAGAGGGAACTGCTGTTCTTTGGTAATCAAGAAGAACAGCATCAAGCAGAGGTGGGATGAAATTTTCCATTACCATAGCATGGTCGTTCGACTTAGACACCCAATCAGAAATAAGTTTAAGGGTTTCTTTCTTCACAACTCTCATTGCCTTGATCAGTGGCTGTTTAGTCACTGTTTCTCCATTTAAAGCTATCGCAGCCGTTATGTTTTCTGACATTACTTTGTAAACATTCAGCATGTCTAAATAAATGCGGCCTAATTGCAAAACATACGGATGACCAAGAGCTTTGCAGGCACGTACATTGGTTTTTAAAATACTAGCAAGTTGTTTCACTATGTCGATTTCTTTTAGAACATCCACATTATTACTTGCTTGGCAGATGATGTCATCCCAAATCTAGAATGAAATAAAATTTTAGTTATTTACCAACACACATTAAGCAAACTATATTTTCCAATATTAAATACTAGATCACTTTTATTAATTGCAAAATAGACCTCTCAAAAAAATAAACGAAATTAGTGATATCTATAAATCATATCAAATATTAAAAATTCTGATTCACCTGATTCGGTAACATCATATATTTCTCTATTAGAGCTTCTTGTGCGTGCTGATCTACTTGAGCAGAAATCATGTACCCAACGGCTTCATAAAATGTGTGCACTTGCTGAGTCTGTAAATCACATATGATGGTGCTGATAGTGCACAGAATTTCTTCAATAAATGGACACGATTCTCCAACTTGTGTGGTAACAAAGTGCCTGCGACATTTCATAGCAATTTTTATGAAGGTATCACAGGCCATGTCTTGTACACCATCGTGAGTCTCGTGCATAAATTCAAATAATTTATTGACAACAGTTTTCAAAAATTTCCAATGAGCACGTAAAAATCTTGGGTACTGTCCTACGACGTACATGATATTTGATGCAATAATAGCTTTATTATCCTTTCCTCTTTTTTGTTCACAAAGACCTAACAAATCCTTAATTACCGTTACCAAAAAGCGCTTTTCATCTTCCTCGTGCATTGCACCTGATATACTTCCGATTGCCCAGCAAAGTGTGTTTAAGTTTTTCCAGGACCATTCAGTTCCGTTTACTTGATTTTGTAGTTTTTCTGTCATAATTCGTTCAGTGTCACCATAGTCCAAATGAGTCAAATAAACTAATGTTTCTCGCATGTTTTTATATAAGTTTATTGAATCCGTATCTTTCATGAATTCTCTGACAACCTCACCGTTGTCGTTTTCTACAACCAGAACTTCTTCCGGTTTAGCCATCCGGGAGATCATAATATATCTGACCTTGTTAAGCACTTCCTGGTACAACATGCGTCTTGAGCCAATTGTATTGCTGAATACATGCCCAGGAGAAGCAAACGGAACTTCACGATATAAATCAGTAGCTAATGCATTCCAGTATTCCAAACAAATCTTGAATATTTCTACTTCTTCTACTTCAGAAATCAAAACTAAATAATGCAAAGCATTCGCCAATTGTGGTCCATGATTCTCTGCCAATGAGCCATGCTCCTTTAAAAATGTGCAAAGAAACATAGCGAGATTCTGTATAAAATTTTGCTCTGCATCTTGACCGCATGCGTACGCACTACGAATATCTGTCTGTAATGGTAACATGCTTTCGAGCTGGGTCATTGTTTGAACAAATAAATTACTGAACATTTCATCATAATTGCTGACCGTGACACCTGCTATTTCTGTTAAGCATTTTAGTGTGACATTTCGAAATAACGGAACAGTAAGAAATTTAAACACCAAGGTATGTATAAGTTTTGTTTCAAATATGTAACCCAAAGGAATCCAATTCAAAAACCGAAGTAATGTGTCTAATGTTGCTCCCACTAAAGCAGCATTCTGAGAATTATCGAGAACAAACTGGCAGAGTTGAAAAATCTGCGAAAACTCAGAGCACATAGAGTCTTTCAAGTGTTTAGCTTTTGTTTGAGTGATTTGACCAGATGAAAAGTCAAACAACTCCTCGCTTAACAGTTTAAGAATAATCATGTTATTTTGACATAATGATTCATTCGTTTTACTAGCACCAACGATATCAGGTATAAAAGTCTCCCAATTTTTCGGCCATTCTCGCTTCAGTACTTGCACCAGGATCATGTTAAGCTTATTCAAATACATTCTATTCTGTTCTAATAATTCTGGATCTGAACTAGTTTTAATTATTAATGCAACAATATATTTCTTAATCCCTTCACATTGATTTCTTGGTAATACTTTCCAACGTGTTTTAATTACTTGTTCTAATATCTGAAGAGCATAATATTTAGTTTGTTGATTACTTGAAAATTCTAATATTGTATCCACTCTGGTCCAAGCATCAGGATGTTCTTTAAGTGCAGTAAGTAATTCTTGAGCCACTCGCTGCTGTTCACCAGCCCCTGCATACATACTAACTACAACATTGTCTAGTAATGCTATGTCCAATTTTTGGTTGAAATCCAGGAGAGCTGCCGCTTGTTGAGCAAAAGTGGCCATGATTTCTTATATTTTTGTTTACAACCTAATTCAAGTAAATGAATTCAACATTCCCTCCACCACGGAAACTGTGAAAAGAAAGAAACATTATTATAATCTAGTTATGGTAAGGTAAATTGAAAAAAAAAGTATGTTCGCAAGAAGATATTTCTACCTGTACCTGGATAATTACTTCTTAATTTTGACAGAAATGTAGTAAGAAGCTTGCAAACTACAAATTTATTTCAATAAACTGTCAAAATATTCATTTTTTTACGAGCAAACTTCACTTTTATGTAAACATCACAAACTGCATAAATATGATAATAACCATTATTCTACGTATACTAAATAACATAAAATTAATTTTAGAATTTATTTCTATCGTCAGAATATTATTTCTTAAGAAATATTCAAAAATCTTTTATCACTGTGACATACCTAACCTACATTACGTACATAAAGTTTTTATACACAAAATAACTATTTTGCAAAAGATAGCTATTCATAAATAACTAAAATAAATAAAGTAGATTATACTTCAATAATATTAATAGTTGGTTTTAACTTAAATAGCTGAAATCATGTCAAAAACTTATTCCCCACCCCGACATCACTATCAAAGTGATTTGAAATTTATAAGAAATGAGAGAAAAAAACAATTTTAAAGTGTAATAATGAATTCAAATGTCATAAATAATAATTTATAATTGTATTAGAAGTGCAACAATAACGAAATATTTTCATTTATCCTTACTTTTAATCGCGGCGTAGTGAACAAAACACACACACAACTATCACACAATCGCAAAACGGTCACAAACGTTTGTCGCAGTCTACTGCATGTGTGTTGCATTTTCCCGCCGACGATGGCTAAATCGGTAAGGAAGATTTGAAATTACAAATAAAATATTGTTTAAACTTTTGATTACGTAAATTATACCCAGAAATCTGCATTTAGAAATGTTTACTAATTCATCATAAAACCATTCCATCAATTGGCGTTAAATATATGTATTCAAACACAATTTGAAAAAATAATATTATAAATAAAACAAACATGAAGCTCAATACAGATGGTCTCAATCGGTAATATATTAATAACGTCACTCGTATGCTCCATTATTTCTAATATCAGTTAAGACATACGTTTATAAAGGGAAAAGAAATAAAGGAAAATTAAAATTAGAAATTGCGATTAATAGATACAGTTTTGTTAATAGAACATAAAATTTATTCATATTAATAACAAATAATATTCTGATTTAAAAAATAGAATTTGTTAATATTTTCATTTCTTGTAGTTTGTATTGCTAAATTAGATTTGTTGGGTTTCCCCTACTACTTACCAACTAAAAGCAAACTGCAAATTCCAATTTTTGGGCAACAGGAAATTTTATAGTTGTCTTTTTGTATTGCACTCTCTAATTTTGGCAGTAAAGTAAATATAAAAGATATAGTAAAGGAGTAAAAATATAATGAATATATTTATGTAAATTGTTCATTTTTGTAGAATGGCTTTCGATAAAAAAATGAACAAAATTATAAAACAGTATATGAATCCGAGTTGGTCACCAATGAGTCCAAATAGATTGTTTGAGGAAGTACCACTTCAAAAAAGTGATTTTAATTACTTAATATTAGAAGCAAATATGCAAAAAGAGTTTCTCTTGAAAATGTTTAGTATTAGTCGTGTTCAAAATCCAATATTATATGAACAGTTTAAATTGCGAGTAGCAGAATGTAAATTATTTGGGAATATTAATGTCAAAGAACTGTATCACAGTACAGCATGTGAAAACGTAGATCCAATCATTAATGATAATTTTGATTGGAGAGTATGTCAGCGCACCAAATTTGGACAAGGTATCAGTTTTTCTTCTGATCCAGGTTATGCGAATCTTCAAAGTAATCTTAAAAATGGGTTCAATCGTGCTATGATTGTTGCTGATGTAATTGTTGGTTTCTGCCAAATTGGTAATAAATGGACTGTAATTCCTGACGATACATTTGATACAACAGTCAATGAAGACAACACCGTATTCGTCAAATATTACGATAACGAATTTTATCCAAAGTACGTTATTTACTACGAGACTTATCCAATAGTCACTGAAAATGGTAAACGCTTTATAAATCGCATTTGATGAATTGATGTGAATTTTAAACAAATCTGACAATTTCAAAGAGACCTGATATATTAGCTTTTTGATATATGGTGCAACTGTGCTTTGTTTTGTATAGATATTCAACTGTCTTTTGTAAGAATTATTCTTTTGTTTGTATGGTATAACCTATATGATATAATAAATTTTGTTAGTTTAGAATGTATACTATGTTGTGATTAATGTCCAGTATAATAATGACTGAATTAAATGAAAAGTATTGAATAATCGAACTAAATTGTTGATAACAGTTCAAGAATATTATTTCGATTATTATTCGTTTAAGAAAAGAATAAGAAACTGGACATGACGCACATACTCATCAGCCTTTTTATAAAAAAAAAGTATTATTTTTCATGTTATGCAAATATAGATAATAATAAAGAAATATTTTTAAATAAATGTTTTATTTTAATGAGAAAGAAAATAATGTGTTAAAAATGATGTCAAATCATGCAAAGAAACTTAAATCTTAAACTTTTCGCCATACCTATACATTTAAAACTATAATTTCTTTAGTTGTCAAGTATAAGCAAATACGTACTTTTTGAATAGAATGTAATTAAGTAAATGGATACGAATGTGTTATATTGTACTTTATTTGATTTTTAAATATTTGTACTACAAACGTGTGGACGGATACAAGATATAAAGCTTAATTTACATGTGTACGTCATCTAAGGTGGATATAGCGATCATATTTGTAAAATATTCAATATGTCTTTCTAAGGGATTATTGGGATTGCAAATCCTTTGTCCTTTGCGATCATATTTATCATCTACATCACTGGTAAGTTTAAAAACATCTTCTAAACCTATATCACAGTATATACGTGTACTTCTGGGCAGTAACAAGTCTATACTTACTACTTTTATTTTATCAACTGCTGTTTTAAATGCTAACAAACATTCACTAAAAAGAATTGAATTATATATTAATATAATTATTCTTGAATATTTTCTGAATTGTATAGGAAAAGCATGAAAATATTAATAGTTTACCTTTCTGTACTTGTTAACTTTGACAAGTAAAAATGTTGGATATATAACAAATTTGAAATTAAATGCATTGGTTTAGCGTGAATAACAATTGTAGCCAATATTGGAGTTATGTCAGAAACGTTTAGAGTTGGTATTTTATTATCTGTAAAGAAAATATATTTCATAATTTAGTACTGTAAAATAGCTCGATAATTTCAGTACATTATTTTACAAACTAAAATTAATTAAATATTCTTTACAAACATTACCTACAATTTAATAAAGAAACTGTAATAGTTTCAATTATGTTATTTTATTTCTATATAATCTACATTTAGAATCGATTGTCGCATTCATTTTATCTGTATAATTTAGTTATGTTCTCATAATTATTTGGGAAAAGTAAAAAAATAATAAATAATTAAACATAACAACTCTATGTTTACGAATATTGCAACTATTTTATATAGAATATTTGTTTTTTAAATTAATTTTATTTGAATTGTTTAGACAGAGAAATATTAATATGCTCACCGCACGACATGGCAATTACATCAACGATAGCTCCTTTTAGTTCTGCCATCGCTAGATCAAATGCAGTTGACAAGCAAATTAATTTATCAGCTGGAGATTCGTGCATATCTAGAGAAGCTAATTCAACCACCTAAATAAAGAAATTATGATTTAATTAATTTACAAAATAGTTACAATTTTAGATACTAACTGTAGCTGGTAAAGGAATGCAGAAATCTTCTAGAGCTCCAAGCTGATCTGGTGTAACTTGCAAGGCAGATAAATTACAACATTTGTTATAGATTAGTTCATCATCTAAATGATTTTTTTCAATAATAAAGTAAAATATTTTATCGTGTAAAGTTGTCATAATAATACTGTAAAATTAAAAATTGTTACTGTTGTGTTAAATTAATTAATATTGAACGTATATACTTTTCAAGTGAAGAAAAGAGAGACTTTTTGAAAGCAGTATTTTCCTGTTGGGTGCATGTCTGGCAGTTGAGAAATTCTGTAAATGCTTCATCAATAATATTACTTACTGTATTTTTAATATCATCAATACTGTTCCATGTTATAGGTAAATTATCAACATAATTTATTAATTCCTTTAACATTGGACCATAATCTATTTCACTGGACAATTCCATGGTGTCTCCTACAATTAATATATTATAGTATTGTCTAATTACCTTACATCAATATACCTTTATTCGTTTATATTAATTTCACAACATAGTTTTATACAGAGTATATGGACTCTGTTACTTCCACTTATGTTTATTTATCTCAGCATATTTTATCTTGACAGTTTCGTTATGGAATGTGACAGATATTAATTTGCTAAAATAGAAGTTCAGTTTCTCAAAAAGAGATGACAAAACAATTTTAAAGTTGCTCAGTAGGTAAAATGTTTAGACATTCGTTCAGAGATGGCAGCATTCATCTCATTTTTTGTTAAGGTGAACCATCCGGGCTGAAGTTAATATCAGAACGATGATTTGCCTTGATCTCTTTGAAACGAAATATTATTCTTATTATGAATGAAACTTATTAATTATTGTATATAATTTTGAAGCCAAAACTTCAAAGTATGATAATAAACTAGATACCATTAATGTTATGTACAAATATTGAAAGAAATTACATTCAAAATTTGTATTTATTTCTCAAAAATGCTTTCTATGATTTTAATAAAAAAATTCACTATGCTTCAGAATATGGTCTTCTATAATATAGAAAATTTTTATTCAATTTGAATTTACAGTTTTGGAGAAAAAAATAAAATATGCCAAAAACCGCCCAAAACAAGACTTTTTCGTGTTTTTTGTTTTTTTCCAAAACTGTAAAAATTTACTGTGTTATAGAAGACCATATTCTTAAATATACAATTTTTTTAATCAAAATCGTAGGAAGGATTTTTGAGAAAATCAAATCTAAAATTTTGATATTATGATCCCCACTTCAATTCCAATTTATTTCTATTATAAAGATTAAACATTCTTGTCCATACACATATCAAAAAGCTGAATGTTCAGAGATTATGTATTACTATTTGTTTCTTAATTTGGATAAGATGAAATATATGAAATATTTTTTAGAAATTTGAATTTGTTATTGCTATTTCGCGAAATTCTCATTCTCCACATGTGATGTGGGCTTTAACGTACACTCAGCGTTAAAATGATCTTGAAGAATGACAGCTGTCATAATCATGTTTGTCAAGATTTACTAGATAGAGATATACATGAAATGTATAAGTATTTCATAATTTGTGGTTTGAAATATGTCTAGTTTGATTTTTCGTGTTAAATGATATTATAATATTCAAAGTCATGGGTACTTTATTATAATAAAATATTTTATCAGTTTTAGGAGAGCATACTAGTGGAACAGGATTATGTGTAATATTGAAATGTATTATTTATCTTTCAATAAACGATATTTTCAACATAAAAATATCTAATTATACGGTTATAGAAAGTAATTCATTTCTAACCTCAAACATTTCATCAAAATAAAATTCATAATTGGACGAAATGAATGAGATTTTATTATTTGAACACCTCAGGTTATAGAAGTACAGATAATAAAAATTGATGAAGAGTTTGTTCAATGGATGTTTCCAATATTAAAGAAATTTTATGTAAAAGAACTTGCTCCAGAAATAGTTGATTCACGAAAAGAAAGAAGCATGTCGATCAGGAATATGCCACAGAAACGTGTAAAGTAAGAAATTTTAAAAGAGTTCAAATAACCTGATTAATTCAGTGGGACGGAAATAGGGTTTTCTGGTGCATTTATGCACATTGGGAAATATTTTTATACATATAAATAATTTATTAAATTAAATTTCTAATTCGTCATGACTAGAAATATTGATATATAAGTGGCATAAACTGCAATAATGGAGAAAGCGAAAAATTGTATATAAAAAAACTATACCATATTAGAATCTATAGAAACAGTTAAAGTTAGATTTTTCTGTCTAATTTAACTCTACCTGACGCTCATTAAAATCAAGGAATTTCTTTAGTTTACCTTAAATAGCATATTTTATGTGGAGTGAAAATGACGTTTTATGCCTCATTTGTAGATGATGGACGAGCGCACAAAAAGTATCACTTTAGCCTCCTTATAAAATAATATACTTTATATATGATTATTTATAATTGAAATAATATTGTAAGTAATTTTTTTTATTTTTCTATTATAATATCAAATAAAATACTATATTTTATTAAATTTTAGTTTTTGTGTTGTCATCATATAGAAATATTTCTTGCAGTTTAAAATAATTTTCTTGAAAATCTTCACGTTTGTATAGTTTTTAAACGCGCGCTAATACCCTTTCCACTATTCTATACATATCCACATTCTTGTTAGGACCACAAGAAACTCTACTTACGCGATAACAAATTGTCGGTTAACGAACTTCAGGTGGCATGTTTCACCATAAATGTTATCCTATTACACAGGTCTCCATATGCACAATATTATTTAAAATTTTCTATTCGTAAATACATATCTTGGCAAAACGGTAACAACATCCAACATAAAATTGTACTACTGTGCTACGAGATTAGTTAAATTAGCAAAGAACCACCATTTTACAAGACTATTGCAATGAGTAAAAAAAAATATATTTTTTTACCAGTGGTTCTCAAATTACGGGACACAACTTTCTTAGTTTAAATGGGAACATATGTTTTTTTTTTGGTTATTCGATAGGGTATTTTTTTTTGAATTCAATGATATAAAAATGCATATTAAATTTATATGTATTTTATATATATCTGGCTGAAACAAGAGTGCTTTGGATAAAAAATAATTGAAAAATAAACAAATCAAACAATGGTGTAACTACAATAATATTAAAATTAATAAATATTACACATATCTTCTTCTTCTTCTTCTTCTTTTGGCTCTACAGACTCCATGAATCCTTGGCCTGATCAACTTGTTTTGCCCACTCTTTCCTGTCGTCCACAAAGCGAACTCCTGCACTCCGCATATCCTCAATCACACTGTCCCTCCACCTATTCCTTGGTCTCCCTCGGCTCCTACCAGCTACTGGATTCCGTTTGTAGGTCCTGTACACTTGACGGTCTTCCTTCATGCGGTTTACGTGGCCATACCATTTCAGTCGTAGGACTTTTACGAAGGCCGATAGAGGTACGTCCTTGTACAGTTCGTATAATTCATGGTTCCATTTAATTCTCCACATATTGTCCTCACAGGTCGGACCGTATATTTTCCGGAGGATTTTCCGCTCAAAATTGTCTAATTTGTCGCTGTCTTTTTTCTTCAGCGTCCATGTTTCGCTGCCGTAAGTGACAACTGGCCGAATTAGCGTTTTGTATATTCTGACTTTAGACCCTTTAGATACAATTTTACTTCTCAGTAGATTACTCAGCGCGTAGTAGCACTTATATCCCGTTGCGATTCTTCGGGATATTTCTTCTGATTCGTCATTGGTAGAGTTTACCAACGCTCCTAAGTATATAAAACTATCTACCAGTTCTAAGTTACGCCCTGTGATCGGATATGTACCAATCTGAGCTTGGTCCCTAGCTACTTTCATTATTTTAGTTTTAGCCTCATTTACTTGAAGCCTCAGTTTATTAGCTTCCCTCTTCAGTCTTAAGAAGGCTTCTTCCATCATTCGTTTTGTACGTCCAACTATATCTATATCGTCCGCATATCCTAGGATTTGGAGAGACTTATTAAATGTGGTTCCAGTTTTTTGATCGAGTTCAGCGTCATTAAATGCTTTTTGCAGAACTATATTAAATAGCAGAGGAGCCAGTATATCACCTTGCCGAAGGCCATTCTCAATTTCGAATTCGTTTGATAACGCGTTTCTTATTTGGATTTTTCCCACAGTAGATTTCATCGTCATTTTGGTCATCGAGATTAGCTTCCTTGGGATCCCGATTCCAGACATCGCTTCATATAGTTTGTCCCTGTGGATACTATCGTATGCGGATTTAAAGTCGACAAACATGTGCCAGGTTGTCTGGTTAAATTCCCACGTTTTCTCGTTAATCTGTTTTAATGAGAATATTTGATCAATAGTTGATCTGTTCGGCCTAAATCCACATTGATAATCCCCGATTCCTCTTTCTGCGTACGGCACTAATCTTTCATATATCATCGTAGATAGGATTTTGTATATAACGCATAATAGGCTTATTCCCCGATGGTTACTGCAGTTAGTAATATCGCCTTTCTTGAGTATTGGTACAATTACTGCAGTTGCCCACTCCTCAGGCATTATTTCTTTCTCCCAGATATCTGTTAGTAGGTCGCAGATATGTTCTGCTAACGTTGTTCCTCCTGCCTTGTACAACTCAGCAGGGATTTTATCAATTCCGCAAGCTTTATTATTCTTTAGACGACCAACTATCCTTATTACTTCGGTCAATGTAGGTGGTTCTACGATGTCTTCACTGTCTTTACTGTTGCATTCATTTCCATTTTCAGCTTGTTCACTTCTATTTGTAGCTTCGGTATCGTTCAGTAAGTTCTTGAAATACTCTCTCCATCTTTCTACAATTTCATGATCAGAGAGTAGTAACGTCCCTTCAGTGGTTTTAACAAAATTTGGCCTGGGTGTGTATGATTTCTTTAATTCACCAACTTTCTTATAAAATTTCCTACTCTCATTTTTTTTCCTTGATTCTTCTAGCTGTTCGATGGTTTCTTCTAGCTTATCTTTCTTTTTCTTTCTCATTAAACGCTTGGCTTCCCTTCTGGCCTCTTTGTACTCCTCTCCATTTCTTCTAGTCGCCCTTTGAATAAATTTTTTCCTTTTCTCGTTTTTATTCCGTATGGCGTTTCCACAGTCATCGTCAAACCAGTCGTTTCTACTATTCTTAACTTCCTTTCCTATTTCATCCTCTGCTACCTGATTTATGGTATTTTTAAGCATATTCCATTTTTCTCCTATCGTTAGTGCGACTACTTGCCCATCTTGGAGTTTGTTTAGAGACTCTCCTAGCTTACTTTCAAAAGTTTCCCTAACTTCTATATTGTCTAGAACTCTCAGATTATATCTCTGTACTCTACTAAGCTTTCCGCTTATTTTAGCCACACTAATCTTTTGCTTATATTTGATCATCACCGGGTAGTGATCAGAATCTAGATTTGG
The DNA here is from genome assembly GCA_911728475.2 of Pterostichus madidus. Lineage (NCBI taxonomy): Eukaryota > Metazoa > Arthropoda > Insecta > Coleoptera > Carabidae > Pterostichus > Pterostichus madidus. The sequence goes on from OU452302.1 coordinate 20,776,177, forward strand.
ACCTCTGTAGCTTCTAACGTCTTGTATCGACTTCACGTGTCTTGCGTTGATTAGCACATGATCGATCTGGTTACATGTAGCTCCATCCGGTGACTTCCACGTATGTTTATGAATATTTTTATGCGGGAACATTGTGCTTGCCGTAACTAACTGTTTAGAAATGGCAAAGTTGACTAACCTTTCCCCATTGTCGTTACACTTATCATGTAGGCTGTGGCTGCCAATAGTTTGTACAAGATGCTTCTCTTTCCCTATCTGGGCATTAAAGTCTCCGCATACGATCTTAATATCATGTTTATGGCTTCGATCGTATACATTTTCTAGTTCGTCGTAGAATGCATCTTTGATTTCATTTCCTTTATCCTCTGTTGGACCATGTGAGTTAATTAAGGTAAGGTTGAAGAACTTCCCGCGAAGTCTTAGTTTGCACATACGATCATTGATTGACTGGAAGTCTATTATAGCTCCTTTTAGAGCGGATCTGATCAGGAAGCCAGTTCCAAATTCATGTTTGGACTTGTTGCCACTGTATAATAATACATAGTCCTTATTGACTAATGCTCCCTGCCCTAACCATCTAATTTCTTGCAGCGCTACTATATCCCACTTATATTTGGAGCATTCGTTTTTTAGTTCCCTAAAGGCTCCTAGTTTATAGAGACTTCTTACGTTCCAGGTGGTGATTTTTCCATAGTCATTTTCCTTAACTTCGCCTTGTCGTTTCCGTGTGGACAGTCCGTTTCCGAGGCATCCCTGTTGATCCTTCGTAACAAGTGCTGTTTTCCAGAATGGGGACGTTAGCCCCATGTCCAACCCCCAACCTGGAGGACCAGTCCAGTTTTTGTTTCACGGTGAGTATTTTTATTTCCCCACTACCCTTCGAATCTGCTGGCTTGCAGACTCGACGAGCTTTCCCCAATTCCAATGGGGACGCACCCGATGGAGGTAACTGGCAAATCCCCTCACGGGATTACACATATAATAGTTATTTATTATACAAGTGTTTTATTAGGTATATTAAACACGCAAGAAAAGTTTAAACACGAGACCGAAGGTCGAGTGTTTAATATTCTTAAGTGTTCTATATACCAATAAAACACGAGTGTAATACAAAATTTTATCCACAACTCATAATTATAGGCACCGAAGAAGATTGGTCGTAACGTTTAACGTTGATTCAGTTATACATATTTTCTCAAAATACGGTAGATTGAAGTAGTTGCTAAGTAACAAGTTGTTTGCAATGTTTTATGGAATATAAAACCTTAGGGTTTTATGAACCATATAATTCAACTGAAATCAGTGTAATAATGTCTTTATTATATATGAGTTGTGGATAAATTAATAAATTTTATACAGAACAATACATTCAATTATTTTCTATTATAAATTTAACATGCATTTTTCTCAGTTATTTTGTCATATTAAGATATGATATGTTTACATCGTAGAATTTAGAAAAAAATACTCTATCGAATAACCAAAAAAAAAACATATGTTCCTATTTAAAATAAGAAAGTTGTGTCCCGTAATCTGAGAACCACTGATCGAAAAAAATAATTTTATACCCATTACAATAGTCTGGTAAAATGGTGGTTCGTTGCTAATTTAACCAATCTCGTAGCTCTTATAGTTCTCGAGACAGCAATGGTGGCATACTTAAATGGAACACACTATATATATATATATATATATATATATATATATATATATATATATATATATATATATATATATATATATATATATATATATCTGTTTTAAAAGTGTACATAATTAACATGGGAAATTAGTTTCTTGCTAGCTGTCTATTGCTCGGTGTTCTACCGGATAACAAAGATTGTGGTATCAATCGAGAGATATCATTTTTCTAAATCTAACGATGTATTTACATTTCAATTTAATAGTAATTTGACCCTGTAAATTAATTTTTTAATTTTGAAATTTGCCCGATTTATCAATTTTTATCGAAAATAAATATCGTTATCTATGATCGTTTTGTTTTGATACGTCAAATAAATCGCTTAAAAATCAAAACAAAACGATTTATTTCACATTTTAAAACAAAACGATCATAGGTAACGATATTTTAAGACAGACACCCGATATTACTTGCTGAGTTGGGAATTGAAATAAATGTTTGAAATAAAAGTTGCAAATATTTTAATTCGGCATCTGATTAAGTTAATAAATTTTAATATAATCAGCTGCTAAAAAGTAGATTTTCAATGTATCAAAATTTTTATTTTTATTGAATTTGCAAAGTTTTAATATTTTCTCTGTTAAATACATTTTACCTATATTAATTTGAAAACATTCGAAAAATAGGCTAATTATGAATTATATATTTCTAAATATTTCACAGGAGACAAAAGATATTTTATTAAAGGTAGCAATAGAAAAACAGCAATTTTCGACAATTTTAAGTAAAGTAATAATTCAAGTAAAATAATAATTTTAATTTCTTTAGAAACAGAATTTTGTATCTATAGATTTTTCTCGAATTTTACAGGCAGTAGCTGCATATAAAAACAGATTTTCCTTGCATTATGGCATGATTTTTGTGTAACACTTTATATTCGTATAACAATATTTTAAATGCATTTTATATGCACATGCGGTACTACTAGTAACACTTGCCATATTCCTCTACCTATGTGAACTAACCACTAACAGGAAAATTCATAAAACGGATTAGCGCTAACACCGTTTTTGATATTATTTATAACTCTGTTTCAAATTAAAGCAGTTTCATGAAATGAATTAAATTTGATGCTAATTAACATTCTTTTTAACCTAAGTTAAAAGAAACTTGTTTTCATGCATTGAAAAGAGAGTTAAAAACGAAATAAAATATGGTGTTAGCACTAACCCGCTTTGTGAATCTGCCTGTAAATGACTATAATTATTTGAATAATATTTACTCAGTTGTTGATTTAAATCACTAAAGAAATAGAGAAGTAATTAGATACCTAATATTATATAAGAAAATTAATAATTGTGTTAAAAGTCTGTAGCAAAATAAAAAATAATTAACTGTGTAGTTGAATATTAATGAATAAATTGTTATTGAAAGCTTCTGTGATTAAGGGTCAAATGATGTAGGAAAGAGGTGCGCGGAAACACGAAGCAAGCGGCCCCACAAGTGAGTACGTATACGTCCATATTTATCGTACAATTAATCTTGAGCTGATTTATTATTTGTATTTACGACTGAAACGCTCATTAATCAATTTGTTCGCGCAGTGCTGGAACTTGCAGATTTTTTAAGGTATAATAAATAATTTTTATCTACGCCCATTTGAATTATAAAAGAATTTGTACATCTTTTTCGAAAAATTATTTCTGAAACTTTTATACAATGTCAGTTAGATATCTAAATACTTTAAATCTAACTTTATATCATAATATACTCAACAAATTTTGAACAAAAGTACTTATTTTAATTTCCCATATAACAAGCTTTATAAGTACAATTTTAATTTCCCCTTCACTAACATATTTGGGGGTCGTGATTTGACGGCTGGTAACCGCACTTCACGCGCAAAATATATCACTTACCGAGATCTGCTTCGGCAAAGTGCCACACCTAGTAATGGATAAAAGACGTGGTGATATATTTATTTTATTTTTCTTTTGCACGATATTTTTTCCTTAGCAACAAGTAAGAGAACAAACTGCTCCGGATTTTACCTAATATCAGTTTGCTCGAGTGATTTTACCACAAGTAAAAAAAAAACTGAATGTTTGAAAATAAAAATGTATCTAGAGTAAATCTGAGAGTTCGTATGCTATTTGATGAGATAATTTCTCAAGAGAAATAAAATAATATTGTGTCAAATTGACGGCATAAAACAAAAATAAAATAATTTTGCGTCAAATTACGTGGTGACGGGATTTTTTCATAACCAATATAACAAGTAATATGATAATGGGCTCCTGAACCTATTTTTTATTAATTTTTTGATGAAACTACATGATAAACTATGATGATCGGTGAAAATGCTGGTAGAAAATTATTTATATTACAAGAGATATGATTTTTTAAAGTTAGGTGTTAGGGTTCTGACGTCTCACGTTCGTTTCAATGGTATTTAACTTGTTTAATTCAAACAGTGCAAATAATATACGATTGAAATATTGAAAAATAATCTTACTATATAATCATATTTTATAGAAGTTGCAAGAAATTTAATTATAGTATTAAATATACGTGTTGAACATGTACATACCAGCAACCATCGAACAGTTTGAAAAATCAGTGCTGAAATTCATAGTTACGGTCTACTCCACATATGTCTCTTATTTACCGCGCGAAAATACTTGTGATTGTGACCAATTAGAACCCTCCGGACTTGTGATGCCACTATATTTTTAATCGGTTATATCTCTGATGTAAAACATTATTTTTAACAAATTTTTTCACTAATAGCTATTATTCAATATATATATATATATATATATATATATATATATATATATATATATATATATATATATATATGGGGTGGCTAGCTCAGTGGTATGCAGTCGGCCTGTGAATCCTGAGAACCCTGGTTCGATTCCCACAGGCGACAAACAATTTGCATAATTTCAAAAACTACCCCTGTGGCTCCTCCACCTCTAACATCTTTGGGGGTCGCGATTTGACGACTGGTAACCGCACTTCACGCGCAAAATATATCACTTACAGAGATCTGCTTCGGCAGAGTGCCACACCCAGTAATGGGTAGAAGGCGTGATGATATATTTATTTATTTATTATTTTATTTATATATATATATGTATGTTTTTATTCTGCATTATTGTTATTTCGATTATGGTTCAGGAGCCCATTGGCGATAAGAGATGTATTCCATTTGCCATTTGGATCAGATCTAACTTACATTTACTGAACCAAATCATTTATTTATTTCGCTGCATTACTTCGCTCACTTTATTTCCAGTACTAAAATTACATATTCTAATTTAGTCTGAAGTAACTCACCCCAATAAGTGCATTAGTCTGCTTAATTCAGTTCATTTAGTCATGTGTTAAATGTATCTGAACTGATTTAAGTGAACCAAGTGGCAAATGGAATACATCTAATATTAGGCGTATTCCATTTGCCATTTGGATCAGATCTAACTTACATTTACTGAACCAGATCATTTATTTATTTCATTGGTTTACTTCGCTGACTTTATTTTTAGTACTAGAATTACTGATTCTAATTTAATTTGAAAAAAAATTTTGTTAATAGTTTTATAATAGTCTTATAAAATGATATTTCTTTGCTAATTTAACCAACCTTGTAGCTCTTACATTTCTCAAGATAGCAATGGTGGCACAACTAAATTGAACACACTGTATAGTTCAACATTTTTATGAATTAATATTTTGTTCTTCTGTTAACAAATCAATTTTGTAAAAATGAAGCATGTATAAATAATAATTTAAAAAATATTGTATTTGAGTGATGACAGTTAATTAATGCGTATTTATTTTAATTTGTTCACTTAAACATTTAAGCTTCAGGGCATTTTTTCATCATTAAGATAGGAATTCCTTGTTGAAATTATCGTCAATATAATATAAAATTGACAACTGTCAATAGTTATGTTAAACCTTTGAACCATTAACAAAATGTTAAAAAATATATAAAAATAAATATTTTTTAAAATTTTATTAAATTGATAAGAGAAAAGGTATTTTAGTTGATAATTGACATCCATTAACAACATTGCAAAAGTTAAAAAGTTAGTATATAAATATCTTAAAGAATAGATTATAAATTTAAGCTAGGGTATCTTAAGACAGGGAATCCGTAATGTAATTATTCTCAATCTAATATAAAGTTGACAATTGTCAATAGCTTCGTACAATGTCATTTTGCTTTAATATATAAAAATAAAATAAGAATGAATAATTTTAATTATTCACATTTTTTATATTTTATTACAGTTTTTTGACAGTTTAGTTTGTAAAAATATAAAATAAAATAAATATATCATCACGCCTTCTACCCAATGCTGGGTGTGGCACTCTGCTAAAGCAGATCTCGGTAAGTGATATATTTTTGCGCGTGAAGTGCGGTTACCAGTCGTCAAATCACGGCCCCCAAACATGTTAGTGGTGGAGGAGCCACAGGGATAGCTTTTTCAAATTATGAAAATTTGTCGCCTGTGGGAATCGAACCAGGGACCTCAGGATCCACAGGCCGACTTCATACCATTAATAAAATTTGATAGTAATTTAAAAATCTACGTAAAAATATGTGTAGGGAATATAATTATATTTAATTTAAAAAAAATTTAAAAATTATCCCGATCTGATGGATATTAAGGTCTCTAGAAATTTTTGAATACTAAAATCCAAATTTTCTCCACTGTGGCGCGAAAAATTACTTTTATTAACACTTATTTTTGTAAAAATTTACCTGTCTATATGTAATTAGACTAATACATGAGTAAAATAGATGACTACAAAATAATTCCAATTTTTTAAATGTCTAATACTTATATTGGAATTTTCTTCTCCCAATTCCAAAATTTCTTCTTCACAATCAACGACGGGACCTCAAGATTTTTGCCGATCTCCCAAGTTGAAGGTTCCAAATTCGCCTAGATGTTGATGAATTCGGCTGAAAACAGTCTGTAAAACACGTCTATTTAAAAAAAACTATCTGCACCCTCTTACAGCAGCACGGATATTTTGTAGTACCTACTGCGCCATAAACCAAATGCATACCTGCATATTCTTGATTGGGGAAGGTAATTGGCATTTTGATTTAATAAACTTAATATTAAATTGTAGGTCAATGCAAAAAAAAGGTTGACGTCAGCTTTAACAATCAATTTTTTTTCCTGAGAATACATTAATTTTTATTTTTATTTTTTTACAAAATTTTGATTCATTTGCTGCACGAGAAATTCAAATAAAAAAAGTTAAAAAATTATATTATTGTAACGTACTTTCACTGAATTTGAGAACTGATTGTGCGGCAGCTCCGCGTTGACGCTAGGACTATAAGAAGCAAATGGGGATAGGTGGTTCTCGATTTGCATCGATGTGCAACTTCACATAAGCAATTTTGTAAGTGATTCATTTTGTAGATCGAAGTGTCACAACTGGTTAGAATTTGGTGGTTTAAAATTTAATCCCGTATGCCGCAAAGAGTTAAGATGCTCCAGTTCTTAAAGAAAACATGTAAAAAAAAATGATTGCCAGATTTACTATCTATGTGGTCAGTTCAATCATCGATTAAGCGTTGTACGCTTAACCCTTTATAAATACCCTTAAAATATTATCATCCAATTTTGAAACAGTCTGTATAAAGCGAGTTAACCCTAGCCATTAATACTATTTTTAATATCATAAACATTTATAAATCCCTTTTAAATTCATATGATCATTGTGATACAACAATTTAAAAAGAAATTGATGAATGTGCAATAAATGAATTATTAAGAACTTTATTGCAGCTGCTTAAAACAAAAATAAAATTAAATAACGCAGTAAAAAATATTTCAAGTTGTCTGCATATCTCGAAATCATTTAAAAGATTTACTATCGCACACTTACTGCTCGATTCGCCTTTCAGAGGCAGAGGAAACGAACGAATGGCAGCGGTAGCTTATTCGCTGACCAGATCTCTGGGCTCTGGAGATGGAGTAGATAAAGATCGAGAGGTAGACAGTGGTAAAACAAAACAGTCTTACTACGGGCAGCATGATAATTAGTTATTTCATTACCGTGATGATTAACATAACAATAAGAGATCCATTTTCGAGCTGTCAGTGTGCGGGACTTCAATGTTTTTGTACCACGCCCGGTCCACTCTCCACTCAGTCTCAGATATCTGGCTATGGTTATCATGGGCTCACATGACAGATTAGTTAGGGGTTAACTATTAACACCACGGAAAAATTATTCCTGTGGTTTGGGAGATAATGCTTTGCCGGATGGTAACCGAACTTCACGCGTACAAAATTTATATAACATCTTAGTAGTCCATCACTTCAAATTTCTTGTTAGGTTTCGCAAATACTAAAGGTATGTAGAAATATTGAACTAATATTACTACTTTAACAGTATTTTAAGATAGCCATTTTATATTAAGGAATCAAAATCTATACGCTCTATTTGGACCAATTTCTTTTTAGAGCATCTCAGCGCCATTTTGTTTAAAGATAATACCACATTTATAGTCGCGAAAATCTCTAGTTATTCATTCCACAGTTCGCTTCCATTTTGTTTCATTATGGACGACCGAAAGTAGTATATACATTAGATTGAAGAAAGATAAAATTAGTTTTAAAATTTCGTGCGAATCTGTCAACATGTGTTTCTTTTTAATTCATTTCCTTTTGGAATTGTGAGACTAAAGGACTATGGTTGTCGTAGTTTTTAAATTATGAAGATAATTTTTATTTCTGATTAAGTCATACTGGTTCTTTTGAGATTTATGTCTTACATATTCAACTTTTTTTAAATAATGTTTCACCTGTCTTCTAAACTGCATTTATTTTATATTAATAATAATATGTATTTATTTAATTATTTATTTATCCCCACAGCTGACAAAACATTTTCACCAAATTGAAATTACCCCTGTGGCTCTTCCACTACTAACATCTTTGTGGACCGTGATTTGACGACTGGTAACCGCATTTCACGCGCATAAATATATCACTTACCGAGATCTGCTTCGGCAGAGTGCCACACCCAGTAATGGGTAAAAGGCGTGATGATGATATATTTAGCTTTAAGCTAGTTTACACAAAATTCAAACGAGAATACATATAATAGAAATGCTTAAAAAAATAAATACAAATAACTAAGTAATTGAATAACATGAGGTAGTTAACATAAAATCCTTAATTTTACATTTAAGTATTGTCAATGAAGTACTTTTTTTAATGTCATCATTTAAGTTGTAAAAGTTATGAACACATTTGAGGAATATAGAATCTCTTTTAACATTTTCCACATACAAATTCATTATTCCGCCCGGTATTGTACTTGTGGATATCTTTATTATACATAATGTTGTCCATTAGATATTGAGGTACTAATCCATTAACTATTTTATGTATACATATTAAAGCATTATAATTAATAATCTGAGAAACATCAAACATATTAAAATGCGTTATTTCAAATAACAGACCAGCCACCAAAAAAATGGGTAAGGATATTAATGTATAATATCTTTATTTACTCACACAACAGTTCAGGCATTTAGAACCATTGAATTGTATCACACGTGTCCAGTTGCGCCACTATCCTTTAAATGTTAAGTGTAATTAATAATTATGTAGGCTAATATTCGAAAAAAAATATGATGGTAAGTAATAGTAACAAAAATCATGTACCTGTGTACATAAATATAAAATCTATTGTGTTTGAACTTTTACAAATTAATTCATGAAACTTATGATTCGATTTTAAACTGTGTTTTCATGGTAAAAAATTATTTATATTTGTCTGATATTGTCGCCGCCACTGTATAAATAAATGGCCGTTAATGACGATGTGTTCGCTATTGGAAGAAGAGAGACCTAGCAGGTAGCTGCACCATCTCTATTAGGAATGTCAATTTGTTATCTTATTAATTCATCTGTGCATTGCGTGCAGAACCGTAACACTACAGACAGAGGCGAGTGACGCACTTGCCTTAAGCGCAAATATTTAAACGACTGGTGCAGACATTAAACTATATTTTTAACATACAAATTAAATGGAATTTCATAAACTTCATTTTGCTTTTGTTATGGTGGCTAATTTAAAGGGAATTAAATACAGAATCGATGTTGATAATGGGGTGAGTAGCTCAGTGGTATGAAGTTGGCCTGTGGATCCTAGTTCGATTCCCACAGGCGACAAACAATTTTCATAATTTCAAAAACTATCCCTGTGGCTCCTCCACCACTAACATCTTTGGGGGCCGTGATTTGACGACTGGTAAACGCACTTCACGCGCAAAATATATCACTTACCGAGATCTGCTTCGGCAAAGTGCCACACCCAGTAATGGGTAGAAGGCGTGATGATTTTATATTTAATTTATATGTTGATAATAATTCTAAATGACTTTACACAAAATGGAATTCGTTAAACTCAAATAATTACCTATAAAAGAGAGTTCTGAGTTAACTAATAACTGTTTGGTCTGAAAGAATACACTCATTAAGCACGAAACGTTAGTGAGAACATCTCTAATTGTTCATCTGAAATACTCCACAGGTCAACTTGACCAAATCTTATAACATTTGATATCCTTTCGTATCTCGATGATAACCTGATTAGGGTTATTACAGCACACAAGACTGCTTGCTGTATTATTGGTGGCTTAGCTAGGGTACTTGGGCAGCCCGAAGCTGCTCGCTGTATGGTTAGCGGCTAGCTATGGTTAACTACAGTTCAAATATTGTCACTTGCCATCGGGAATCACGATCTCCATGCACTATCGATGTCAGTCGTTCCTAGTGCTCATTTACCTTAACAATACCATCATCATTCATCTCTACTCATCTATATAAACTATCTTGAATATTCTTCGAAATTCTAACTAACACTAACATAATTACAATTTCACCATAATTTTAAACATCAAACGATAAATTTAAACTAAAAATCAATCAATTTCATTTACGTTACAAACAGAAAGAACAATTTCAACAAGACTCAACGAACACAAGCGCTCCATTCGATTGAATTACTTAGATTATTCAACATAAAATACAATTAGTACACAAGATTAAATTGTTGCCAGTCCTAAATATACGAATAATCGATTGATCAAAGTAGCTATTGAAATTTACAAGAATAACAACAATATGAACCACTGCGAAGACCGCGAATTGAATAAAATTTGGTTACCGTTGATTAAGAATTTATAATTGTTTGTTTACTTTGTTTCTTGTTTTTTGTTACTTATTAATATTTTCTATTTTTCTGACAAAGATTTCAGTGTAACGTCCTAACGTCGAATTAAATTAATTTGACAGAACTTAAATTTAACTTTATACAATAATCAATCGTTACATAAATATTTAGATTCGTTATAATAAAAACAGATGATAAAACCAAAAACGAGGTTAACTAACAAATTAATTTAGTTTTGTTTAAATTTTAAATTTTTTTATTATGACATAATGTACACTCATCCGGTTATTAATTTTTCACAAACAAATTACAATAAAATAGAATTTTTGTAAAATTCGCTGCGCTCGTACTTTTAACATACGCATCTCTAAATGGAGAAAACATTCGCGACATGTCTGATAAATTCAAAAAAATTGTAAATGGAACAAATTTTTTCCAACTTTTTATCTTTTATTAATTATGAATATACTGTAATGGATATAACTTGACGCATAAGTCACCACAAACAGATTGGAACAGGTTCGATTGAAAATGCTCGAGAAGGTTCCAGAAAGTCAAGCAATTAGAGATAAAAGAAAGTTTTCATTCAAATATTCAAAATAAAGTTTAGATTTTAGTAACAACTGACAAATAGAACTAGATATAAATAACGTGAGAAAATAAATAATAGTAAAAAGCAGTAAGTGTGTAAATAAACGTTAGTAGCTGGTAGATTTTAATAACAATATGGGTTTTGCTATGAAAATAACTTTTTTACAAAATCGGCCTGGTTTGGTAGTCTTAGTTATCTTTTATTAAATTAAATGCTTACTGTTGTTATATTTATATACTATGGCTCTGGAATCACCATCTCGGAGCAGATGGAGTCATTAGAAATATAATTGGAGCTGTTATCATCTAGGACAGAGGTTCCCAAAGTTTTAAACAATGTGACCCACTCTTTAAGAACTCATGCTATAGAGACCGTGCGCGAGTGCAACTAGCGCAGCGCAACGGCAGTTTTGTAAGTAACGACGGGAGACCGGGAATCTTCTGTACGATGTGTTCGCGAAAGTAAAGTATTTATTGTGGCAACCAAAGTTAATAGAAAAGGAAATAGTAATTATTGGGATGTTGGATGTAGCAATACCTATGGTAATTCAGCAAGCTGTATTAGTTTTTATGAATTTTCACCAAATAATAATGTAGGAAACATTCGACGTGAACAATGGATTGCTGCTGTAAAACGCCAAAAGTAAGTAACTGTTTTAAATTTTATTACAAAATTTTATAAAATCAATAGTCGCAGGTATATTAAAAATTATACTCGTAGTATATTACATACCGAGGTGAAAAGAGTTTCATTACAGCCGAGGTATAGCTGTAACCCGAGGCATAATGAAACTTTCCACCGAGGTTTGTATACTATTTTATTCATAATCAAAAATTAATCGTCAAAAATTAATATATTAAAAATAACATTAGTTTGCTTATTTCGACGAATATTCCTATTTATTTTTATTTTTATTAACTTTGGTTGCCAATAAGAACTTTACTTTCGCGAACACATCATACAGTCGATTCGCGGTCTCCCGTCGTTACTTACAAAACTGCCGTTGCGCTACGCTAGTTGTACTCGCGCACACTCCCTATAGGAGAGTTTTGTAAGTAACGACGGGAGACAGCGAATCGACTGTATGATGTGTTCGCGAAAGTAAAGTACTTATTATGGCAACCAAATTTAATAGAAAAGGAAATATCAATTATTGCGTTGTTGGGTGTAGCAATACCTATGGTAATTCAGCAAGCAGTATTAGTTTTTATAAATTTCCACCAAATAATAATGTAGGAAATATGCGACGTCAACAATGGATTGCTACTGTAAAACGACAAAAGTAAGTAATTGTTTTCAAATGTGTTACAAAATTTTAGTAGTCGTAGGTATATTAAAAATTATACTTGTAGTATATTACATACAGAGGTGGAAAGAGTTTCATTACAGCCGAGATATAGCTATAACCCGGGGCGTAATGGAACTTTCCACCGCGGTTTGTATACTATTTTAATCATAATCAGAAATTAATCATCGAAAATTAATATATTAAAAATAACACTAGTTTGCTTATTTCGACGAAATATTTCTATTCATTTTTTTAGTAGGTGATGAATTTGATATTTGATATGGGGTGGTTAGCTCAGTGGTATGAAGTCGGCCTGTGGATCCTGAGAACCCTGGTTCGATTCCCACAGGCGACAAACAATTTTCATAATTTTCAAAAACTACCCCTGTGGCTCCTCCACCTCTAACATCTTTGGGGGCCGTGATTTGACGACTGGTAACCTCACTTCACGCGCAAAATATGTCGCTAACCGAGATCTGCTTCGGCAGAGTGTCATACCCAGTAATCGGTAGAAGGCGTGATGATATATTTATTTATTTAAACAAATATCAAAGTGTCATTTTTCAACAATTATTTTCATGTCACATCGTTTTATTTAACAGTAAAAAATAAAATCAGACCAATTGTTACTCTGAATATTAAAATTATTTGTTATTTTCTAATTATTTATAATCAAAATAAAATTGAATATTTTTGACAGTGACAGTTTTATTTCATAATTTAAATCAAAGATGCAATGTTTTCTCAGGTCGGAAATTTGCTACTTGCCGGTCGGTTGGAAAATAAAAGTCAACAATAGCTAACTTCTCAACTTTTAAAAAATCGAAAAATGACAAATTGATAACTGGTTGTAAATAAAATAATATATCTTCTTCTTCATAGTGTATTAATTTACTTTTATTTTACGTTGTTATTTATGCATTTTGTACCTAGATGGTACACCGTGGATATCAACAAAAGATTCACTAATTTGTAGCAAACATTTTTTGGAGGATAAAAGCTCAGCACCCAAATTATCCTGTTTACAATCCAGCAATATGAAGGAAATATAGCAAATAATTCACGATTTCAAAAAAATAAGAGGAGGCACGAGTTATAAAATATTCGGTAGCAAAGAAGTGCAAATAATTTGTCGGTGTAAATACGAATCTGTACAATGATGATGTGTGAGTTATGTATATCATTATCACTAAGAAACTTCATGTTACAGCGCACTCCAAGGAATGTGCTGACTAGTAATAGTAAGTTTATAAAAGAGCGAATCTTGTTACAAACCGTAATCAGTCTGTCTTGAGAACTATACCTGTAACTTGTGTATGTAAAATAAATAAATTTTTAAAAAACACAATTTCCAATTAAAATTGTATAAGTGGCGCAGTCGGATCGGATTTCGGAAACGTGTTAATTGTCGAAGTTACACGAAAAGTAATAAATTCGTTAAAACAAAAAACACGGTCGTTTTAACGTTAATTCCGGAAACGAACAACAACGTGAAGAAGTCCAGAGAGCCAGCATCGCTAGTGCCGAGGTCTTCACAACCCCAGATCCCACACAAGCTACAGACTTCAGACTACTCTACTGATTCCGGTACACAGAGTCCGCAGAACGAGAACCCGTATCGTGACGACGTCGCAGCAGCACGTCAGAACCACATCAACGCAGCATCTCCAGATGAAGATCGCAGTTTTAAACACCGCAGTCTACATAGTTCTACTGTGAGTTTATTTTTACTACATATTAACGACTGTACGAATCACTATTTACTAAGTAAAATATATTAACGTAGGTTCGAATCACTGTAATTACTTAATTAGTAATAATACTATTAGATATATATTTTATCCAAACTGGATAACTTGTTAGATATTTTACACGAAATTGAAGATAATATTAACTTAAACGAGTTAGCAATGGCTGATCGTATAAATAAAATTAAGTTCGCACTTAATGCAGTTCCAACTTATAATGGGGATCCAAATAAGCTGAGTATTTTTATAAATGCAGTTAACTTAGTTCAAAACTTACTGGGTACATTAAACCCAGCACTCGACGAATTCGATAAAGCAGTTTCATTTTTAAATATCAAAAGCAAAATAGTTGACAAAGCACTAGATAGCATAAAAGATTTAGAGTTTCAGAACTGGGATGATCTCAAAACGCATTTAATTCGAAATTTTAAAGATAAAACGAACTCTACTACAATAATTAATGAATTATTAAAATTTCAAAATAAAAATCCATTTAAACTACTCGAGATTACCAAAGAAAAATTCTTAGCTTTTAAATCAAGAATTAGCATAGAAGAAGAAGACGCAAATAAAAAATTGGCTATTATAGAATTTACTGAAAAATTAATCGTAAATAATTTTATATCTACTGTAGGAGATCCTTACAGAAATAACTTGGCAACTCGAAACCCAAAAACTATAATTGAAATCGAAACTTTATTATCAAACGACTTCCAATATCTTAAAAATAATCAACCCTCATTTAAACCCGCAATTAATAATCAAAGATTGCCAAATATCACACCGAGACAATTTCCCGGAAATAATTTTCCCACAGGTCCTATTAACTTTAGAACCACTCAACAACCCGTCCGAAACTTTGCTCCTCGCATGCAAATAAAAAACGCGCAAGGAATGAAACCAACACCCATGTCTACCCAAACTAGACAGACTTGGCAACCACAAAGAACTACTAACCAACCCAATAATTATTTTACACAGCAAAATAATAAATTCCCAAGTAACAGACCATCTAATTACGTTTTTGAGGAATTAAATAATACCGAACTTGAACAACCTAATGATATTGACAATACTGAAACTTCTGAAAATCCCGAAAACCTAGAATATAATTATGATGAACAAGAATGTAGTGAAATTGACAATTCTTTTTTAGAGAAAAGCCCTATAAATATAGAGGAGAAATTTTGAATATAATATGTAATTCCAAATTACCATTTATAAAAGTACGCGATTATTTAATATTATTAGATTCAGGATCGTCAATAAACTTAATTAGTAAAAATTATGTTTACAATAATAAGCATAAATTCAAAATTTATAACGAAAAATTTACATTCACAACAGCTACCGGTGAACATACAGGAAATGAATATATTATTTTAAAAATAGAAGATATAAACATTAAATGTTACCTACATAACTATCATAAACAATTTAATGTGTTACTAGGAATACCTGCTTTAATAAATTTGAAAATTAGTATTAACTTTGCAGAAAATAATGTCCTATTTTTAAATAAAGAACTTAAACTTCAATATTTTGATTCTAAAAATAATATAAATTTACAAGACGCTGATAAAATTCAAATCAGAACAGATCATTTAAATAAAGAGGAAAAAAATGCATTATTCAAAATTATTAAAGAATATGAATCAATATTTCCTAAACAAAATCAAAACCTATCACATACCAGTGTCATAAAACACGAAATCAAAACAACAGACGAAATACCAATCTATACAAAATCTTATCGTCACCCAGAATGCTATAAAGAAGAAATTAACAACCAAATAGATAAACTTTTAAAAGAAAAAATAATCAAAGAATCTCATTCCCCCTGGTCCTCTCCTGTCTGGATGGTCCCCAAAAAGATGGATGCCTCAGGAAAAAAACAAATTTAGAATGGTTATAGATTATAGAAAATTAAATTCAAAAACTATTGACGATAAATTTCCAATACCAAATATCACAGAAGTATTGGATAAATTGGGCAAAAATATTTATTTTACAACTTTAGATTTGGCTTCCGGTTTCCATCAAATACAAATGCATGAAAACAGTATCCAAAAGACAGCATTTAATACCGATAAAGGACATTTTGAATTTTGTCGAATGCCATTTGGCCTAAAAAATGCACCCGCGACTTTCCAGCGATTAATGAATTTTGTATTACGCGATCATATAAACAAAATTTGTCTCGTATATCTAGACGATATAATTATTTTAGGCACTTCATTACAAGAACATATCGAAAACATTAGAAAAATATTTGCTAAATTAAAAGAATATAATTTAAAGATCCAAATTGATAAATCGGAATTTTTAAGGAAAGAAGTAGCGTATTTGGGCCATGTTGTTTCACAAGAAGGTGTTAAACCTAACCCTACAAAAATCCAAGCTGTAAAAAATTTCCCTATCCCAAAAACTCCTAAAGAAATAAAAACATATCTAGGATTATTAGGATACTACCGTAAATTTATCCCTGATTTTTCTAAATTGACAAAACCTATGACTAAATGCCTAAAAAAGGGAAATAAGGTAAATATAGACGATAAAGAATATATAGAATCATTTGAACATAGTAAAAAGCTATTAATCAATGCACCAATTTTGCAATACCCCGACTTCTCTAAACAATTCATTCTAACCACCGACGCTAGTAATTATGCCCTGGGTGCGGTATTAAGTCAAAACATAGACGGTAAAGATTTACCAATAGCCTACGCTAGTAGAACTCTAAACACACATGAAATAAACTATAGCGTAACCGAAAAAGAATTATTAGGAATTGTATGGGCCACAAAGTACTTTAGACCTTACGTTTACGGCACAAAATTCAAAATTAGAACCGACCACCAACCCCTAACTTGGCTAATGAATTTAAAAGATCCTAACAGCAAATTAATGCGATGGAAAATAAAACTCGACGAATATAATTTCGACATTGAGTATAAAAAAGGAAATTTAAATAGTAATGCAGATGCTCTCTCACGAATAAGACGTAAATTTGAAATAAAGAAAACATTTGATGATATTTTCGATAAACCATATAATATAGTGCATTGTATCTCTGAAGATAAAAAATTAGGTAAAGGATTTGCGGAACAAATTAATTCAAAATTCCAAAGTAAAACTTATTTAAATAACCAGAGTAAGAATAAAGGAAATATTTTTATACAACCTATTTATGATAAATATAAACTATTTCACTTAGTGACAAAATTAGAACATTTCTCTAAACCAAATTTATTAGATATTAATAAATGTTTAATTAATTTACGCGATTACTGTATTCAAAACGATATTTTTGAAATACATATGCCTAAAATTTGTAACGGATATGATAAAGTTGAAAATAAAATAAATTTTGAAATTGTGGAAAATTTAATCAACAAACTTTTTAAAGATACTCATATTCAAATAATAGTTCATGAATTAAAACCAGAAGTTTTTATAAACGATAATGAAAGTATAATAGTACAAATTGATAACGAAGATTTAGAAACATGTCACTCTGCAGATGAAAATGAAGTTAACGGAATTACTTACAAAGAAGGTTGTATTAACACTGGCAAGAACCAAATAATAGTCAAAGCACATAACGAACCGACCAAAGTAGAATTAAAAAAATTATTCGCACAAACCAAACAGAGATTAATAATTACCTTAAATAAAAATGACTTACAGGAAGAAATATTTCAGTTTATTAAAGAATATCTCGTACCTAAAATTAATTATTATTGTCTTATAGAAAAAGATATAGTTTTGACAATAAACAAAATTTTGCAAAACAAATTTACTAAAGATTCATATCGACTGATACAATGTGAAGAAGTATTAGAAGATATTGAAAATACGAACGATCAATTAGAAATTATTACAAATTATCATTTAGGAAAGACAAATCACCGTGGTATATCCGAAACAATTATGAGATTAAAACGTAAATACTATTGGCCAAGATTACACTTTGACATTCAAAAATTCATAAATAACTGTGAACTGTGTCAACAGAACAAGTACGAACGAAAACCGTTTCAACTAAACGATAATATTACAGAAATAAGTAAATATCCCTTTGACATAGTACATATAGATATACTGACTTTAGAAAAAAGGAAATATCTGACAATTATCGACGCTTTTTCTAAATTTGCACAAATTTATTTTATGAAAACAATAGACGCTATAAATATAACAGAAAGTTTGTTAAACTTTTTTAGTAAATATCAAATACCGAATAAAATAATACACGACAGCGGAGTTGAATTTAACAACAACCTTGTAAAAGAATTACTCAAAATCTATAAAATAAATACCCACATAACATGTGTCGATAACCCAAAAAGCAATGGATTAATTGAAAGGTTTCATTCCACCATAATCGAACATCTCCGATTAATTAATCAAAATAAAATCTTCGAAAATACCAAATTTGAGAATAAATTAAATTTCGCTGTGATAGCTTATAATAATTCTATTAATTCAATTACTAAATTTACTCCTAACGAAATATTATTCGGAGCGGATAAAGATAAGAACATTTTTGAAACTAGATTTACTATAGATGACTATTTAATTAATTATAAAAATAAACTCAAAATTTTACATGGAAAAATTAAAGAAAATATTCAAGTAGAGAAGAATAAGAGATTTTTAGCACAAAATAAATTAGAAAATAGACCAGCTAAATTACCAGATAAAATATTAATCAAAGAAGGTAAAAGAAGAATACAAAAATTTAAGAAACCACTTTTTAAAATCCATAAAATCGAACAATACAACCCTAAATTAGGCGTAATTAAAGTAACAAATAAAGGTAAACACAAAATTGATAAGATTAAGAAGCCCCGACTCTTTGTTGCAGATGTACCTGCATAAAAGGAAACCATGAGGAATTAGAGCTAATCACCGACAATCCCGGTATAAACATCGTGGATTTGGGCAATGTATATACATATATAAACTCATATTATTCATATTATAATTACGATATTAAGAATATAGAGGAAGAGTACTTTAAGATAGGTAAATATAAAAATAATATTGAAATAAAATTTGATGGTAATGATATGTATATTAGAGAAGTAGAAACATATAAAAATATATTAAACTTTAATTATGATAGATTAGCTATTAAAATAAGTAACCTGTTCACCCATAAAAGAAATAAAAGAGGATTAATTAATGGTATGGGAGGAATTATAAAAGCCATAATTGGAAATTTAGACGCTGAAGATGCCGAAAAATATGATAAATTATTTGAAAAGATAAATAAAAATCAAAAAATATTACAAACTCAAAATTTTGAAACAATTCGATTAAATAAAGAAATGATTAATAAATTTAATAAACAAATTGAAAATATTAAACACAATGAATTGGTTTTGGAAACTCGAATAGATAATTTCATGCAAGAAACTATAAATTGGCAAAACGTTTGGGTGATTAAAGATATATTTAATCAATTGATATTATTAACCATAAATCTACTTGAGATCATATCCGAAATTGAAACTAGCTTGACATTTTGCAACTTAAATAAGATCCATAGTTCAATAATATCTTTAGAAGAACTAAAACAAATAATTAACCAAATTAATCCAGGAATAAAATTTTGGGACATTACTTCGCAGATTTCAAGTCATTGTAAATTAAATAATAATAAAATAGAATACTTATTAGAAATTCCCGTGTATGAAAATAAACCTGAAAGGAAATTACTGCAAATAACTCCAATCCCCATAATTAGTGGAAACGAAATGTTTATGCTAAATGAAAATAAAGAATTTTTAATTCAAGAAGGAGATCAACTATTGCTAACTAATGACTGTAATAAATTAAAACAAAATTTTTACTGTAAGACCAATTATGTAGAAGCTAATAAATGTTTGAACGAAATTGTTAATAGGCATAATAATAATGAATGTAAGTACCATAAGATTACTGAAGGATTTATTTTAATAAAAATTGAGAACTCTAATATTATTATTATTATAAGTAAGAATGAAAGAAACTTAGATATTAAGTGTTCTGAATATGTGAAACATAAGTTAATTAAAGGAGTATATAAATTTAAAACAAATAAAAATTGTATAATTAATAATTATAAATTGGAAAATTATATAACTAATGCTAAAGAAATAATTTTTGAAAATATTAAATTTAAAATTAAGGACAGACAATTAAGTAATAAAATAATTGAGTTGAAATAAATTAATAAACAAGATATTGTAATTAAAGAAACGCCAATATTAAATGATATAAAGGTTGAAGATGATGTTAATAATCATACTTTAATTAATTCTGTTGTTATTATTGTTATAATAGTAACTATTTGTTTAATCTTATGTAAACATAAAATACAATGTTCAAAAAAACTGTTAAAAAAGGAAAATCTCCAAACTGTAACAAACGAAGTTCCCTTTTAGGGCGGAGGAGTTATGTATATCATTATCACTAAGAAACTTCATGTTACAGCGCACTCCAAGGAATGTGCTGACTAGTAATAGTAAGTTTATAAAAGAGCGAATCTTGTTACAAACCGTAATCAGTCTGTCTTGAGAACTATACCTGTAACTTGTGTATGTAAAATAAATAAATTTTTAAAAAACACAATTTCCAATTAAAATTGTATAAGTTGTGCAATAAAAAGGAAATTGCTTGATAAACCGATGACATAAATAATAAAATATTTTCAAATCAAATTATTGATAAATTTTTGATCTGCACTTATTTGAAGGAAAATTCTTCTAATGTAGAATGTGTATTTCAGATATCAATTATACGAAAAGTATGTACACCATAATAAATAATAAAAAAAATTGGACCCAATTTTAATTATCATTATTTATATACATAAACAAACATCTGCCTGGCAATTACACGTGGCATTATTTACTACTCTTCCTTGATTCAACTAAAAAAACATTAGAATAATATTTTGCTAAATCAAAATTATTTCATAATTATTCGTTAATAATTTGTGGCTAGAAAATAATGTAATAATAATGTTTATTTATGTTTTGTCTGATTACATTTGATGTTATAAATGTTTCATACGGATTAAGATTATCAATTACGGTCAGAACATGACCGCTTTCAAAAGGGATTTTGCCTTTTTTAAACTTGATTGCGGTAATTTATCATAAAAAATATTCCTAAATGAACATTTAACGTAGTACTAGCGTTAATTTTTTTTTTGCAGATCTGAATGAAATTGGATAGTCATACGCATCCTGTTAAAATATGAAACACATTCATCGTCTGTGAACAAATATACTCGCTTGTAAAGTTGAGTTCTTATACACGGGGCTTATGGTGATCATCACTCAGAATCGCACATATTTGGTATGTGTACCTTTAAAATTTTGCAGTTTCATTTGAAAAACTAGTATGATGTTCTAGAACTATCCATGTATATTGCATCAGAAGGAGAAAGTTTTTTATCGTTTAGTAATGAATCTATAGCCATGCAAAGCCTTGTTTTTAACGAAAAATTAAGAATCCCAATTTATAATGGCAACACCACACGGTGGTATGGTATTTGAAAATTCACTAGACCAACAACCTGTTATCAATTCATGATATGCAAATCATAATAGGTATAAAACACTTATTTTATTCAATTTTTATATTTTTTGAGCGTCAGTTTCGCCACTCGACAACCGATGGAGCCACCGTCACACTAGTACTACCTTAATTATTTTATAGTCTATTTCTCTTCTCGTTCACATAGAATAATTAGAAATGACTTCTCAAAAACTCTCTTTCAATACAGTTGTAATGCTATCCGCGCGGCTGGTCTCGCGTCGCTTAGTCGTGTTGTTGCCGCTAGAGCCGAATTTGGCGCTGGCGCTCATTTCGCGCACGCTCTCTATAGCGACTTACTTCATCCTCGGTTCATTGAATTTTTCCGGAGATACTTGACTGTTAGAAACAGATATCTCAACAAAAAAAAATACATTTTTATCTTTTTATTTCCTTTATTGTGCATTTATTTTTACTTCATTTACTCGTATTAAACACCATCCCAACGAAGGAGGTTTTATAACAGGGATTTTATAACGAAAAAAAATTATGAAATACAATTTTACAACAAATATTTCTAATAGTGAGGCGTGTGTGAAGAGTGCGCTTGTTTTAGATTGCTGTTGACGACTGCAATGAAGTCCAGGTCAATTCAGATTGTTTTATTTAAAGCAGATTTTTTGATTTAAATCGGATTTTTTTGTTTTTTTCATTATTAGATAGTTCACTGTAGAGGACTCGTATATTTTTGTGTTCTGAATTTCGTGCGAAGTGGTTATGTGTCGCATGAACTGCGGAAGCAGGTGTACCAATCTATATACTTCTCTAGAACTTCTAGTTTTCAAACTAAAGATACCAAGTAATGTTTGATGAACGATTGTGCGAACTGTTCAGGAACTGATCAGTCCCTCGAAATGTAAGTAAACAGCAGAGGAATAAATAACGGTTGTTTCGTCGTAGCGTTGCGAGTTTCTTTCAAACTTTAGAAATTGAAAATATGACCAAATATGTTTTTTTTACGATGATCACATAATTTAGCACCATAAAATATGAGTCGTCTATATTTGAACCCGTACTCGATACTCATAATTAAGTAACATTTTTAACATTTTCTATCTTAAAAAATGTGTCTAACATAAACAGTCACCGAGAATTCATTTTACTTAACAAATTTGTTAATTTTAATGATAACATTTTAATTTTTTAATTCAATCAACGATTTTTTTAAATAATTCATAACAGCATTAATTCCTTTCCAAAAATACAACTTCACAAAATTATGAAGATGAAAAAAATAGTAATACCTTCAAAGCTTCAGTAGAAAGAATTAGAAAATTTTGTTGAACAGACAGCCAGAATTGTATCAATTTACAACGATTATATCAGTTAATGATGGTAATTTAATCTCGCAATTACTTTCGATACTATAATTACAATTCTGGAAACAGTTGAAATATGCATACCACTAAAATCTGCTATAGATTGCAAATGTCCACCAGGTGCAAAAGTTCTGAGACAAACAAGAACTGATTCATAGGAGAAACACTGCGGTGCCTGTGAATGCAATATACAATTGAACATTCTAAATAATATATTTAATTTCATTATAAATTGTTTTCCTATTTCAACTGGTTTTTTACTAAAACAGGTATATCCAGGGCCGATTCATCCATTAGGCAAGAAAGACTGCTATCTAGGGCGGCAATATTTTGGGGGCTGCAAAAAATATTAATTAATTCTAATAAAAAATGCAACTTAAAGAAAAAAATAAACATTTCAAAATGCATTAAAATTTTGAATCTCCACTGGAAATTAGCACATATTTGAAAGAAAGTGGATTAAAAAGAAACATTCCCAATTTCGACATTGTGTTGCGAATTTATTTGGAAATTTCAGTTACTAATACATCATCTAAATGATTATTTTCATATTTGTCAAGAATTAAAAACAATTTTAGTTCGATCGTGAACCAATAACATCTTAATGGCTCGTCCATTTTGTCTTTGAAATGCAATATAACAAAAAATGTAAGTTCTGATGAAGTTATAAATGATTTTGCCGAAGAAATGTCTAAGTAGAAAGTTTTAAATTATTTTATTTATATTTACATGCACCATATTATTATAATGATATCAACTTATAAGTTACCTTTTACCAAAGTTAAAAAGTAGTTTATATTATTTGTTTTTTATGATTATTACAAGATGTTTTTTGTTTTTGTTCCCAGGGCTGATATGTATTTGCTAATGAAAATATGGTGTTATGATAATTTCAATTTTTAATCAAGTCATATAAGGGGGTGGCAAAAAATATGCCTAGGTATAGTCTGTCTAGAAATCGAAAAATGACGTTTAAATTATTTTATGGTTGTGGTCTCCTTTCATAGGTTTCTGCTATGAAATAAATGTGAAAGAAATCTGACCTTTATGTATTCTGCTATAGGGTATAGAATTGTGAGATATCCTAAGTATTGAGGGTTTCTTGCAGGTAACCAGCTAAATACTGGATTTGAAAATCCGAAAGTAACATTAGCACGCCTAGCTTAAAATAGATGAATCACTGTGCAACAAGAAAATAACAAGACAGGGTTGTATTTAAAATTTACATACATTGTTTTCAATACGTTTTATTTTAGTATGACAATAGTAATTTATAATACAATATGTTACATATATATTATACATATAATGTGCACCTTATTATATTGATTTTTTTCTTGAATAATAAATAGAATTTGTTTCTCTGTAATAACGAAGATAATTTATTGTTTGTACGAAATACACAAAAATACTTATATTCTACTTATCCTAATTATAATCGTACCTGTTATAACGAAGAAAAAACATTCAAAGTTATTATTCACTGGAGGTTGTTTCTTTATTACTTTTATTCTCTCTGATTTTAATTTCGATGTCATGTGTCACTTCGTTGACAAGTGACTATCGCTGGTACAATAGGAGGTCTGATTTACAGATCCGGTTTGTGCACCAAGTTTAATTAAATTAAGGATACTTTCCTTACATACATCTATTCAGAATCATCACTATCAGAATCGTCAGAGTTTAAAATTATTATTAGTGGTCCAACTTCCCTATTCTTAACACTTAAATATTCTAATTCAATTTTTTTACATGATTCACGCAGTTCTTCCATACTCGTATATCCGCATTAATTTTTTCTGTTTCATTTTTTAATAAAGTAACAACACTTTCGCTTAGTTGATGTGATGAATTATGTGCCCGAAGTGACATTTTTAAATTACTCCAAATTAATTCTATCGGATTGAATACGCAATAATAAGGAGGCAATCTTAAAATTGTGTGCACAAACGATGTTGCCATGTTATCTACTACATATTCTTTTGAAAAATTGTTTACTTCTGTAGTAGGTTAGTTTTTATACAAAATTTTAGGCAATTTCCAAGAAGTAATGGATTATTTCTAAAATATTAACGGTATTAAAATTTTCAGTACACTCCTATTCTGTTATTCTCATTTCCCACAGCGGTCCATCTATCTTAAGTTAGGGATACTAATGTTACTTTAGGATTTACAAATCTAGTACTTAGCTGGGTACCTGGAACAAACCCTCCAAACTTTTGAAAGGAAACCATAATCATAAAATAATTTAAACGTCATTTTTCGATCCCTAGACAGACTATACTACCATGTCTTAACGCAGCCCTAAGTACATTGTGTTAAACTTCGCTTAAGGTATATAAGGTGCAACAATTATAAGGATCGCATAAATTTTAAAGATCGACTTAGCAGTTAAGTAAGGACATAAGAAAACTAGATAATAGCACACTTACAGACCGGCTCGTTGTTCTAGGGGTATGATTCTCGCTTAGGGTGCGAGAGAACCCGAGTTCAAATCCCGGACGAGCCCAATATATTTTTGATAAGTAGTCTTTAAGAAAATTAAATAATAGTACTTTAAGTATGCTTAGACATCGGTTCGTTGGTTTAGGAGTATGATTCTCGTTTAGGGTGCGAGAGGTCCCGGGTTCAAATCCCGGACGAGCCCGATATATTTTTGATAAGTAGTCTTCAAGAAAATTAAGTAATAGTACTTTAAGTATGCTTAGACATCGGATCGTTAGTTTAGGAGTATGATTCTCGCTTAGGGTGCGAGAGGTCCCGGGTTCAAATCCCGGACGAGCCCGATATATTTTTGATAAGTGGTTTTTAAGAAAATTAAGCAATATTACTTTAAGTATGCTTCTACATCGGTTCGTTGGTCTAGGGATATGATTCTCGCTTCGGGTGCGAGAGTTCCCGGGTTCAAATCCCGGACGAGCCCAATATATTTTTGATAAGTAGTCTTTAAAACAATTAAGAAATAGTACTTTAAGTATGCTTACACATCGGTTCATTGGTCTAGGGGTATGATTCTCGCTTCGGGTGCGAGAGGTCCCGGGTTCAAATCCCGGATGAGCCCGATATATTTTTGAAAAGTAGTCTATAAGAAATTTATATAATAGTACTTTAAATATGCTTAGATATCGGTTCGTTGGTCTAGGGGTATGATTCTCGCTTAGGGTGCAAGAGGTCGCGGGTTCAAATCCCGGAAGAGCCCAATACAGTTTTGATAAGTAGTTTTTAAGAAAATTAAGTAATATTACTTTCAGTATGCTTACACATCGGTTCGTTGGTCTAGGGGTATGATTCTCGCTTAGGGTGCGAGAGGTCCCGGGTTCAAATCCCGGACGAACCCGATATATTTTTGAAAAGTAGTTTTTATGAAAATTAAGTAATAGTTCTTTAAGTATACTTATTTATCGGTTCGTTGGTCTAGGGGTATGATTCTCGCTTAGGGTGCGAGAGGTCCCGGGTTCAAATCCCGGACGAGCCCGATTTTTTTTTGATAAGTAGTTTTTAAGAAAAATAAGTAATATTACTTTAAGTATGCTTATACATCGGTTCGTTGGTCTAGGGGTATGATTCTCGCTTAGGGTGCGAGAGGTCCCGGGTTCAAATCCCGGACGAGCCCGATATATTTTTGATAAGTAGTTTTTAAGAAAATTAAGTAATAGTACTTTAAGTATGCATAGACATCGGTTCGTTGGTCTAGGGGTATGATTCTCGCTTTGGGTGCGAGAGGTCCCGGGTTCAAATCCCGGACGAGCCCGATATATTTTTGATAAGTAGTCTTTAAGAAAATTAAATAATAGTACTTTAAGTATGCTTAGATATCGGTTCGTTGGTTTAGGAGTATGATTCTCGCTAATGGTGCGAGAGGTCCCGGGTTCAAATCCCGGACGAGCCCGATATATTTTTGATAAGTAGTCTTTAAGAAAATTAAATAATAGTACTTTAAGTATGCTTGGATATCGGTTCGTTGGTCTAGGGGTATGATTCTCGCTTGGGGTGTGAGAGGTCCCGGGTTCAAATCCCAGACAAGCCCGATATATGTATTTTTGATAAGTAGTCTTTAAGAAAAAGAAGTAATAGTACTTTAAGTATGCTTAGTCATTGGTTCGTTGGTCTAGGGGTATGATTCTCGCTTAGGGAGCGAGAGGTCTCGGGTTCAAATCCCGGACGAGCCCAATACATTTTTGATAAGTAATTTTTAAGAAATTTAAGTATTATTACTTTAAGTATGCATAGACATCGGTTCGTTGGTCTAGGGGTATGATTCTCGCTTAGGGTGCGAGAGGCCCCGGGTTCAAATCCCGGACGAGCCCGATATATTTTTGATAAGTAGTTTTGAAGAAAATTAAGTAATATTACTTTAAGTGTGCTTAGACAACGGTTCGTTGGTCTAGGGGTATGATTCTCGCTTAGGGTGTGAGAGGTCCCGTGTTCAAATCCCGGACGAGCACGATATATTTTTGATAAGTAGTTGTTAAGAAAATTAAGTAATAGTACTTTAAGTATGCTTATACATCGGTTCGTTGGTCTAGAGGTATGATTCTCGCTTAGGGTGCGAGAGTTCCTGGGTTCAAATCCCGGACGAGCCCGATATATTTTTGATAAGTAGTTTTTAAGAAAATTAAGCAATATTACTTTAAGTATGCTTATACATCGGTTCGTTGGTTTAGGGGCATGATTCTCGTTTAGGGTGCGAGAGGTCCCGTGTTTAAATCCCGGACGAGCCCAATACAATTTTGAAAAGTAGTTTTTATGAAAATTAAGTAATAGTACTTTAAGTATGCTTACTCATCGGTTCGTTGGTCTAGGGGTATGATTCTCGCTTAGGGTGCGAGAGGTCCCGGGTTCAAATCCCGGACGAGCCCGATATATTTTTGATAAGTAGTCTTTAAGAAAATTAAATAATAGTACTTTAAGTATGCTTAGATATCGGTTCGTTGGTTTAGGAGTATGATTCTCGCTTATGATGCGAGAGGTCCAGGGTTCAAATCCCGGACGAGCCCGATATATTTTTGATAAGTAGTATTTAAGAAAATTAAGTAATAGTACTTTAAGTATGCTTGTACATCGGTTCGTTGGTCTAGGGGTATGTTTCTCGCTTAGGGTGCGAGAGGTCCCGGGTTCATATCCTGGACGAGCCCGATATATTTTTGATAAGTAGTTTTTAAGAAAAATAAGTAATATTACTTTAAGTATGCTTATACATCGGTACGTTGGTCTAGAGGTGTGATTCTCGCTTTGGGTGCGAGAGGTCGCGGGTTCAAATCCCGGACGAGACCGATATATTTTTGATAAGTAGTTTTTAAGAAAATTATGTAATAGTACTTTAAGTATGCTTGTACATCGGTTTGTTGGTCTAGGGGTATGATTCTCGCTTAGGGTGCGAGAGGTCCCGGGTTCAAATCCCGGGCGAGCCCGAT
>OU452302.1:20817500-20827500 GCA_911728475.2 Pterostichus madidus
TGTCTAAGTAGAAAGTTTTAAATTATTTTATTTATATTTACATGCACCATATTATTATAATGATATCAACTTATAAGTTACCTTTTACCAAAGTTAAAAAGTAGTTTATATTATTTGTTTTTTATGATTATTACAAGATGTTTTTTGTTTTTGTTCCCAGGGCTGATATGTATTTGCTAATGAAAATATGGTGTTATGATAATTTCAATTTTTAATCAAGTCATATAAGGGGGTGGCAAAAAATATGCCTAGGTATAGTCTGTCTAGAAATCGAAAAATGACGTTTAAATTATTTTATGGTTGTGGTCTCCTTTCATAGGTTTCTGCTATGAAATAAATGTGAAAGAAATCTGACCTTTATGTATTCTGCTATAGGGTATAGAATTGTGAGATATCCTAAGTATTGAGGGTTTCTTGCAGGTAACCAGCTAAATACTGGATTTGAAAATCCGAAAGTAACATTAGCACGCCTAGCTTAAAATAGATGAATCACTGTGCAACAAGAAAATAACAAGACAGGGTTGTATTTAAAATTTACATACATTGTTTTCAATACGTTTTATTTTAGTATGACAATAGTAATTTATAATACAATATGTTACATATATATTATACATATAATGTGCACCTTATTATATTGATTTTTTTCTTGAATAATAAATAGAATTTGTTTCTCTGTAATAACGAAGATAATTTATTGTTTGTACGAAATACACAAAAATACTTATATTCTACTTATCCTAATTATAATCGTACCTGTTATAACGAAGAAAAAACATTCAAAGTTATTATTCACTGGAGGTTGTTTCTTTATTACTTTTATTCTCTCTGATTTTAATTTCGATGTCATGTGTCACTTCGTTGACAAGTGACTATCGCTGGTACAATAGGAGGTCTGATTTACAGATCCGGTTTGTGCACCAAGTTTAATTAAATTAAGGATACTTTCCTTACATACATCTATTCAGAATCATCACTATCAGAATCGTCAGAGTTTAAAATTATTATTAGTGGTCCAACTTCCCTATTCTTAACACTTAAATATTCTAATTCAATTTTTTTACATGATTCACGCAGTTCTTCCATACTCGTATATCCGCATTAATTTTTTCTGTTTCATTTTTTAATAAAGTAACAACACTTTCGCTTAGTTGATGTGATGAATTATGTGCCCGAAGTGACATTTTTAAATTACTCCAAATTAATTCTATCGGATTGAATACGCAATAATAAGGAGGCAATCTTAAAATTGTGTGCACAAACGATGTTGCCATGTTATCTACTACATATTCTTTTGAAAAATTGTTTACTTCTGTAGTAGGTTAGTTTTTATACAAAATTTTAGGCAATTTCCAAGAAGTAATGGATTATTTCTAAAATATTAACGGTATTAAAATTTTCAGTACACTCCTATTCTGTTATTCTCATTTCCCACAGCGGTCCATCTATCTTAAGTTAGGGATACTAATGTTACTTTAGGATTTACAAATCTAGTACTTAGCTGGGTACCTGGAACAAACCCTCCAAACTTTTGAAAGGAAACCATAATCATAAAATAATTTAAACGTCATTTTTCGATCCCTAGACAGACTATACTACCATGTCTTAACGCAGCCCTAAGTACATTGTGTTAAACTTCGCTTAAGGTATATAAGGTGCAACAATTATAAGGATCGCATAAATTTTAAAGATCGACTTAGCAGTTAAGTAAGGACATAAGAAAACTAGATAATAGCACACTTACAGACCGGCTCGTTGTTCTAGGGGTATGATTCTCGCTTAGGGTGCGAGAGAACCCGAGTTCAAATCCCGGACGAGCCCAATATATTTTTGATAAGTAGTCTTTAAGAAAATTAAATAATAGTACTTTAAGTATGCTTAGACATCGGTTCGTTGGTTTAGGAGTATGATTCTCGTTTAGGGTGCGAGAGGTCCCGGGTTCAAATCCCGGACGAGCCCGATATATTTTTGATAAGTAGTCTTCAAGAAAATTAAGTAATAGTACTTTAAGTATGCTTAGACATCGGATCGTTAGTTTAGGAGTATGATTCTCGCTTAGGGTGCGAGAGGTCCCGGGTTCAAATCCCGGACGAGCCCGATATATTTTTGATAAGTGGTTTTTAAGAAAATTAAGCAATATTACTTTAAGTATGCTTCTACATCGGTTCGTTGGTCTAGGGATATGATTCTCGCTTCGGGTGCGAGAGTTCCCGGGTTCAAATCCCGGACGAGCCCAATATATTTTTGATAAGTAGTCTTTAAAACAATTAAGAAATAGTACTTTAAGTATGCTTACACATCGGTTCATTGGTCTAGGGGTATGATTCTCGCTTCGGGTGCGAGAGGTCCCGGGTTCAAATCCCGGATGAGCCCGATATATTTTTGAAAAGTAGTCTATAAGAAATTTATATAATAGTACTTTAAATATGCTTAGATATCGGTTCGTTGGTCTAGGGGTATGATTCTCGCTTAGGGTGCAAGAGGTCGCGGGTTCAAATCCCGGAAGAGCCCAATACAGTTTTGATAAGTAGTTTTTAAGAAAATTAAGTAATATTACTTTCAGTATGCTTACACATCGGTTCGTTGGTCTAGGGGTATGATTCTCGCTTAGGGTGCGAGAGGTCCCGGGTTCAAATCCCGGACGAACCCGATATATTTTTGAAAAGTAGTTTTTATGAAAATTAAGTAATAGTTCTTTAAGTATACTTATTTATCGGTTCGTTGGTCTAGGGGTATGATTCTCGCTTAGGGTGCGAGAGGTCCCGGGTTCAAATCCCGGACGAGCCCGATTTTTTTTTGATAAGTAGTTTTTAAGAAAAATAAGTAATATTACTTTAAGTATGCTTATACATCGGTTCGTTGGTCTAGGGGTATGATTCTCGCTTAGGGTGCGAGAGGTCCCGGGTTCAAATCCCGGACGAGCCCGATATATTTTTGATAAGTAGTTTTTAAGAAAATTAAGTAATAGTACTTTAAGTATGCTTAGACATCGGTTCGTTGGTCTAGGGGTATGATTCTCGCTTTGGGTGCGAGAGGTCCCGGGTTCAAATCCCGGACGAGCCCGATATATTTTTGATAAGTAGTCTTTAAGAAAATTAAATAATAGTACTTTAAGTATGCTTAGATATCGGTTCGTTGGTTTAGGAGTATGATTCTCGCTAATGGTGCGAGAGGTCCCGGGTTCAAATCCCGGACGAGCCCGATATATTTTTGATAAGTAGTCTTTAAGAAAATTAAATAATAGTACTTTAAGTATGCTTGGATATCGGTTCGTTGGTCTAGGGGTATGATTCTCGCTTGGGGTGTGAGAGGTCCCGGGTTCAAATCCCAGACAAGCCCGATATATGTATTTTTGATAAGTAGTCTTTAAGAAAAAGAAGTAATAGTACTTTAAGTATGCTTAGTCATTGGTTCGTTGGTCTAGGGGTATGATTCTCGCTTAGGGAGCGAGAGGTCTCGGGTTCAAATCCCGGACGAGCCCAATACATTTTTGATAAGTAATTTTTAAGAAATTTAAGTATTATTACTTTAAGTATGCATAGACATCGGTTCGTTGGTCTAGGGGTATGATTCTCGCTTAGGGTGCGAGAGGCCCCGGGTTCAAATCCCGGACGAGCCCGATATATTTTTGATAAGTAGTTTTGAAGAAAATTAAGTAATATTACTTTAAGTGTGCTTAGACAACGGTTCGTTGGTCTAGGGGTATGATTCTCGCTTAGGGTGTGAGAGGTCCCGTGTTCAAATCCCGGACGAGCACGATATATTTTTGATAAGTAGTTGTTAAGAAAATTAAGTAATAGTACTTTAAGTATGCTTATACATCGGTTCGTTGGTCTAGAGGTATGATTCTCGCTTAGGGTGCGAGAGTTCCTGGGTTCAAATCCCGGACGAGCCCGATATATTTTTGATAAGTAGTTTTTAAGAAAATTAAGCAATATTACTTTAAGTATGCTTATACATCGGTTCGTTGGTTTAGGGGCATGATTCTCGTTTAGGGTGCGAGAGGTCCCGTGTTTAAATCCCGGACGAGCCCAATACAATTTTGAAAAGTAGTTTTTATGAAAATTAAGTAATAGTACTTTAAGTATGCTTACTCATCGGTTCGTTGGTCTAGGGGTATGATTCTCGCTTAGGGTGCGAGAGGTCCCGGGTTCAAATCCCGGACGAGCCCGATATATTTTTGATAAGTAGTCTTTAAGAAAATTAAATAATAGTACTTTAAGTATGCTTAGATATCGGTTCGTTGGTTTAGGAGTATGATTCTCGCTTATGATGCGAGAGGTCCAGGGTTCAAATCCCGGACGAGCCCGATATATTTTTGATAAGTAGTATTTAAGAAAATTAAGTAATAGTACTTTAAGTATGCTTGTACATCGGTTCGTTGGTCTAGGGGTATGTTTCTCGCTTAGGGTGCGAGAGGTCCCGGGTTCATATCCTGGACGAGCCCGATATATTTTTGATAAGTAGTTTTTAAGAAAAATAAGTAATATTACTTTAAGTATGCTTATACATCGGTTCGTTGGTCTAGGGGTATGATTCTCGCTTAGGGTGCGAGAGGTCCCGGGTTCAAATCCCGGACGAGCCCGATATATTTTTGATAAGTAGTTTTTAAGAAAAATAAGTAATATTACTTTAAGTATGCTTATACAGCGGTACGTTGGTCTAGAGGTGTGATTCTCGCTTTGGGTGCGAGAGGTCGCGGGTTCAAATCCCGGACGAGACCGATATATTTTTGATAAGTAGTTTTTAAGAAAATTATGTAATAGTACTTTAAGTATGCTTGTACATCGGTTTGTTGGTCTAGGGGTATGATTCTCGCTTAGGGTGCGAGAGGTCCCGGGTTCAAATCCCGGGCGAGCCCGATATATTTTTGATAAGTAGTTTTTAAGAAAAATAAGTAATATTACTTTAAGTATGCTTATACATCGGTTCGTTGGTCTAGGGGTATGATTCTCGCTTTGGGTGCGAGAGGTCCCGGGTTCAAATCCCGGACGAGCCCGATTTTTTTTTGATAAGTAGTTTTTAAGAAAAATAAGTAATATTACTTTAAGTATGCTTATACATCGGTTCGTTGGTCTAGGGGTATGATTCTCGCTTAGGGTGCGAGAGGTCCCGGGTTCAAATCCCGGACGAGCCCGATATATTTTTGATAAGTAGTTTTTAAGAAAATTAAGTAACAGTACTTTAAGTATGCATAGACATCGGTTCGTTGGTCTAGGGGTATGATTCTCGCTTTGGGTGCGAGAGGTCCCGGGTTCAAATCCCGGACGAGCCCGATATATTTTTGATAAGTAGTCTTCAAGAAAATTAAATAATAGTACTTTAAGTATGCTTAGATATCGGTTCATTGGATTAGGAGTATGATCTCGCTTAGGGTGCGAGAGGTCCCGGGTTCAAATCCCAGACAAGCCCGATATATTTTTGATAAGTAGTTTTTAAGAAAATTAAGTAATATTACTTTAAGTATGCTTATGCATCGGTTCGTTTGTCTAGGAGTATGATTCTCGCTTAGGGTGCGAGAGGTCCCGGGTTCAAATCCCGGACGAGCCCAATACATTTTTGATAAGTAGTTTTTTAGAAAATTAAGTAATATTACTTTAAGTTTGCTTATGCATCGGTTCGTTGGTCTAGGGGTATGATTCTCGCTTAGGGTGCGAGAGGTCCCGGGTTCAAATTCCGGACGAGCCCAATACATTTTTGATAAGTAGTTTTTAAGAAAATTAAGTAATATTACTTTCAGTAAGCTTACACAGCGGCTCGTTGGTCTAGGGGTATGATTCTCGCTTAGATTGCGAGAGATCCCGGGTTAAAATCCCGGACGAGCCCGATATCTTTTTGAAAAGTAGTTTTTAAAAAAATTAAGTAATAGTTCTTTAAGTATGCTTAATCATCGGTTCGTTGGTCTAGGGGTATGATTCTCGCTTTGGGTGCGAGAGGTCCCGGGTTCAAATCCCGGACGAGCCCAATACATTTTTGATAAGTAGTTTTTAAGAGAATTAAGTAATATTACTTTCAGTATGCTTACACTGCGGTTCGTTGGTCTAGGGGTATGATTCTCGCTTAGGGTGCGAGAGGTCCCGGGTTCAAATCCCGGACAAGTCCGATATATTTTTGAAAAGTAGTTTTTATGAAAACTAAGTAATAGTACTTTAAGTATGCTTATTCATCGGTTCGTTGGTCTAGGGGTATGATTCTCGCTTTGGGTGCGAGAGGTCCCGGGTTCAAATCCCGGACGAGCCCGATATATTTTTGATAAGTAGTCTTTAAGAAAATTAAATAATAGTACTTTAAGTATGCTTAGATATCGGTTCGTTAGTTTAGGAGTATGATTCTCGCTTATGGTGCGAGAGGTCCCGGGTTCAAATCCCGGACGAGCCCGATATATTTTTGATAAGTAGTTTTTAAGAAAATTAAGTAATATTACTTTAAGTATGCTTATGCATCGGTTCGTCGGTCTAGGGGTATGATTCTCGCTTAGGGTGCGAGAGGTTCCGGGTTCAAATCCCGGACGAGCCCAATATATTTTTGATAAGTAGTTTTTAAGAAAATTAAGTAATATAACTTTCAGTATGCTTACACAGCGGTTCGTTGGTCTAGGGGTATGATTCTCGCTTAGGGTGCGAGAGGTCCCGGGTTCAAATCCCAGACAAGCCCGATATATTTTTGATAAGTAGTTTTTAAGAAAATTAAGTAATAGTACTTTAAGTATGCTTATACATCGGTTCGTTGGTCTAGGGGTATGATTCTCGCTTTGGGTGCGAGAGGTCCCGGGTTCAAATCTCGGACGAGCCCGATATATCTTTGATATGTAGTTTTTAAGAAAATTAAGTAATCGTACTTTAAGTATGCTTATACATCGGTTCGTTGGTCTAGGGGTATGATTCTCGCTTTGGGTGCGAGAGGTCCCGGGTTCAAATCCCGGATGAGCCCGGTATATCTTTGATAAGTAGTTTTTAAGAAAATTAAGTAATAGTACTTTAAGTATGCTTATTCATCGGTTCGTTGGTCTAGGGGTATGATTCTCGCTTAGGGTGCGAGAGTTCCCGGGTTCAAATCCCGGGCGAGCCCGATATATTTTTGATAAGTAGTTTTTAAGAAAATTAAGTAACAGTACTTTAAGTATGCATAGACATCGGTTCGTTGGTCTAGGCGTATGATTCTCGCTTAGGGTGCGAGAGGTCCCGGGTTCAAATCCCGGACGAGCCCGATATATTTTTGATAAGTAGTTTTTAAGAAAATTAAGTAACAGTACTTTAAGTATGCATAGACATCGGTTCGTTGGTCTAGGGGTATGATTCTCGCTTTGGGTGCGAGAGGTCCCGGGTTCAAATCCCGGACGAGCCCGATATATTTTTGATAAGTAGTCTTCAAGAAAATTAAATAATAGTACTTTAAGTATGCTTAGATATCGGTTCATTGGATTAGGAGTATGATCTCGCTTAGGGTGCGAGAGGTCCCGGGTTCAAATCCCAGACAAGCCCGATATATTTTTGATAAGTAGTTTTTAAGAAAATTAAGTAATATTACTTTAAGTATGCTTATGCATCGGTTCGTTTGTCTAGGAGTATGATTCTCGCTTAGGGTGCGAGAGGTCCCGGGTTCAAATCCCGGACGAGCCCAATACATTTTTGATAAGTAGTTTTTTAGAAAATTAAGTAATATTACTTTAAGTTTGCTTATGCATCGGTTCGTTGGTCTAGGGGTATGATTCTCGCTTAGTGTGCGAGAGGTCCCGGGTTCAAATTCCGGACGAGCCCAATACATTTTTGATAAGTAGTTTTCAAGAAAATTAAGTAATATTACTTTCAGTAAGCTTACACAGCGGCTCGTTGGTCTAGGGGTATGATTCTCGCTTAGATTGCGAGAGATCCCGGGTTAAAATCCCGGACGAGCCCGATATCTTTTTGAAAAGTAGTTTTTAAAAAAATTAAGTAATAGTTCTTTAAGTATGCTTAATCATCGGTTCGTTGGTCTAGGGGTATGATTCTCGCTTTGGGTGCGAGAGGTCCCGGGTTCAAATCCCGGACGAGCCCGATATATTTTTGATAAGTAGTCTTTAAGAAAATTAAATAATAGTACTTTAAGTATGCTTAGATATCGGTTCGTTAGTTTAGGAGTATGATTCTCGCTTATGGTGCGAGAGGTCCCGGGTTCAAATCCCGGACGAGCCCGATATATTTTTGATAAGTAGTTTTTAAGAAAATTAAGTAATATTACTTTAAGTATGCTTATGCACCGGTTCGTCGGTCTAGGGGTATGATTCTCGCTTAGGGTGCGAGAGGTTCCGGGTTCAAATCCCGGACGAGCCCAATATATTTTTGATAAGTAGTTTTTAAGAAAATTAAGTAATATAACTTTCAGTATGCTTACACAGCGGTTCGTTGGTCTAGGGGTATGATTCTCGCTTAGGGTGCGAGAGGTCCCGGGTTCAAATCCCAGACAAGCCCGATATATTTTTGATAAGTAGTTTTTAAGAAAATTAAGTAATAGTACTTTAAGTATGCTTATACATCGGTTCGTTGGTCTAGGGGTATGATTCTCGCTTTGGGTGCGAGAGGTCCCGGGTTCAAATCTCGGACGAGCCCGATATATCTTTGATATGTAGTTTTTAAGAAAATTAAGTAATCGTACTTTAAGTATGCTTATACATCGGTTCGTTGGTCTAGGGGTATGATTCTCGCTTTGGGTGCGAGAGGTCCCGGGTTCAAATCCCGGATGAGCCCGATATATCTTTGATAAGTAGTTTTTAAGAAAATTAAGTAATAGTACTTTAAGTATGCTTATTCATCGGTTCGTTGGTCTAGGGGTATGATTCTCGCTTAGGGTGCGAGAGTTCCCGGGTTCAAATCCCGGGCGAGCCCGATATATTTTTGATAAGTAGTTTTTAAGAAAAATAAGTAATATTACTTTAAGTATGCTTATACATCGGTTCGTTGGTCTAGGGGTATGATTCTCGCTTAGGGAGCGAGAGGTCTCGGGTTCAAATCCCGGACGAGCCCAATACATTTTTGATAAGTAATTTTTAAGAAATTTAAGAATTATTACTTTAAGTATGCATAGACATCGGTTCGTTGGTCTAGGGGTATGATTCTCGCTTAGGGTGCGAGAGGCCCCGGGTTCAAATCCCGGACGAGCCCGATATATTTTTGATAAGTAGTTTTGAAGAAAATTAAGTAATATTACTTTAAGTGTGCTTAGACAACGGTTCGTTGGTCTAGGGGTATGATTCTCGCTTAGGGTGTGAGAGGTCCCGTGTTCAAATCCCGGACGAGCCCGATATATTTTTGATAAGTAGTTGTTAAGAAAATTAAGTAATAGTACTTTAAGTATGCTTATACATCGGTTCGTTGGTCTAGAGGTATGATCTCGCTTAGGGTGCGAGAGTTCCCGGGTTCAAATCCCGGACGAGCCCGACAAATTTTTGATAAGTAGTTTTTAAGAGAATTAAGTAATATTACTTTCAGTATGCTTACACTGCGGTTCGTTGG
The DNA here is from genome assembly GCA_911728475.2 of Pterostichus madidus. Taxonomy (NCBI): domain Eukaryota; kingdom Metazoa; phylum Arthropoda; class Insecta; order Coleoptera; family Carabidae; genus Pterostichus; species Pterostichus madidus. The sequence goes on from OU452302.1 coordinate 20,826,989, forward strand.
TCTAGGGGTATGATTCTCGCTTAGGGTGCGAGAGGTCCCGGGTTCAAATCCCGGACGAGCCCGATACATTTTTGATAAGTAGTTTTTAAGAAAATTAAGTAATAGTACTTTAAGTATGCATAGACATCGGTTCGTTGGTCTAGGGGTATGATTCTCGCTTTGGGTGCGAGAGGTCCCGGGTTCAAATCCCGGACGAGCCCGATATATTTTTGATAAGTAGTCTTTAAGAAAATTAAATAATAGTACTTTAAGTATGCTTAGATATCGGTTCGTTGGTTTAGGAGTATGATTCTCGCTAATGGTGCGAGAAGTCCCGGGTTCAAATCCCGGACAAGTCCGATATTTTTTTGAAAAGTAGTTTTTATGAAAATTAAGTAATAGTACTTTAAGTATGCTTATTCATTGGTTCGTTGGTCTAGGGGTATGATTCTCGCTTAGGGTGCGAGAGGTCCCGGGTTCAAATCCCGGACGAGCCCGATTTTTTTTTGATAAGTAGTTTTTAAGAAAAATAA